>CM072884.1:37047613-37562613 GCA_037013685.1 Acridotheres tristis | reverse complement strand
AATCTGACAGTTGCAGAAATAGGACATGAAGAATGCTGCCCAGACTTTTGGGACATGTAACTTCTCCTTGCTGCTTCAGTTATTCCTTGCAGTACATGGTCTTTTATTTTGTCAGTCTACTTTTAGGCAACCCAAGTAATAAGCCTTTCCCTTCTTCTGAAGACACAACAATAAAGTCAGTAGATCTCAGAGTTAAGGCTTTTTTCCTGATACCCAGAATATTTATTTTTCTTTTTTCCTTAGCACTTGGCCTCATGAACAAGTTATCCTAGCTGAACTCAGCTCTAGGTGATAGCTTTGTTCTCCCTTGTAGCACTCAAAAATTTCATCCTGCTCTAACCTATTTCAGGGCAGTTTAGTGCAAATGAGCTTTTGGGCTAAAAGTGCACAGGTAAAGAGTTACCATGGCTCTGCTTGCACACAGTAACTTGTCAAGTTGATGTCACTGTCCTGAGGGGCATCAGGCACAGCATGGCCAGCTGGGCAAGGGAGGGGATTGTCCTGCTCTGCTCTGAGCTGGGGCAGCCTCACCTCCAGTGCTGGGGGCAGTGCTGGGTGCCACAATAAAAAAGACATTAAATTATTAGAGAGTATCCAAAGGAGGGCTATGAGGATGGTGAGGGCCTTGAGGGGAAGCTGCATGAGGAATGGCTGAGGGCACCTGGTCTGTTCAGTCTGGAGGAGACTGAGGGGAGACCCCACTGCAGTTACAGCTTCTTGGTGAGGAGAGGAGGAGGGGCAGGCACTGACCACTTCTCTCTAGTGACCAGTGACAGAACTCGAGGAAACAGCATGAAGCTGAGTCAGGGGAGGTTTAGGTTGGATAGTAGAAAAAGATTTTTCACTCAGAAGATGGTTGGGCACTGGAACAGGCTCCCCAGGGAAGTGGCCACAGCACCAAACCCGACAGAGTTCAAGAAGTGTTTCGATAATCCTTTCAGGCACATGGTGTGATGCTTGGGGATGATCTCCTGCAGGTCTACTGCAAGACGATGATCCTATTTGGTCCCTTGCAACTCATCATATTCTGTGATACTATAACTAAAACACCCCTGTAAATAATAACTCTGTTCCCAAGGCACTTTAATTCAGCACTCAGGCAGGCTGTGTACAGTTAACTCTTAATCCCTTCCATACCTTGGTCCTTCTGTCTTCCTTATCTCATTTGCTGCTGTCTTCTGAATTCCCTGCAGTTTCCCTGCTCCTCTGGCTCTGGGGAGCACAGCACACTGCTCCACATTGTCACATCACAGCCCTTTCTGAGCACATCATAAACAGCAGTTTAGTTTTAGGTATGAGCATAGCTTTGAGTGACCTGGACAGTGCACTTTCCATACGCCTCATACCAGGTCTGCTATGAGCTGCTGTCAATTTCTAGACCAATATATTGTGTATTGTTCTCCTAAGGTTTCCTCTTATCTTTTTCCTTTTCAGAAAGATACACATCTAGAGCTCTGTCGTTGTGTCTCAGTTATCTACAGATCACATATGATCAATGAAAAGCTCCTCTCTTTGCCCTGCCAGCTCTGCAAGCCTAACCTGGCATCTCACAATGAAACTAGGATCTTTCTTTGGTTATACATGATTCCCAGGAATTCTGTTTCAGCCTGAGCCTGAACTCTATTATCAGTACAATTAAGGTGAATTTGAGCTGCCGTGTAAAGTTTTCAAAAGAGCTTACACAACCTTAGAAGCTGGGGCTTATTTTCAAAAGTGACTTGGTGCACTCAGAAACCTAAGTGAATTAGTTCTGTATTAAATTGATCCTCTCTTACAATTTAAATGCTTTTGAAAAGGGAATTTAGGGTTCCTTCGGCATTTCAGGCATTTCTGACAAGATTTCTAATGTTATTTAGGTGCAAGTGTATCAGACCTCAGCTAGAAGAGAAAAACTAGGAAGTACCAAGTTTAATTTTCAAACTAAAATTTGAGTTTAAGGCTGTAATGCCCAGAAAACTTATGCTGGAAACTAAGACAATTCAATCCTGAAAGCAGTGAGAATAAATATAAAACCCTTCAGTCCTGGCTTAAATGTAGTCACAGACTAAGCAACTAGTGGTGGCTGCTGTAAATCCCTATTCAGGGACACTCAGTGCAGCTGAAGGAAGTGACAGGACACAGCAACAATAGGACACTCCATTATATTAAAGAACATTTTATTTGAGGCTGTGGCATATTTACTCTGAACTTGCCTTCACTCTAATGGGTTACTTCTCTTTGTGGTTCTTAATGTTTTATAAATATTTCTGGTAAATAAGAAACATTTAAAATAGGCACATATTTTAAAATATTAAGAATATGCAAAAAAATGCACCATAGACGTGAAACAGCAACATTGCTTATTGCCGTAAATATGGCTGCAAATATGGCTGTACCAATTTACTCCTGTTTGTCCGAGTTTTGCCTGGGAATGTTATTAAATGTCCTGAAATTGAGGTCAAGAGAATTTTCTGCTCAAAAGTTTTATATTATGTCAACTAAATGGACTATGTTGCTCAATCAAAATGAAATTTTTAATAACTTTCCATTTCTGTCTTGCTCACTGTGGTTCTTCTTTGCTTATATTCTCTAATCAGACAATGTTGCTCACAAATAGCTACTGAAATGCTAATGGATGAAAGGTACATTAGAAACAACCTTTAGCCCAAGTGGGCAAATTAATCTCCCACAGAACAGTACTAATTCCATTGGAATTAGAGTTGATCAGTGCTACTGATGCCTACACATAGTTGTAATGGAATGAGATTCACATCTGAACTCAAAGTGCACACTATTCTACACCCAGAGAAAAGAAACAAGTCTGTTAGTGATCCAGTTTTACGTGGGAGAAAGACATAAAGAGCTACATCATTTTAAACTTTAATCTTTTCATTTAGTTTCAAGGTTTTTATTGCACCCTCAACTCTGCATCAATTAACACTAACAGAGAGAAAGTAGCAGAGATACTGAAGAAAAAGCACTGCTGTACTTTTGTAGGCAAACAGTCAGTTCACTGAATTTGTGGTTCAAGATGAGAAATTTATTTTCAGATTTCTCCCTCTGTGTGTTTAAACTGTCTTCTGATCTTACAGGATGCTCATCTTGGCATGGTTAGATGCCTCTGAAGGGCCAGTGTGACTGCAGGAGCAGAAGCAGGCTGTCTTATGGCAGTGGATCACTGCATTCTGAGGAAGAGCTTGATGGAGTCTGTTGGCTGTGATGGAATTGCATAAGGAATAAACCGGGCAGGATCTTGTCTCTAGGTCTTTTGTGTTTATGTATTTTTATTCCATGAGATTGGATGGCATTGGGATGCCAGCCCCTCAGTTGTGATGCAGAGATCATTTGATTTTTCAGCGCTGTACATACTTCACAGTGGTTCTCAGTGTGTTTTTGTAATTAGGCATATTTAACTGTGCCTTGTTTTACTGCTGGAGGAAGAATCTCATTTGTCAGCAGTTTTAAGCTTTGCCAAATAAAGGCTTATTGGCAAACTGCATTGAGAGCTCTGATAATAACCCAACTTTAGAAAACACACACCCTGCTGTGTTGTATTCAAGCCATGGTGCTGTTGAAATTAAAAGGGGAGACAATGCCTGCTTTCAAAAACTGGAGGTTCTTTGTATTCTAATAAAAGCTTAAATTAATGTTTTAAAAGGTTATTGCTATTTTTTACCAGCTAGCTGGCACTGTGTATAAATCTTATTTAGGCAAGGTCCTACATTATTTCACTGTTTTTAACACGTCAGCCAGTATCATACTGCCATGGATAATCAGTTCCTGAAATTCATTAGTCCAACCAGTTAAATCCCTTTTGTTTAGCTTTAATAGCAGGGTATTTCTGTGTATTCGGGAATCTAATATATGATGTACATTCTGACAACACCAGCAGGGACCACAAATATTTCTTACATAATCTAAAGGACATATGTTTGGCTTATGGCAAAAATAACCTCATCATTCCTGTGTTTTAGGTTGAGGTGTCCATGTGAGGTCCTTTTATAAGAGCAAAGTAATAGGAACTATGTATAATTTAATCTTGTTGGCTTTTAATACATTTCCTTCAGCTTTTAAAGAGTGCTCTAGGAAATGGAAAAACACACAGTCAGCTATGAAATTCTATGACACTGATGCAGTCAGGCTATAAAATATTCTTTGCATCTTAATTGCATTTTATATAGCTGTATAACCTTGTGTAATTCTTAACTCTATAAATCCTAGCTCTGCATCCCGCTCTGGCAGCTCGGCAAGAGCGGCAGAGGAATGTTTCCCACAGTTCATTGTTCGGTTTGGCTGTGTGGGCAGCGCACAAACGTCAGGACTAAGCAGGAAACTTGCACTGAACTTTGCAAACTGCTTTTTGCAGATAAAGGATTCTCCTCATCCCTGTGGATGAACCTGATCTCACACAATGAGATCTGTATCTGAGCTCTTTCCAAAACCAGCCATGGTTTGACAGCCAGGTGAATGACAGAGCCTGTTTTATGCAGCTGGTTTACTTAAAGGTTTGGAGGACAGTTTAGAGGAGAAGAGAAGGTAGTTTTATTGGTGTATAACTGTGAGAACAAAGTAGGGCAGTACAGAAGATAAATACCTATCAGGTGAGACATCAAGCCAAAGGCAGAATAATTTTTCAGGCACCACCAACCATGTGAAACACTGACATAATGCAAGTGTGCCTGCAGTGATGCTGGATGCATCAACACAGCAGATGCACTTACCAGTATTTTCTGCCCTCTCATCGTCCTCTTCCAGTACGAGCTGCATCCACAGCCTGTGCCATGCTCACAGCCTTGCACTTGCTTCCCCGCTGTAAAACAGAGGCTGAAGAAAGAGCATCCCTATGTAGAGACAGGAGACTGTGGTTTAAAAGTGAAGAAAACAGTGGGAGGATCACAAAGCAATGATGGATGTGATCTGTTCAACTTTGTAGCATATTTCTAATAATAGAAGGTCTTTAGAATGGATAGACAGACGCATAACAGGATCCAGTGGCTGAAAATTGAAGCTGGATAAATTTAGATGAGAAATAATGCTCTGACTACTCTGCAGATTACAGTGCAGTGTTGAGATACATGAAGATTAAATGAGCTAATTTGGAGAGCAAAAGCCATCCAACAGCAGTGGCAGGGAGATCCCAGATTGATATTGCTCAAGGGAATAAAAGAGCCTGCTGAGAGGTCTGTGCCACTGCAGCCCAGCCATTCCCAGCTATCCAGCGAGCATTTAGCCTCACCAAGTACCCCAGATCTGGGCCTGTGATCTGCTCTGGGGACGTAGCCCATGTTACAGAATCACAGAAATGGTTTGGGTTGGAAAGGACCTTAAAGATCACCTAGTTCCAACCCCTGCCATGGGTGGGGATACCTTCCACTGGACCAGGTTGCTCAGAGCCTCATCCAGCCTGGCTTGTCAAGAGCAAGTGAAGCAAATATTGCAACGTCTCATCAAGGAATGCTGAAATTAGTGAGAGACATGCTGTGTCTTGCTTTGCACATAAGATGTAAACAGATTTTACATGAAGAGCCCTTTCTGGTTTGGGGAATTCTGCATGGTTGCATAAAATGGATGCTGTTGAGCCTTGTTGAGAAGGTACTCTACAGTTGGAGGTCCAACTATTCGTATAGTTTAAAATTTCATGATACAGCAGCTGAAAATCAGAATTTCCATGTCATGGTGAATTTTTGTATTTTGGCATTTGGCCTCATTTTACTTTAGAAGATTTTTTTTGGTTTCCTGTAGTGCTGAAATTCTGTAATTATTTTTCTTTAGAAATACCTTCCACAAAATATATTACTTTTAACAAAGCGTAATTTCTGCAATGGAAAACCCTTTCTGACTGAAAAATTTCAAACTCCCCACCACACAATTGAAACTCATGGGTTAATCTCCATGAAGTTCCAGAGGACCACCGTCTGCAGGAGGGACTTTTACAGCCTCTGTTAGAGAACAAAAATAAAGAGGAACTGACTTTAGCCCAAAGGGATTAATTGGTACCCTTATTTCATTAGGTTATTTAAAGCAAAGATCTCATTAAACTTTCATTGGAATAACGTTAGAAAAAGTCTGTAAGCTGCAGCTGTTGGGAAGAATTGAGAGGTCAGCAAATTACCAGTTGATAACAAAAAATAGTATTACAGTCTGAGAGAGGGAGAATAAAGGTGCAGAGTGGAGATTTGGGACCTTTTAATTCACTGGTTTTATATTTGTTGGCTGTGTAGATGCTGATGTGCCACTTGCTCCATGTAAAGTCTATTGAGCTAAGAAGGCTCAACAGAAGCTCAGGAGACCTCACAAGCCTGGAGTGTCAAAATAAGACAAAGTTGTTCATGTGGTTCTTCACTGAGGTTGTTTGACTCTCTCTGGCCTAATTAGCTGCTGTGTGCTGGATGATTTATGTTCTCTTAGTTTGCCCTGTTGAAACCACTCCACATTAACCATGCAGCACAAATGGAATAGTCTTGGCACCCCCAAAGTGACCACGTGCATGTTGGGGTGAGACCAGGACAGCGTGGTAGAGTGGGGAAAAGAGCAGCATTAAGCCTCAGCTCCAGATGCTTTACCTCACTTACAGCCTTTTTGTTTCTGAAGCTGGAGTTTTGTATTTATTTTATATTAGACGCATGGAAATTCAATTAGAAAGCCTTTCCACTGGGTTAGCTTGAGAAAGGGGTGAGTGATGGTAACTTCCTGGTTGAATTTGGGTAATTTTGGCCCATTTTCTGTGCTGTTTGGACCTGTGTAAAGCAGTGTTTGAGCCGAGGGGGCAGATCCCACACGAACTGCTTTCTGAGGTCACTGCTGCCATGAGATGACAAGTCACAGCACAGCTCCTCTGCATTCAAGAGAATGCACAGTGTGCACTGAAGCCATTGGACACCTTGGCCAGGCTGTGTTGCCTGCAGTCAGGATGCCTGAGCTCCCTGTGACCTCATGCCTCCCCTTCCCTGCCTCCTCCCTCCCCTCTTTATCCTTCTCTGTGGCAGTTTTGGCTATGCTGATTATCTCAGAGGGGTAACAAAGCCTGGGCCCACCTTCCCAGGACCAAGGCAGCCACATGGATCCACATGTGCATCCATGACTGGTCTCTTCCCTATAACACTGTTCCCAGAGAGTCTGCACAAATGCAACCAGGAAGAGTTTGTATTTGTGAGGATTTGGACAAAAGGTTCAAAATGCTGTCCTGTTGCAGCATCGTCTGCCAGCTCTACTTGCAGTAAGCAATGGGAAATAGCTTACAATCAAGCAAGCTATTTGCTAGAAAAATCAGATTTGAAGCACTAAGAAGTAGAGTTGAATTGGTTGTTCTTCCTTTATGGGACAGGAATGCTAATGGTGTCATACTTAGATGCCACTAAATGGACTTAGTGCTCAACTGCTGCAGCCAAGCAGGGCTCTGCTTCTCTCCTTTCCCCTGCCTGTCCCCCCACCACTCCCCTTCTGCTGGCACTGAATATTCTGCCCCCACCAGCAAACGTGTTCAGAAAGCTAGATCAGCAGAAAACTAGCCCTACAGAAAGGAGCAGAGAGCCGTCAGCTGGCTCAGATCTCCAACCCAGCTCATCTGAGGCCAGAAAAATGCCAGTGCACAAGGAAAAGTGGGAGGAGAGGAGCAGGGACCATTTTCAGTGGTGATTATTGTTTAAATCAGAATAGTTTCCCTACAGAACCACAATCTAAGATTTGAAAATGCTAGAATGGGTACCCTGTCTCTATTAAGTCTCCCAGGGTGTCTGTCTCTTCCTGCTCTAAGAGTTCAGACATCCTACATGCTCTTCTGCAAGCCCCTTGCCTACAAGCCTCTGCAGCTGCCGGCACATCAGCAGATCCAGCCTGGAAGAATTCTTGGCTGTGGGAATATTCCTATTTCTACTTGCTTTTTTGTATCCTTACATTGCGTTGCAAATGCTGATTGTGTTTTACCCTGGGGATTATAAATCCTAACAAAGCACACTGAAATCATTGAGCTATTTCAGTTAGCAGTTCCTGGCCAAAAGAATTTTGTTGGGGTTTTTTTTCTGTAAGTGAGGTTACAATCAGTGCTTGAAATTTGGCAACTGCTGAAGACCTGTGTAGTATCACTGAAAAAGTAATAAAGTAATTGTCAAGACAGGGAAATTTAACTTATATCGTCAAGCACCTCTTCCATGGTCTGTACCTATTGAGAATTTAGGCTCTCAAGTAGTACAACTTCAGTAATTGTGCTCCTCTGGTTGCCAGTGGTAACAGTCCATGTGCACACTCCCAGTTCTGACAGATCCATGGAAATGTGACTTAGCACAACCCACTGCCACTGAAGTATAACTTAGTTTACAATTACTTGAGTTACACGCCGTTTGTGGGGGGCCGTGAGCAAGCAAACACGCAAGTGTGGAGTGGCCATGGCTGACCTAACACGTGCCAACGTGCCACGCTGCAAGAGCTGTTATAACTCTGGGCTTGTATGGATATGTGCTACTGGAGGAGAACCTGTGTATCCATCCTAGGTCTGAGAAAATTGAAGCAACTGCTCCTGAATTGAATTTTGCTGTCTCATTCTGTTTCTGTTATGAAAGAGAAGGGTGAGCGCTGACTTTATTAGTCCTGTGTGTGGCTGCATGAGGTACCACAGATGGGTAGAAAGCCGTGCAGCCACACAGGCAGAATTAGAATGGGCTGTAATGGATGGAAGCTAGATTGAGACAGATCCGTCTCCAGGCTGAGTGTGATGTATATGTACATATATATTGATCTATATGAATCTGCCATTGAACTTGTATTGACAGAGGATCAAATTCTTAGTTGATCTATAATGAAGTGTGATTCCATTAATTTCGACTATTCTCTGGCATATCTGCATTTCTCTCACTGTTGTTAATATTGTGATCCTTCAGGAACAGGCTTGCTTACTCTATTGGCATTGAAGAACAATCCCTGTCCTTGATGTTAGCTCTGTTTCACCTAGAGTGAAGCAGTGGTGTTTCCAGGCTAATATACAGTGTGTTCACAGAAATGCATATACACAGTGAATAAGTGTTTAAGGCTGACACAGCTCTTTCAAAAAATTTCTACCAGTGAATCTCGCATGATCAATACTTGCCGCTCTTCCAGGTTTTCACTTTATGCAGAGTGGTAGTAAGAGGTATTTTTAGCATGTTTGAATAAATAGTGCTTGTTTCTGTTTTCACGGTTTGGGTTTTATCTCAGAAGATTTGTGCATGAGACTTGAGATTATCCAGCAGATAAGTGAGAATTCCTTTCTCCAGAGTTCCTGCATGTTTGCTCCTCCAGTGGTTGCAGAGCCAGAGTTATCATGTGGTCAAGGCATATGCACAGACTTCAGTTTCCTGAATTTCACCTAGACAGTGAATTGGCAGTTCTTTAAGGCCACGTATATGCTGTGGGACCGGTGACCTCCCAGGGCTGCTCACTCCTGGTCCCCATGCACCACACAGTGGGATGGCAGGGGACTCTGCCCACTGTGAGGAATACAGCCAAAGGGCAGCTCTGACATTTCCCTCAGCTTCTTTTTTCCTTGATGGAGAAAGCAGAGCATTCATGAATTAGTTCCTTAGTTAGTGTGGCCAACCTCCGTCACTCATAAATCGCTAATTGGGCATGCAAAATCATGCCATTTGGGACTTTTAGGACTATTGTGTTTTTTAACTCTGTATCTTTTGCCTCCTAGGTTGCAGGAGCTTAGAGTGTCTTTTTTTTTTTTTTTTTAAACCTTCTTTTGTAGTTCCAAGTTTAGGCAGGTAGCAATTCCATGTTCAGCAGCAGTCTCAGCCAGACTGCATCTGCAAATATAAGGCAACAAATTGGGGTATATGTGTAGGCTGAGCTATGGGGTTTCCTCAGCCACTGTTTGATCTCTTGACTACATTTCAGCTCCCAAGTCTGGCCTTTGAAATGTTTGGGTTTATAACAAACCAATAAACATTATAGAAAGACATCCTGAGCAGAGTTTATGTGGTCTCTTGTATATTACAGTAAGCCAAAATTTCAAATACACCAGAAAACCCTATTCACTGTGGTCTTAAATAGCATTAGAATTGCTGTTTTGCCATTCTGCTACTATGAATCATTAGGCTCCAGCAATGTAATGCCCATTAGATCATCCAGTTCTGCTCCCAGTCCCTGTCAGATTGTTCACTACAAATATTTTCCTCATATGAGGTCTTGCATTCAGTTTACTACATTGTAGACTTTCCACTGCTTCCCTTGGAAAAGAGTGGATCAAGAATACTAGGAAACATCAAATCACGTTGAATATGTCATTTCAGATTGTAAACAAACAAAGCTAAAAATAATTTCAGGACTATGTGCAGTGGAAACCTTTCACTTCCAAAAAAACTACCAAACATCTACTCTAAGGGAGCCCTTGCATATCTTTGTATAGTTGTAAGTTTTCCTTTGTCAGATATTTTTATTTCAAATATAAGATAAGAAAGAATATGCTAGAAGCTCAGAACAGTGTTTTCTTTTGGAGAGATAGAAAATGAAGCAGACTTGTGGTTCTGCTGCTTGTTTACGTGTCATCCTCCCTTAATGGTAAATAATTATAAGCAGAATCAAATGATAGATATCTGCTGTGCTGAATTCCACTGTTCTTATTTAGTTACACTAAGCATGGAGGTTTTGAGTCTGATTTTTAGAACTGTCAGGCGCCAAATGGCATGCTTCACATTAGCCTGCAGTTCTGTACCTAATTTGCATTCAGTTATGCAAATTAAACATTTGACTTGAGTAATCACACACAAATCAGCGTGTCTGATCATTTGCACACATGCTTATTCACTTCATTTGCTCAAATAAAATATATACTCAAACTAAGTAGACAGCTTAGTCTGTAACCATTTTAGTAACCAGCTTCAGAATTTCTGAGGCTGATAATGTTGTTTCTTAATAGGGCAGCTGCAAGCAGTTAATAGTACAGGCATCTTTTAATAAAATTTCCCTTGTGCATTTTTGCATGCCTTTAGAATCTGTTACTGATGGACATTGGGTTGTCTGAATACATGAAAAGCCAAATGCATGGAAGTTTCTTAAAGCTGACCTTCAGTTGTATTTTTGTCTGTTAGTATGCTAAAAGCAAGTAGGAGAAAATAACTTTGAGGACTAGTTAGAACATAACCTGGTTTGGGCAGCTTGAGCAAGAAGTGCATCTATATGTGCTAGACAGAAATGTGCAAATTTAGCCTTTTCCTACAGTGAAAGAAGCAAAGAAAAAAAAAAAAAGATTACTTCTGTACCCAAATATTCATTCTGTCAGTAGCATTCCACTGTTCCAGGAAGCTGCAATAATATGGATTGCTATCTGATGAAAGAACATCAGCTTTTGGAAGAAATGTGAAATTATTTAGCAAATGAAGCAGAAAGTGGGGGTTCAAAATATTTCAAATACATTCAGTTCTTGAGGGAAAAGTGGCTGTTGGCACAGGCACAGAAAACTGCCTTGATACACTAATGCTCAACAGATCTATGAAAAATGCATTTGATAAGCAAGGTCTTTTGAAATTAAGACGGTTTTATTATTTCTTTGTATACAAAATTGGAATACAACCAGTTCTTGTAAATTACATAAATAAGCAGTTTAGGAATTAATCATAAAAGAAAAAGATTCAAAGAAAATAATATTATTCCTCTGAGATTGCTGTAGGGCTCCCTGCAGGGTGGTGCAGCACCAAAGCTGCCTGGCTGCATGGTAAGCTCTGAAGGCTGTTTGCCATGTCTTGTATTGCATTCAGAACTGATCAGGTAGGTGAGGAAGGCCAGGACATATGAACTGAAGGGAACTCTGTAGTGAATTACAGAAAGCTGAAGTCCCTCTGAAATCATACTGGTGCTGAGATCTCTGCTTCTGTGTTGTATGCACTAGGATTCTTTGGGGCATGTTCACTGAGCCTTTGGTACTGAAGGAAATGCACTCTCAGAAGCATCAGCTGTAGCTCTTAGGCATCATCATGGGTCAGATGGCACTTTGGTTAACCCATCTGCATCCCTCTTTGTCAGGTACATTAAGTCCATGGTGGTCAAGCAATCTTTGGCCTGATTCCTGCCAAAGTAACTCATGGTCAGGAGAGGAGCTGCTGATGCCTATGTAATGCATCTTTACTTAAAAATGATCTCTTGCCCAAAAGGTCCGAGGTGGTCACATGGCAGGGACAGACAGTCCAAGACACAGGGCTATCTCCCCACCATCCACCCATGCCCTGCCACACACCTGCAGACACAGCTGCACGGAGTATCTAGAAGACCTCCAGTGATAAAAAAATAATGTAGTGTATAAAGTAAAGCTGCAAGGCAGTTTTGGTTGGCAGAGTCACGCAGGCCCTGAGCAGGGCTTGACTTTGGGGGAGGCTGGGAAGCTGCCTGGCCAGAGGAAGGCCCTGTGACCTCAGACTAAACAGCCCCTTTACAAACAATGGAGGTGAGAGATAAGTTTTGCTTTGTTTTGGTCTCCATATTAATTGTGATTAAAAATAGAGCCCTCAGCAGTGGCAGAGAGCAAAACAAGTGTGGCATTGTTAGCTTTATCAGGAGAAACAGTGAGCATGAAGGATGAAAACATGAGGCAAGAAGAGAGACCAAGGACTGTGTCAGTCTGGACCACTCTCTCTCCCTGGCTCAATCTACCTGCTCATTTTTAGTGCAGAACAATAATACATTTTTTCCCCATGCTTGGTGCTTAAATGAAAGTTTTAACCTGTCAGTAGTTAGTGCCTGGAGATGACAATCCTGTTCTTAGTTCATCCATTTCCTGCCTCCAGTTCAGGATTGCACAACTACAACTAAGTAATTTGGTATTCTCAAGACTTGAGCACTGGAAGTAAAATCTCAGCCCCACTGGGATTTCCAATAACATCATATCCATCAGTTTCAATAGATTTTACCCAAGGGAAATAACATTCCAGCTTATTCTGAAAGTCTTGGCTGAGTTGATCTCTAGAAGGTGAAGACTGCAACACCAAGACAGCCTCAGAACTGTGTAGGGGGATGCTTCTGACAGATCAGTGCTTACATTTTCTAGTGATTTGTTTGCTGTGTGGATGAATTTGGGCTTAGTGATGAGAGAGAAGTTCAGAAGCTTCATTTGAAAGAGAAGTACCCAGAAATAGATCCCATAAGCATTTATTAGTGTTGTCTTATTATACCAGCAGCCAATGATACCTACCACGTGAATGCTCTATTTTCGTGGCTGTTATATGAACATAATTATAAGAAATTACATTTGTGGACCAGAAGACATGAGATGTTAAAAACTTTTTGTATTTCTTAAAAATGTATTTCTTAAGTGCTCACCCCCAAATCAAGAGCAGTTTGAGATGAACAGAGCAAGTGAAAAAAAGTGCCGTTTTTAATCTTATTTCATAAACAGCACAGATTTGAAGTCCGGGCTGGCTGAGACCAGACTGTCTGATTCCGTATGTGATCACTCCTAGTGGTCATTATTATGACCAGAGAAGCAAACACTAGCCTTTCCCACAGTGCTGTCCCGGCCTCCAGCCATCTTTAGCTAAGCATCAATAAATGGAGTATTTACATTCAATAACTTGAATGAATTTTTTGTCAATTAATTTATCCAGTTGCTTTCTGAACCCATTTAAACTTACAGCATGAATGACATCCTTCTAAAAATAGTTCTGTAATTGTGTCTCACATCAGGACCTCCTTGTCTGCTTTTACCTTGCCATGTGCTCATTTGACAGGATGTCCTCCAACTCCCGAATTGGAAGATTCATTGATTTTTGTTCATAGTTCTCCCTCAAATTTTCCTTTCCTGGCCTGAAAAAATCTTAGTCTATTTAACTTGTTCTTCTACTTGTTCTTCTATTGTTTTTTTGTTGTTTTTTTTTTTCACTTGATAGTCCTTTCTGCCCTTCTCTGTATATTTTTCTTTCTACTATTTTTGTTTTTTGTGATGGGGGTGGTTTTAGACACTGCCAGCATGATAGGTCTTTGCTTTGCTCTTTGTTCCTTTGCTGGCATTCAGCTTGCTGTCTGAGCACTTGCATTTCTGAGCATTGAGATGGTGTCATAGCACAGTCTTTTCTGACCTTGGGATCTCATTCCCAAGAACTGAGTTTAGGTTCCTTCACTGGAGGTAGAGTAAGGACTGTTTTGAATGTGCTGGATTAATTATTTGTCTATATTGAACTTCGTCTGCTCTTCTATCACCTAGATGCTGGTAATCTTTGCCTGTGAGTTTTCACTCATAATTTGCTCTTACCCTTCTGTTCTGCCTTTTAAGCAATGTGAAGAGCTTCCCTCTTACCCACAACAGCCTAATTTCTTTAAGCATCTCTAGCAAGTGATCTTGTTGAGTGCCTTTGGGCAGAAACTTTCCAGTTAAGCTATGTCACATTAATAACTCTTGTTCACAAGCTTGTTATCTACTTCAAAATCCTTAGTAGAGTTGTGAAGTACAATTTTCCTTTGCAAAAACTGAGCTAGACCTCTCCAGTACATCCTATTTATCCTTTAAAGCTATTCTTTAAAAAAAATTATATATACATTTTGCCTGGTATAAGCATTTTCCCTTGAACCTTTTTAAAAATGGTGCCATATTTGCCACTTTCCAGTGTTCTGATACCAAGATCATTTTCAGCCAACAGCTGCACATTATAGTTAGCAGTTCAGCTAAATAAAGATGAAAGCAGAAAATATAGTTACTTTTTTAAAAATTATTTTTAGTTTCCTGGAAAATAGTTTCGTTTTGCAAGTTTCTGAATGACCTGGCATTTTAGTTTGCTGCTAATGTCAACCCGTAACATTTAGTGATTATCTGCTAGTTTATCTTTTCACTATTTGAAAAATATTGTGATAAAGGACATTCGGTCAGTCAGAGAGTAGAGAAACTGACCTGTGCTGCAAGCACTGAGAAACCAAAAATGAAATGACAAATACAAAAAAATAAATCATCTGGAAAAAAGCAAAGCAAAACTCACATACAATAGAAAACTTGAAAAGAAGCAAAATTAAGCACTCAATTTTATTTTGAGTTGTTCTCAATATTTTTCCATTTCAAAGAAGTTGCTGTTCTCAGTGAAAACCCAACTTTGCTGTAAATGTTTCTACCACTGTTAGAACTGAGCTTGGACGAAAGCAGCTTGTTCAGCAGTATCTGTTACTCATCAGGCATGTTGTATATTTAAACTGACATAGGACTGTGCTACAGAGGCTGGAAACATTAAATAACGTGCAAGTTTGTGTTTCCTTGTGAACATAATTGCCTGACCTCTACAGCAGATGCAATTTGCCAAGATTTTCTTAACAAAGGCAGTGACCTTAGTTTACTACATAGTATGAATGTGTTCAAGCTTTGGCACTGGTGTATACCACATTCCCTTTCTTTCCTTTGCAGTTTCCCCTATTGTTCAACTCCCTCTATTTACTTGAGGCCCAGAAGAACCGGCACAAACTACCTGCCCCACCACACGTATTGATTAGGCTGATATTGAATTACAGTTCCTTATTTTAAGAAGTTTTGTCGATGTGCAGTCCTGCGGAGCGTTGTTTATGAAACAAGGCTGTTACAAGGTCAGAGGACTAGCAACCCCGTGGGATGGTAAATGGCATTGCAAACTATATACTGTTAATTATTTAACATGTCTTCAGATGAGTGATTTGAACTGAACTGTCTCATCTTTCACAGCTAAATACTGAAGATGACTCAAAAGCTTTTATGGCCTAAATCATTCAGGGTAATTTACCTCTGAAAATTGAGATGGTAAAGAAACAGGAAAAGAAAGCTGGGTATCTTACAGATTTGAATCATTGCCCCTTTGCATTCCTTCTTTTTTACCAGCCACAACACACCCAGTTCTTTCTCCTGTGTTCTATAACATCCTCACCAGCCAAAAGACATTAGATGCCAGCTGGGTCACTTTGCACCTGTGCCAGCCTCTGGTGAGCAAGTATGTGTGGGTTCAACCAGCACCTTCCTTATCTACTGAATGTTCTCTTCCCAGCCACTAATTTTCATGAAATCTGTAAGAGTTTTGCTTTGCTGAGACTCCTGCCAGTCTGTCAAATCTGACTGGAATGCACTCAGTGTTGGCAGGAAGAGGAGGAAAATGCAAAGACCCTCAGTAACCAAAATTCCAACAGTGTGGTGCTCTTTTATGTTTACTGTCTCTGGAAATCAAATGTCCTCTTTGTCAATCCCTCAGCCAATAACATGGTATTTGAATATAACCATCTATTTAAAAGTAGATCATAATATGGGTGCATCCTGCAAAAGTTCACTAATGACAAGTTACTTCACATATGAGCTGCCCCTTAAAGCTCCACAATAGAGAGAAAAAAAACCCATCCTTACTCCTTTGCGTCATTTTCTCTTTCTTCTTTAGTTCACCAGCATCTTCTGATGAAGGACAGATTGAGTTCTGTCATCCACTATTCTTCAGACTAAATCATAGACTGTCGATCTTCCCTCCTCATTTTGTGAGATGGGTCATTCCCTTCTTTTTTTTTATGTGCTTAGTATTGTTCCTTTTCCTTCCATGTCCAGCTTTGCCATCATCTCCTCTTTTCTCTCTGTTCTTCTACCCCTGTCATGTTTCCTTCTCATCCTTATCTCCCTGCCTCATAATTTATTCTTTTATTCTCTGTTCCCTGATCCTCTTTGCTATCTTCTACTTAAATTGCACCATGCCTGCATGAACTCATGCCTTCTAAAATGCATTTCATCCATTTTGGTCAGAAAGGGGAGTTGAGGCCAGCAGGACTGCTTGAGTGGGCACCATATTAACTCAGGCTCAAGTTTTCCAGTGGAGTTTAAACAGCTGCTCAGCTTTGACACTTAATCCCCATTAATTTTGAGTAGGATTAAGGGGTCTAAATCCCTCTGAGCCTCTGGTCCCAGGTCAGCAACATTATCCAATCCCACATTGCAGCACCTTAGCAAGACCCTCACAAAACTTAGGCTGTAAGTGACAGAAGTGGCCAATATATGTGGCCACTTCTTGCTGTGCTTACATCATCTCACCTGCTTCCTAATTAAAGTGCAGTTGTGCTGATTGGTGGGGATGTATTTGTGCCTGAAACCATGATAAAAAGCTGCTGGGGGAAGAAGCTGAGAGGGGAAAAGGTCAGAAAAATATGGAAACCTGGGCACTGTGGGGAGGTAAGACTGACAGTTTGTGGATTGCCTGATTTCAGCAGGTTCTCAGGAGAATTATGGCTCTATGCACATTCTTCTCCCTTTTGCTCTCTCCACAACTAAACAAGGAGAACTGAAGGAAACTGTGAGTAGGAGGGCAGATTTTCCAGTTCCCTTTGTAGGAATGACCCACTTAACAGATGATACAATCAGGGTATTTGCTCTTTTTTGCCGCTTCCAGTAAGGGATGTTCAAAAGCAAAATTCCCATTCATTGGGGTGCCCAGTGTCCAAATTGGCTGGCACAAAGGAGCTAATCTTGTCCTCAGCAATCCTATTTGTTCAGGTGCAAAACAAGTGTCTGCAGTAGCTACCAATCCAAATACAGATAAAAAACAAAAGAGGAAAGAAAAGAAAAAAAAAATTGAAAGAAAGAGAAAGAAAGGAGACCATTTCAGACAAGCCATAGTGAACCCAAGCAAATTTCAAGTAAATTAATTACGGAACAACACAGTGTATGATTTTGGCATCCTAAAATGGAACATATTCCTTATAAAATGGGCACACTGTGCAGCTCTGACATTTCCAAATGAAACAATAGGACCACTAGAATGGAAAGTCTGCAGGAACGGCAGACAAGGAAAGGAAGTTTAGGTTGAACAAAGGTTTTGTTCATTTTTACAGCCCCTAGAGGAGAGTAGTGCTGTACAGAAGCTGTTAATGATGGGCTGGAGTGCATGGCTGAAACCAGTGCCAAGATCTAAATGTGTTTTTACTCCAAACTCCTCCCCAGCTGTCCAGATACCCTGCAGAATTTCCAGCTGGTGTGAACCCCATGGGCTTCTGGATCAGCACAAAAATAAAGGGTGGGGGGACAATCCTGTCCATTGTTTGCACATCACCTTCTCGCTTGATAAATGCAATTCACTTGCATGAAGTAGCAAATAATTAAGCTTTGTCTGACAAACTTGCAAGTTGACCTAAAGTCTTGGGTTGTAGGAAGGAACTGTGCTGTGCTGAGGGCTTGCTCAGGTAACTATGGCAACTCGGCTTCTCTGTTAGGCTTTGAAAGAATTGTCCTTAAGTGAAAACAGCTCCAGCCTACCATCGCTGTTTAATAAATAATCTGCCAGTGGAGGAGGATTCAGGTTCAGAGAAGCTGTGCTTCCTTTCAACTAGGCTGGAAAATAGAAAAGTAAAATTCAGCAAAACCTTTTTCAGAATTTCCATGACATGACTTTGTTCCCTGGGCATGTAAACAAATCCCTCACGCACTCCTGGGGCTCGTCAGAGGGATATGGGCTTTGGGACCTGCTCCTCACAGCAGGTAAATGCAGAATTAGAGCTCGTGAACTGCTTTTGCTTGTAATCTCCCTGCTGTACTTGAAGTAATTTCTAAGATATATGTCATCATTTTAGATCTACATGAGCAAAATGAGATGTTTCTTTGTGTTAGGCAGTGAGGGAAAGAAAAGGAGAGAAACCTTTTGAAATTTTTCACTCAAGACCGTCAGGGGGAGGTTCAACCTGTGTAGTTCTGCGATATGTCAAAGTGCATCGGGGTCAGAAAATAACACTGCACAGTTCCTGAGTGGGAATGATGTTTACAGGCTTTTCTTTTACAAGTTTGGATTCTGCCAGGGACATTAAATGAGAACTTACAATTTGTTCTTTATAACTAAGAGCCATTTTGAATAGTAGCCAGGCAGTCCAGGCCAGGTTCTTCTTTTAGGCTCTGATGCAGCAAGGATGGGCCTTAGGTCCTGCTACAAGTTTTCTGTTGGCTTCATTCAGGGTTGGGTCACTTGGGCATCTCAGAGACATAGAGGTGGGACACCTTGGTCAGCAGCAGGCTCACTTCTCCTGCCTTTCCCTGCAGGAGAGTGAAGGAGGAATGGCCAGAGCAGCGCAGCTTCACCCTGCTGCTCAGCATATCCGTGTATTTTGAAGCCTGAGGTGTCTCTATTCCAGCACACATTTTGTACTTGGCTGTATGACCTCTTCTTCACGAGACAGGGTGGGCAGCGTGATGTATTCAGAAGTGCTGAGTGACTTCCACAGAGAGGGTCTTACAGGTCTTACAGATACCTGACAGGATCTAAGGTACCTTTCAGATCTAAGCCTTTTAAAACCTATCCAGTCTCCTGACCAGCTAGGAGAGCTCTCTCCCCACCTGTGACCTCCCTTCCCTCTGTCCATGGGCATGCTCTGCAAGGAAGGCAAAGGCACTGAGGGCCACAGTGTGCCCTTTCTTCCCTCCCTGCCCTCTCACTGTGTGAATCCCATCCAAGTTTGCCTGCCAATATCTACTGGTCTCTGCCAGCATAAACAGTGGCAGAAGGCCACAGTGGCTGCAATTCCACTTATGCGGAGAGGAACAATAAGAAATCAGTTTGGTCCAGAAAATACATGGAAGTGGACAAAATGGAAGCATGACAAAAGCAAAGAGAAGATCTACAGAAATGGTACCTGTATGACCTCTCCAAAATGCTGCAGAACCATGGTAGGGTCCCCTCTGTCTTCCCCAGCTCCATAGCCTGGTGGGAGGACAGCAGCTCAGGCCCTCTGAACGTGGTCCCACGAGGATGCAGGGTCCAGTGTCATCAAGGAGACACACGTGCCTCAGCTTTGTCCACTGGGTGTCAAGATAATGACACAATTAGCAGCACCAGGCAGTAACAGGACCTGGTCACCACCCCAGGACAATGCAGGGGAAATGCCATGGACAATGCCAGGATGACTGGAATGACTGAGGAAATGAAAGGAAATGTGTTCCCTGCTGAAACCTCCACATTTGGAAGATGCCTTCCGCCCTGTCATTTTGCTGTTTTCTTGGGATCTGTTGGTTCCTGAGCTGAAGATTAAGGCTTGCAGGCTCATAGACACTCTCTGGTTATTGTCTACAAGACCAAGACATGAAGTCATTAAAAATAACTCCTCTTGCCACTACCCAAATAACTCAGTAGGGCTGAGTGACTGTAACCCAGTTTGACCTTTTGTCATTCCAAGTACTGCTATTGTGAGGCTGCAGTTTCATGATTTGTGGAGAGCAAATTCCCCTCCAAACAAAGGCCAAACCAGAGCCAGGGTCTTGTGCACATCACTGGTAGAGCAGAGTGGAGTGGCCGTGCCCAAGTTCTCTCTGAGCTGAGGCAGCCCCAAAATCACCACATTTCTGGGGAGGGCCTGTCACAGGGTATGGCTGAGAATCTTCCATACTCATCTGGAGTGAAGGTTTATCACTCCATTCTATCAAGATTTGCACAAAGTGTGCCCTTGTAAGTGAGATAAAGTTTCCACTCCTGACTGAAAAAAGGAGGAAGGGGAAAGGAAGAGAGGCTCAGAGCCTAAGAATCCCAACACTTAGATGTCTTAATTAAAGGTAAACGTTTCCTTTAGGGCGGCTGTGGTTAGAGCAGTAGGCAGGGAGACCTGACAGCACAGGCTAAATAGAGAGAAAAAAAGACTCTTTCTTCTTTTCCTTTTTTTTTTTCCCCAAACATTCACTTTGGCCTCCGTCTGAAATGGCTTTGAAACTGCAGACACCTTCATGTAAATGTTCTTAATAAAGTAAAAAAAAAGGTCTGCTGCAGGACATTTGTAATCCTTCTGATTTAGATGTTTTAATAATGTGCGAGTTTATCTTGGAGGATGGTGGCTGACCTGGAATTAATGTCTCTGCCAATGTAAGGCTAAAAGCTCAGACAGAAGACTTAAATGTAATAATATAATACGTGTCTGTATGTGTGTATGTGTATATATACACACACACATATATATAGACATATATATGCATATGCTATATAAACACATCTTTAAGCAATCATAAACGCCCTTTAAAAATTATTTCATCACAAATTAAGGTATAGACAGCATCTGATTGGCTCAGTCACTACAGAGTGGTGCCTTATGATATATTCATTTCCTATTCTGGTGTGGTTAATTGGGTATTTCAATTTAATTACTGCAGTCAATAGCACTTTCAGTTGAGTGTCTTAAGTGTTCATTTAATTTACTGTAGATTTAATAAGGCAGTGGTTGTATGTAAAGCTGTTAACCATCTGGATGGGCTGCAAAGCCCATCTTTTCTCTTGGGTAGCTGGAGCCTGATCCAAGACACACTGATGTCTACAGCAGTCTTTCTGTTAAATTCAGGAGCTCAAAACCTAGGTTCTTTGGGGAGCAAGGAGGTGGGCAAATGCCTCTTGCTGTGGGCTTCCTGGCTGGCCTGTGTGAGGGAGGGTTTTTAAGGCACCTTTTCTCTTCTGCAGGCAATTTCATATAGCAGTAATGGTAGGAAGATCAACCCATAACTCAGGGTTTGATAATTGTGAGCTATGAGACTGAGCCTTAGAGTTTTAAGCAAAATTTCAAGTGGTTTCTCACAGCCTGGGTAAGGAGGTGATGAGTTGGGTCACACCTAGGAAAATTTAAAATAAACACACCAATTTGACAAACATCATGCAACTGAATGATCTCTTTTACCCCTGTCACAAGGTCTGGCAGAGCTGTTCACCCTCTCTCCACCTCCTATGAGTGAGTCACTAGCTCATGCTGTGGGTCAGAAAAGATGCAGGTTTGTGGATTTTCAGATCACTAACCTTCTGGGAGAAAAGAGAGGCAATCACTAGATATAAGCATTGCCTCTTGTGATTTCAGGGTCTCTCTTAAATGGGAACATGATATGTTTAGGAAAAAAATGATATAGCATAGGGCTGTGATTATAGGGTCTGGATTTAATGGCCTGGAGACCTGGCCATCCTATCTTCCTGCACAGCTCTACTTAAAAATCAGGCCCTGGTAAAATATCACGATAGTAGAGATATACTGATGCCTAATGAAGCTGGCAACTACCTGAGAGAATTTCCTGGAACACCTGGGTCAGGAGCAGCCAGACAGTACATGTATCAATATTCCCTCCACACAGACTTAATAACTAAGATAGATAAAAAGAGGAAAGAAGTGGGGGTTCTAGGCAGAGGAGATAAGTAGCAGATTTCCCATCTCTGCCATGGGACAAGCAGAGGGAAGGTGTTTTGGTGTATCCTAGAGTAGCCCATCAGTGGAGGCCATGGTGACCCCACTGGTTGCCTCTCCCTCCAGCCAATGGCTGGGTTTAGCCAGCACCCCCCACTCACATAGTGCCAATTTTAGGACATGTCCTGGCCCAGAGCCATAGCTGGCTGGCTGGCAAGCTGCACGTGACAGAAGAGCCCCAGGTTCTTCAGGGCTGCGGGCTCCCATGCTCCCCAGGCTTGTAGCCAGCCCGGGTTTAAAAACAAGCAGCAGGAACATCGGCAAGAACAGGACTCCAGCACATGAAATCCAGTGAGGAGAAATTTTTCTGCTGCAGAAAGTAGGCAAAAGGCAACTGGAGATGAATAGGCTGCCTGACAGCTGGCAGACACGCAGCCTGTCTGCCATAGATGGTAATATAGGCACTACAACTATTACGGCATCTAAAGGCAAAAAAGCAATAAAAAACTTTAACCTCTGCTACCCAGGAAAACTAGCAGTGGTTATGAATGCTGCCGGTGGAGAGGAGCCTTTGTGATGCTTGTGACAGGCAAATGGTCTAGAAAGCTCTACTGAGCTGTGTTTGGGATTAAGGGCCAGGAGTGCCTGGGTTCATGCTCTATTTGTACTAGTTATACAGCCAGTTTAAAAAATTGTATTACTGCTGTTATTATAATGATATTGCTATCACTACTGTTATTTTCTTTACACATCAGTGGAGCCTCAACAGCCTTAATTTCTTACGTGAATGCAAATGGCATTTAGATTTTTGTAGAGATCAGACACCAGACACATTCCTACATTCTTGTCCAATGTTCAATATTTTTCCATGAGTCAAAGAGAACAAGAATGGGCATATTGTGTAAATGCAAAACTCTGCCTTTTTAAACTGACACGATGAATTTCAGCCCTGCCTCTGCCTCTTTGTCTCTCTTCTCCAAGCAGGGGCTTTTCAGCCTGCCAGATTTTGTTACTTACTATCCTTGAAAACAGAGGGAGGGAAAAGTCAGTCCTTGTTAATTCATTGTCCCAGTTACCTAGCAGGACTGTATCCTTAAGGACTGCTGGACTTTTTTTTTTTTTTTTTCTTGTCTGAGCTGTTGAAGAACTATGGCTTTCCTGCCAGCTCCATTGTGTTCCCTCAGTAAAAGCCTGCAACACTAGAGGCACTTTAAAAAGGAGTGAGGAGTCTGTTGCAATAGGCATCCAACAAAAGTTCCTGCTGCAATCCACACTTCCAGTAAATGCTGCTCCGTAATCCAGATTTCAGGCTTCAGGGCTGGTTCTCAATAGAACACTGATACAGGTCAGTGTAACTGCATCTGTTTACAGCAACAAAATATTTGGCTCACTGCTGTATCAGGCTTCAGTACAGATTCACAAACAAGGCCATGTATGCAGCCAAATATCAGCATTTAAAGGGTCCCTGGCATTTGAATTTCACTTGGGGAACGTACCTCTGTATTTTATAGTGTGTGTGAAATGTGCCTGATGGATGACTTGAAGACTGAACTCATCCGTGCCTGCCAGAGCAAGAGCTGCCCTGGAGACTGCTCTGATTTGGTGCATATCCCAAGCAAGCCTACATGGCCTTTCCAAAGGCTATTCCCAAGTACAGACCACCATAGACAGAAGTCTGCAAGAGAACAAAGACTTTATTTCTAGACAGAAATACCTTTGATTCTTTTGTCAGATATTTTATAAAATGCTTATTACCACACCATAAATGAGAACACATATGTATCTACCAAAACCAGCCTAGTATAAGTAATATGCAAGGAAAGTTTCACTGAAGTGCTTTGATAACCCTGAGTTTCTGGTTGCTCTTTCTGAGAGTGGAAAGTTGGTGAGTGCCCTCTGAGCACGTTTGACCCAGAGCTTCCTAGCTAAGGCTTATGAAGGAAAGAAAAGCATACAAAGGGCAAAAGGAACTAATTAGCTTGAAGAATGAGATGGCCATTTGTCCACTAGGAACCAGTGTGCTACCTCCAGAGTTTCAAATATAGTAGCTTGCTGTACAGCCTTTTATCTGTAATGATTTCTAGTCACTGTTAAATGGTACCATAAAGGTGAAAGGTTTCACATTCGTTATAAAATGGAAAATTATATTTATGCTGGCTAGTATTTTCAAAAGTATGTTGGGATCCATATTTTGACACCTAAAGAGATGTCTGCTTTTCAGAGGTGCTGAATGTGCATCGGTGTCTTTTGGAATTTAGCTGGAAAATAGGGCTCGTTATTAATGTGTTTGACAGTGTCTAAATGCATGAAGAATATTGTTCAAAAAAAATATTTAAAGTCCTTGTCATGGAATCTTATAATCAAGAACAGAGAAACAAAGTCCAGCAAAGTCCATTTAAAGACCTGTATATCTCAATGAACTTTAGATCAGGCTTAAGCAAAAGCATTATTTAGCAACTCAGATTAATCTGATGGAGCATCAGTTTGCTCAGTCAACCCTTTGATTGTTTATGTCATTTAAAAACTACTGATCTGATGCCTTCCCTGAAGGAATCTGTGTAGAAACAGAGACTGACATTTCTCATGTACATTGTCATTTATTGCTTTCATCTCCTCCTCCTCCCTCATCATATATGTCGTTAACTTGGAGACAAGTCAAATTTATATATTCCCTCCATTTGCTCTATGTTCAAAATTTTCCAGTTCTATCCTAGAAATGAACAACAAAAGGATGAGAGGAAAGGAACACAAATTGCTGACTAGAGGTACAGAAAACCAGGGGAGTGGAAGGGGGCCCAGGTAGGTTGTGGAGTCTTCATCCTTTGAAGCATTCAACACTTGCCTGGACAATGTCCTGAGCAACCTGATGTAACTTTGTTGGTATCTCTGCTGAAAGCAGTGACAGGAGAAGGGGGAATGGCTTCAAGTTGAAAAAGAGTGGGTTTACATTAGAAATTACGAAAAAATCCCATACTGTGAGAGTGGTGAGGCACTGGAACAAATTGCTGAGAGAAGCAGTGGGTGCCCCATCCCTGAAAGTTTTTAAGATTGGGTGGAACTCTGAACAACATGATCAGTGAAAGGTGTCCCTGCCCATGGCAGGGGAGTGAGAATTAGATGATCTCCAAGGTCCCTTCCAATCTAAGCCATTCTATGATTCTCTATGTCCTGAGGTCCCTTCACAGCTCTATCATTTTATCATCCCAAAGGTCTTCTAGGAAAGTCTCCAGTAAGGCCTCTGCCACAATACTTTTATTACTTTCTGTGAGCAACATGGTAAATGGACAAGTAGCTGGTGAACTCTTTACTGTGTTAGTGGCCTGCAGAAATAAAGTTTAAGGGACATTGGGACTGTACAACTGCAGAGGGTTTCCGCTGTGTGACTCTTGTTGGGGACTTACTCCAGGTGCCTGGACTCCCTTATCCAAGCCAGCAGAGCAGTGGAAGTTTGTGGCCACACCTGATGCATCATAGATGTGTAGGCTACAAAAACGGTGCAGCTCTGATGCAACAAATCTTGGTTGTAGTGTAGAGATCCTTAGAATCCTTGCATGAGATATTTTCGCTGCACAGCCAAAGGAATGTTGTTTCTTGGGATGATTGTGGTACATGTATCCATTCTTGTAGGCATGTGTCCCCTTGTCACAGTGTGTTGTGTCAGGAAGGAGATGCTATTCCACTCAGTCATTTCCAAACAAGGAATTTTTCTCATTTTGGATTTTCAAAGTCAACAATCACAATTGACTCTAGAAACAGATTCAAGGCTGCTGTGCAGGAAAATATGACTTTGAGATAGGCTGTTATATTCGAGAGGCCTAGAACTACTAATTTTTCAGTGCTGTTTCGATTTGTATGAGTTCACTCAATGAATGATTGGTACACACAGGAAAATAAGCCATATGGGAAGCATCAGTTGTAATGAATCCACTCATGTCCCTTTCACCAAAAGCTATCATAGTGGCCAAAAAATACCTGAAAGTTTTGTGGTGACCCTTTGTCATTTATTGCCACAGCTGGTGGGGAAGGGCTGCTGACTGTGGCTACCCAGAGCACAGACAGTCAGTGGCATTGCTGGTCCAAGCCACAAACCATGGTGTGTGCTCAGCAGCTGGCTTTGCCTCAGAGGGGCAGGACAAAGGACCTGAGGGCTGTAGTGTGCAAACAACATCACCCCATCCCTGAGAGGGTTTGAAAATCCTACCTAGATGCAATCTCCTTGAACCTTTTTTTCCAAAGCAAATCTTTTTGCAAAAGCCAGGCTTTTGCTACATGATCTGTACTATAAAATATTCTGTTTGCTAACCAAAGAGAAAACTAGAAAGCTTATTTTCACTTTCTTCAGAGATGCCTCCATGCATTTGACTTGCCTGCTTACGCAATCATCCTCTCATCCTCCTGTGCAAATTCATCCTCTCCACTCTGCTTGTCATCTACCACGTTCCTTTTAAGCATGAACTTGTAAGTTTTCCAGTACCTGAACTGCTGGGGTTTCCTTTTAGTTTATAGGTGCCTTTTTCTTACTCTGGCCTGTTCCTGTCCCCTCTATTCACACTGACCTTTTCCAGATCCTGAAGCATTCTGTCCCACGTGATTCCTTGTTTCCAAACTTTTCCATTCAGTCTCTCTGGCCATTTTCATGGGTTTTTACTCTTTCAACTTTCTCATCAAGATGGTACTCAAAGAAAGACCAAATAACAAATTCACCTGAGCATGTGCCAGTCCAAGACAACAAAGCATTTGGGCTTCCTGTAACCTGCTAATGACCTTCCATAATGATCACAATTCCATATTTATCTTCATATTCCAGAATGACCTAGATACTGGTGAAATGAATCCCATTTTTATGTTTTTCCTCCAGATTCCTAAAGTGTAAGAATGCAGGAGCTGTGAAACATGTCCAGACTTGTATCCCTACTAAACCTGGAGGCACTTCATCAATATCAATGACAAATATATTGGGGGAAGATACACAATCACCTTGACATGCATGCAAAAACCACTACTCCACCCCCTTACCTCTTTTTTCCCCTGCACCACCAGTCCCCATGAACCACAGACTAGTTTGAACCTTGATGTTTAATATTTTTCATCCTCTTCTAGATATGTTATCATTACCTTTCATAAGTCAGCATCTTCCCATTTAACAAATGCTCAGTCCCTCTTTAGACCTTGATGAGCTCTGATTCTCTCAGGCAGTTCCTCAGGCTCTATCCACTTTGAATGCAAAAGTGTATCATTTCACTGGGATTGAATTTATTGCTGCTCAAGTTTGCTAAATAATCTCTTGATCTGCAGTTAATCAATTAGAGTCTTAATATATGAACTTTGATAATTTTCTCTTTTATTTGTCCTTTCCATTGTCCATTCTATTCATAGGAGTATCTTCAAAGCTCTTTAATTGTTGCTTCAAAATCCCCCAAACCTCTCAAAATTTTTGCCTGTTTTGCTCAAATAGGTCCAAATCTTGGTGGGGTGTACTTGGCCTGTCCTGACACTGCACATTTAAGCTGAAGATTTTGAAAAAGGCCCTTAAGCACTGCATTTACTTAATGTCCTTAATGGGGTGACCATGCATGATGAGTGAGAGCCAGGAGGAAGATGCTAATACAGGTCAAAGCCAACCATCAAGTGCAGCAATCTTGTAGGAGACCTCTTACCACAGGCCTAGATTTGATCCTAAATATCACTTATCCACTAAAGTTTTTGGCAGAGGGTCAGGGCTCCTTCCTTCTAACAAGAGGCCATTTTCCTGTTGCTCATTCAGTGTATTAGTTGATGCGTGATGGAAGACAGCTCTCATTGACATGGGCCCTCCCTGTCCTGGCTGATAGAGTCTGAGGCTGGAAGCATGACTGGATAATAAGCTGAAGGGATTTTTCTTTTCCAATTGACAAGTGGTGACTGTATCTCCTGTGAACTGTAATGTACCCTGAAGAAGACCTTAAGGCCAAACAATTGACTCGAGTGTCCTGTGTGATGCATTGATTTGCAGGAACAGAGAAACAGTCTAAGTATTTCTTCATTTTCCAGTCTGGATGGAAGGCTACTGTCTTCCTCCAATCATTGAATTTTTGATAACAGAGTGCTGCAGAGGGGATGAGTGCTTAGACAGGTAATAAAAGCCCACATGTGGGCATGGATATATGCTCTAATGAGCCTACAGAGCAACAATTTGTAAGCAACGCTGAGCAGAATACCAGGACCAAACTGCTCTCAGGAGTCTTTCCTTAGGTGAAATCTGCTGTGCTATTGATCTCTAAAAGGCAAATCAAATAGCAGCAGCCACATTTTTAAGGATTACGAGCTTCCTGTGCAAGACAGTATGTGTTTTTAATACCTTAAGCTGACTTATGAAACTGGTAAACAATGGGGAGGGTGGTATTGGATGACCTCTTTTACATGCCTGATCATCCTGTCAGCATTTATAATGCATTTGATATTTCCTTCTCATCAGGATAGGATCAGTTAAGCAGTCCTATTTCCCAAAGCTCAGGTTGCATTATGCTTTGTTCCACATTTCATGGTAATAAACATTGACATAAATTTCTGTAGATTTCACACAAAGTGATTGTTAATTTATTCATGGTTTAAAAGGAGCAGAAAGAAAGAAAGGAAGAAAGAAAGAAAGAGCAGAAAAGACTCCTCCAGAAGACAAATACACAGCTTGCAAGATAAAAAACACAGATCTTTTATGCCTATTTGTTTTGCATACAGTAATGACTGCTACACTCTGATTAGCAATCTTGACCTAGTTAAAATGCTATTGTTTTTCTGTGTTCCTATTCTTCTGAAAGACTGTGACTAGACATGATATTTTATAATCCATCAGATGTAAAATCTGCATAAAAAATATAATTATTGTGCTTCAGCAACCTGGACCAAAGCCCTGACATTATGTTTCTAGGCACTACACTGTGAATAATATGAATGCATTTTTAGGTTGGTATGTTCAGTTGGCAAGATACATAATTTTTCCATAAGCAAAGGTAAATTGTGGGATTTCTAACATACTGATTGCTATTCCAGCCTTGTCCCAGCTAATGAAAATTAAGTGGATACTTGTCAGCCAAGTAACATCCTTATTTGTTACGATAAATTCAGTTTTAGTGGCACTAAATATTATAGTAAACAGGGAGAGAAAGTTGTGTTTCCTCTCAGTCAGCTTTATTATTGCCAGTGGTGCTTATGTTGATGCCTTGGGTTGATCCCCTAGGATCAACCGGAGTCAGAACACCACTGCAAGAGGCCTGGACACCCAGATCAGAAGGATGGGCATGGGCAGTGGGGAGATCTGGGATGGGTAGAGCAAAGTTCTCATGGTAGTAAACCTTGGTCATCCAAGTGGTCCCTGGAGCTGGTTAGCTACATAGGAGGGGAGTGAGGCAGAGTGGAGGTGTGCTGTCTCAAGCTTCCATGCTCACCAGCAGTGTGGGGCTGAAGGCACCTGTGCCTCCTCCTCCTCAGGCTCAGAGAGAACAGTTGGTCCCCTTCTTATGAACACAGGGTGGGTGGCAGAGGACACCTGGAATTGAGCCTCTACAACCTGACTGCAAGAAGCAAGAAACAGCTTCTGCTACCCCTGCACAGCTCTTTGTACCCATGGAAGTGCCACCTTGTCCTAGCCATGGTGCTGTGAGGACACGCCAGCTCTCAGGGCTGCTCGCCATTGTGTGCAGTGCCCAGGGCCTCTGCTCTGCCACTCAGTCCTGCATGAAAAATTAATGTTGCTCACCAGATCAGCATCATCCAGCAGATTGGACTTTGTCTACTCAGAGTACTAAAATCTCTCTGAAGACAACTGTCACGCTTGCATCCTCAGCTATGTCAGGTAGATGCTGCAGTTGAAGACAAAAGATTAAAAACAAATATACTAGTACAGAGAAAGTGAAGAGCAGAAGGGCTGGGGAGAGGTTCTCAGAAGAGGATCACGCTACTGAGATTTTCAGGAGAGACATCAGGGGTAACCTGATTCTCCTGGGCGTGGGAAGGAGGGGAAACAATCAGAGCCGACAGATTTAAGATGTGTAGAAATAGTGGTAATGGAAACCCTCAAAACTGAGTGCGTAGTCAGAAATGAGCCTTGAGGGTGCCTGTGTGATTGTGGCTTTAGGACCTGTGGTGGCCTCAGAGATGGTATCTCAGAGATGGCCCCTTGTCATCCCTATGTCAGCCCTAGGGTGCCTCTGTGGCTTCAAAGCTGGCCATGGTGTGAGTCACCACGACCACCCTGTCTGGCTAAAGGAGTAAGAAAAAAAGGAGAGAGGCATCTGATCCTCCTTCATGCTGGGAGACGCCTGCAACAGGGAGGCTGTGCACTGGTGAGCCCTGGTCCCTGCCTAGAAAGGTGCTCCCAGATTGGCACAGCTCCAAACACCACGGGAAGTGACACTGCTGGCAGCAAACAATGCGAACCACTATTTTGAAATTGAGAGTTGCTGTCATTCAGAATCAGGCTCTGAGCCTCAAGGGTGGCTTGCTAGGTCCAGCCGTGCAATGCAAAAGTGCTTTCACAGCATAAATAAGTATCATTCAGCATCTTTTCCTCCTTTGTAAAGAATTTTTTTTCCTATTTTCATGGTCTGAATATTTTTTCATATTTTTCCTGTAAGTCCTTTACTCTTTGCTTCCCCAGCTACATATGGAGTATGTTGTTTACAGTGCAGCCATAGATATAGTCAGCACATATTGTGAGACAGTCTAGGTAATCCAAAATGGACCTTTTAAAGTGGATTTATTTGCTACCTCTACATTAAAAGCACAAAATCCAGAGCTGCTTTTTCTATCATCAGAAGCATTGCTCCAAGGGAACTGCTAACACTGCCACACTGCCTGCTTCACACTGTGGGGTTTCAGTCAGTAGCACCTTGGGAGTTTCATCCCTGTTGTTCCACCACACAATGTAAGAACGCTGCAAACCTTTGTAGGAAATTGTGAGAGTTGGGAGAACAGAGGTGGGAGGAATCTTCCTTTTATGTCTTCCACTAAAAGGCTTGGTGGGGACTTAAGGCTATCAAACCGTGGTATTTTCTCTGTAGTTTCCTTGGGGAATTTTGGTGTTTTGGCCCAGTCTTAAGTGTCCAGCTAGAAACATTTCAAAATGACAGTCAGATAGAGTACTAACATCTCTGTACAAGGCCTTGATCTGCAGGCACTATGGAGTTACTTGGGCCAGTCAGAGGGACAGCTTGTGTTTTACTTGTCCTGAGAGCTATAAAACTCAGCGTGCTGGATGGTTAGTCTAGGAGTTCTGTTGTGCACTGTGCTCCTTCCTACACAGTGTTGAATAAAGAGCGATTTCTAAAGGAAGTCCAACTGCAGACTGTATGAAATGCACAAAAACAAGACTTTCATTGAAAGTTAAACCTGATGGACTGTATTATTTCTTGCTGACACAGACAATTCTTTTCTTGGCCATATCGGATAGACCCTGTGGAAAGAAATATAAGAATACACATGAGTAATGTCAGAAATGCATCAATGATGTGACAAAAATATTGTTCGATATGGATATTTTGGAGAAAACAATTCCTAAAAATTTTCATTTACAAGCTGTGCTTTTGCACCAAATTTTTTTTGTTTCCATTTTCTGGAAAAAAAATTGAGCTAGAAAAAAAATTCAGCAAAATCCTTACATTTAGTAAAAAAATTCAGCCAAAAGAAAGGTGAAGCAAAAACCTTTCTGTTTTTCCAAAAGATAAATTATTTGATACCAGGATGAGCCCTAATTATTAGCTAGGTGGATCTCCTGCTGATTTGGCCTGGTGTCAGAGAGCATTAGAGAAAAAGCTGCCTCTCTTAAATTCCTTTAAGACTCTGCATAAGTTTTAAATATAAAACTTAGGAATATTATATATGTCCCTCTGCACAGGACATGGTATCACACCGGGTCATTTAGATCAATTCACCTCTAGAGTTTGCCCTCCGCTGTCCCCAAGCATTTTGTCCAAGAACAGCGCTGGGCTGTCTGGCAGAAATGATCTCCAGAGGCTCAGTTTTAACTTCAGAAGATCAATCATCCAGCCCTGCCTTGCTGTAAGTGCGTGACCTCACACTGACTCACCAGAGGCTGCTCAGCAAAAGGTCTCACAACAGCACATGCTGCCAGGAAATGCCTGTACTCAGTGATGGTTCACCCTGTGCTGCCCACCTACCTGTGGGATGGAGCTGGGCATGGAGGATCCCTCCTCTCCCTCTTACTGTCATGTCACTCGTTTCCCATCACAGGGCCTTTCAGTATTACACAGTTCAAGCAGTTTGAGATGTGTAATCACAGACTGTTTGATCTGAGGAATGTGCCTCTGTGTGTTACAGGAACTTTTGCTTTATGTTTACTGACCCAAATCAATCCTAGCTTGCAAATTGAAAGAGATGGAACCTGAAATATGGCAAGGTGGTGATTTTTTGTTTGTTTGTTTGTTTTGGGGTTTTTTGGTTTTTTTTTTTTTCCTTCTGAAGAATCTGTGCTTCACTTGGGTAAAAAGGGCTTGAGTACTGATTTTTAGTCAGTAATTTTAAAATGTGGTTGGTAGCAAAATGCAAAGATTTCAGTGATGAAACCCTGGTCCTTTCCCTTCTGAAAACAAAAGAGGCATAATGCTAGGGCAGCAGTGCCCTGCAAAAGGCAGCGTTCAGAGAGGCTTGTGATGGATGCTGCTCATCTTCCTGAACAAACACAGACCAGTCCCCTGAAGCCCCTCCTCCCCGACATATAATTGGTAACAGCTCAGTGCGAGGGGTTACAAGGGGCTTCATCCCTGGGCTGCTCACATCCTTCCCATGCCCTCTCCCTCCATATCCTGAACTCATGGGGGATGTGAAATCCGGACCTTTGTAGCAGCCTCAGTGAAGTCCCCTGAGTTCCCTGCACCTTTGCAGCCTCACATGCTCTCATTTCTGCTTTAAGGTGTGGACATCTATTGACTGATGGTGTTTTCAGCATTCCAAGAGCTATGTTTGCAGGGTTTTGGGGAGATGTGATAAATTACCACTTGTTATTCTTTAGAAATGTGCAGTGCCCTTTTTGGTGGGTACTTGAGCAGATGTCATGAAACCAGGAGTGCTCCAGGTCATGTTAAGGGAGAGGGTGCTCGGTTAAGGGATGTGTCTGGAGATCATGGTGCTCTGCCAGGCTCTGCTGCTGACTTGTGTGTGGCAAAGCACTTCCCAGCTCACGCCTGTCTGCTCACCCACCTCACCCTGCTATCTGCTAGAAGCTATTTCAAAGGCAGGAGAAAAGCAGATACTACACACAATCTAACACCTGCATTTTTATTTGTCAGAAAACTTGGTGCAGGTGCCTTGAAAATGTGGAGTTTTTTTGAACAGCTCCCTCTGCTTCAAAATGTCAAGCAAACCCAAATTAACTCAGAAAGTCATATTAACCACATAAAACATGTACATATGCAGGGGATGTACTCTTCATTATCTGTTCAGCCTTTTTGTCAGCAACATCTGAAAGCAAAATGTGCTGCCAAGTCATGTATTCTAATGACCTGCGGACTTCCCCATTTCCCAGGAAGATGAATTTGGGTGTACGAGCATGGTTTCAAATAAACACACTGACAGCAAAACTGATGGTAAAAGGAAGTGCAACTTACCTTTTTTTTGTTCCAAAGGAAAGTACAGTGACTCATGTGTTAGAAGGAACATGCTAACCCAAGACAGTCAGTGCTCTTTGCAGTGACCACCCAAACCTCTTCCCAGTAAGGGACGCTCAATGACAATTAATTCCTCTTGCACACACACAGTCTGTGGACTTGTACAAGTAGGCATCCACATGTTTGTCCTTATGAAAAAATGAATCTATGATTTAAAACTATGCTGGAAAGCTAACTTGAAATATGAAATTGGATTTTCAGTGTCAGAGAGAGAAATTACAAAGTTTATTTTTAAGGGCTAAACTCAGTGACCTGATGATATAATGGAAGAATAGGTAGGTTTGGAGGAAATACGTACTTCTCACTTAAACTCTTTTTAAGCAATTAATTGGTATTCATACCAGAATAAGATTTTTCACATCTGGAATTATCTGGGAAGAGCTTTTACCTATAAGTAAGCTTAAAACTTACCTATAGGTAAGCTTGAAACTGAGGGTATAGAGGCCACAATAGAGTATTATGTGCTCATGGACTTCTGTACATGAAACAGCATGATGAAAATAATGTCACTGGAAGATCTCATAAATCATCCTTCCTCACTTAACTGGAAAATTAGAGTTCTTAGTTCTCTCTGCCCTTCACAGCCTCCCAAGGAATCAGAGTTTGTACAGGCATTATTTTCTCACTGGCACACACAGGTATTTCTCAGATGGCATTGTCCTGATTCCTCTGGGGCCATTGCACTTCTGCCCAAGCACAGAAAGGCAGAAGATGAAGTGTGTTTCACTTCTTAGTTTCCTGGCATTGCTCATGGCTGAAGCAAGGACGTGCTGGCTCTGCAAGGGCTGCATGTGCACGTGTCTGCTCCTCACTGCGCACCCCTTTGGTCATAGAATCACAGAATCATTAAGGTTGGAAAAGACCTCTAAGATCAAATGTACAGGGCTAAATATAGGACAGCTGCCCTTGTTTTAACGTGATCTGTTCTTTTATGAGCTGTGTTCAAAGCAACTCTCCTTGAGGGCATCTGCATCTTACTTGAGGGTGTATGCACCAAGTCCAGGCTTTTCAGCTCATGGGACTGACATCTCTGTTTTCTGTGCATGGGGTGGGAATTTGTGTGTACAAACCACAGCAGATGAGTAGATTAGGCAGACAGAACCATGGACTTCTTTTCCCTTGGTAGGCCCACAGGGATGGTGAGCAAATAGAAATATCACTGTAAATATTCAAGGAAAAGGAAATAGAGTTAGAACTCTCAGAGCAGAGCTGACTTGACTGTATGTTTTATAAGAGATGTTTCAAGACATAAACAAGGGCTTAATGTATTAATATACATCTTTGGGAAATAATCTAGCAGTACATCATGGGCCAGACCCTTGGCTGACACAACCTGACATGGCTTCAGTGAATTCATTCTCAGTTTTCAACAAGTTAACATCTAACATTTTTAATTATACACATCTCTGGCTGATATAAACCTACATGAGCTTAGTATGCCTTGACCTTGTGTGTGCCATTATAATGTGTTCAAGGACTTTTGGACTCTGCAGGTGTCAAAAATGCTCTTTTTGATCATATACCAAAATCAGGAGAATGAAAACCTGCAGCGCCGAATAGGCACAAGGGCAGATTTCATGACTGTATTTGTCTCTGTTGTCTAAAAGTATTTTAGATCTGTCTGGCACGGCTATACTGGAGTAGATCCAGAGCAAAGAGACTTCATTAGCTACAGCTCTGGCTACCCCCTTCCTCATCACACCTATGAGGGAAAGGGGGTCTGTGATCAACACGAGACAGCAGTGCTTAAAAAATGCTGATGGCAAGGGTGGTGATGGCAGGGAGATTCACCACTTAAAGCCTATTTGCCTACAGTTCTGCACAGGTTGATTGACTAAAAAAAGCCCAGAGGAGCTTTCTAAACTAAGCAGTGCTTACCTGTCTGTTGCTTGTTGCCTTTCAAGTAATTAAATTATTTCTTTGGTATCATCTAATGATTTTTTTTGTCTCTGCTTCTTTCAGCTCCAAGGCTCCTTGAAGAGAAAATTGGTGGTAAATCTGTCGCCTGTCAACAAGAGGCCCAATGGTGTTTCAGAGAGCTCTTTCCATGACATTAAGAGGATAAGAGTGGGTGACAATATCTCATTGGGACAAGGTGGACAGCATGTTAACAATTGCCAAAGCCAGTCAATGTCAGGAACTATGACTGTTGGGCAAGGATCACAAAGAAAGGCCAGCAGCCTAGCAAACAATACCCATGCTAGTGGGAGTGACATGTTTAATATGACTTTGAAAGAGGTAAAGAAAGAACCAGGAGAAACAATGTCCTGCAGCAAACACTTAGATGGCCAGACATCCCATGAAAACATGTTCCCTAACAGATATGCGGAAGAACCATGGGACCAAATGGATCTTGAGCTTCAGGAACTGTTTAATGAACTGACTAACATATCGGTGCCACCAATGAGTGATATTGAGCTAGAGAATATGATAAATGCCACGATAAAACAAGATGAGCCATTCAACATTGACCTTGGGCAGCAGAACCAGAGGGGCCCTGTGAGATCTCTGCAGATGGATAAGATGGTGATAAAAAGCGAGTATGCAGCAGGCATGAATCAGGCTCCTGTGGGCTCCCCACAGATGAGGCCTTCTTCTACAGGTCCAGCCTTCACTATGGCTACCACTGCCATGTCTGCCTCTTCACCCATCCCCTCGGTGCCTCAAACACAGGTGTCGCAGGTTTCTTCTGCGTCCAGTCGGCCATTGCCCAACTGGCAGGAGGTGTCTCATGCACAGCAGCTCAAACAGATCGCAGCCAATCGGCAGCAGCACGCCTTGATTCAGCAGCAACAGCAGCAGCAGAACCAGTCAGCCAACTGGTCCACTCTGTCTCCATCAGGACCTTCCCCTGGACCCTTTGTGCAAGAGAAAATCCCCAGCCCTTCTTTTCGCCAGCAGCAGTTCAGCCCACAAAGCTCAGCAATGCTTGGGGTGCCAGTGAATGGAAACCAGACAAAAGGGATGAACAACTATGTTTATAAACCCACCACTCCCCAGAGCAACCCCATGGACATAATCATGCAACAGAAGCCTCAGGACCTCAACAGAAACTTTATAAACAGTGCTCAGCCACCTCTAGAGCAGCATCATGGCAACACAAAGCCTTTGTTTCACTTAAACTCAGAGCAAACAAACCAGCAGATGCCTTCGGTTTTGGGTTCCCAAAACAAGCCTGCCCTTCTGCACTACACCCAGCAGGCACAGGGTTTAGCTCCCGTGCAGCAGCCACAGCAACAGCAGCAACAACAGCCACAGCCACAAACTGCTCAGCCTCTCCCAAACCAGTCTCTCCAGAGGCCACCTAATGTAACCCTAGCAATGCAGCAAAAAATGATGCTTCAGAAAATGCAGCAAAGCCAGCAAATCTCAGGTTTGCAGTATCCAGTCTCTCAGCAGCACAGACAGGTAAGACAAATTCCTTTCTTACAGAATCGTTCTGGTCCAAGTAATAAAAAGGCTTTTCCAGCCTGGCCTCATTGCTGCATGAGATGTGTCCTGGTGGCACTTAATGACTCCCTCAGCATGCACTTCTGCAGAGCTGCTGTTGGCACTTTTAACACCTATTCAGGTGTATCATGGATGCACATTTAGAAGAATTGCAAGAAGCACATGCTTATAATACTTTTCATGCACTGGAATGAATGTGTCACTGCTATATATTATGTAGATACTTGTCAGAAAGGTGAGATAGTAGGGCAGATGTGTTTTGGACTCCTATCTAAGTTTTCTAGCTTACAAAAATCTTGGCTCTTTTGAAAGTCAAAATTTTAATGAATTCCTATGTTATCTTAGATAATGTGTTTTACAATGTTAATTTTTATGCTATCATTTTTCCCAGGGAGGTAGGGTTAGGAAATTCTGTTTTTAGATATCTTTTGACTGATATGACAAAAAATACTGTTTGCACATTTGCTATCACTTTGGCAAAGAAAAATTAAGATTTATCTGTGAGCTTTATAAACACCCATCACATTTCTGGGAATATTCTGTGGATAAAATACAGGCTTAGAGATGAAGGAGAAAGTTGTCACAGATATGTCGACAATTATATTCCATGTGGCCAGCTCCCACTGTGTTATCATGAGACAGTACTCTGACAAGATCTGCTGTTGTAGATTAGTTGTGCTATGCCAAGTCCCTGTGCATCCAGGTCTCAGATCCCAAGTTTCAGACCTGCCAATCAAAGTGAGAATATGCAAACTCGCTGTACCCCAGAGTCTGGAAACCAGGTGCAAAACAAGTAAAACATATTTGGAATGTTTAGGCAACTCCGAGTAGTTTAGGTCGGATTTGATCTCAACATATTTGAAGATATGGAACTGCAGTGTAGGTGTGGAGATCACCTGTAGATGTGAACAACACTATGAGAAGCTACTTAAAAATGAAAGCCTAAGTTTTCCATGGACTCCCAGAAAATAGCACTGTGAACAAATCACTCCGAGCTGGAGTTTCTTCACCAAACTGACTGAACAGGCTGATGTTTTAAAAAGAGTAAACACAGTTGTATGCCTTTCTCCTTTTAACTCTTTTAAATTTCCTGACCACCTAACCATGACTTACTCCAACAAGTCCCTTAGCAAAAGGTACCAGGTGAAACCTATGGGCAGGTGTGAGAAATGGCTGTGTTGAAAGATGCTGTAGAATGAGCATTTGCAGGATGCAAGCACAGTTTTGCTGTTTTACGGGAGGTGTCTGCAAGCTGTTCCTCTTCTTCTTGGGCCACTGTGTGCTCCCTTCTTAGGTGCACTTCCCCAATCTCTTAATAGACTGGCACACAGACGAATTTTAACAGTTCCTTCATTCAGCCATGATGAACTTTCCAGCAATCTGTCATCACAGGGGAGACAGGCAAGACTTCTGCAAACACTACTGTTTTTCTGAAAAAAATTGCAAGGTCACATTCCAGAATGGCATAAAAATAGGGAAGCAACTCTGCTTGAGGTAATGTTAACTACTTACTCTGTGTCCTCCTGGCCTGATGCTCAGAGAGGCCAGCCAATAAGATGGGACTTAGCACTTTGGCCCTAGTAGTACTTGTAAGATTTACTGTGAGTGTAGTGGGATTTCTCACCTGTGCAACCACAAGATCTTTGGTTTAGAAAATTTGTCCTAAGTGAACTTTGCTGAGTGCCAAACTTTAGATATTACACCAAGGAAGGGGTTTTGCCTATCATCGCAGACTTCTTTCTGCAAACTAATTTTCCAAAGTTTCTTGTCATCTGACCACTTCCCACAGCTGTTTCTGCAAGATGTGGCTGCCTGGCCCACAGCAGAGTTGAGAAGCTTGGAAGCTTTTTAGACACAGATTACAGGGCTTTTGCACTAAGGATGCTGGTTTTTCTATGCTCTAGAGAGATAACTGGATTTTTTTTTAGAGGTTCTTAGTAGTTGTTCCAAAGTGCTGATGAAGTTCAGAACATCAATTATGTCTCTCTCAATTAGAGTATTTTGTAGTTGCTGGAACAATACTTAGAAATACAACTGGTCCATAAATTACAGGATTTTTAAACGGCTTGAACGTGAAGGTAACTGTTTATCTGACAGTATTTATGAGTTCTGTGGACCCTTTAGCACCTACCTGCACTGCTGCAAGAGCCCACCAACCCCCTGGACAGGGCCTTTTTGCCACATAAATCTGGATATTAAATTGGAGGGGGAGGAGACACCACTAGCATTATCTTCCAGTAAAGAAAACAAAGGTCAAAGTAACCTTGACTGCTGCTCATTTTAGCAATGGGGACATCACCTCATTTAGGCTGCACAGTCTGCTTTCCTGAAGGATCATCTCCCACCTCTGAGGATTTGTACACATCATTAAAAGTAATGCATGATTAATTACCAGCATTTACTAATTAACTTCATGATTAATATTTATTTTACTCATGCTCTATTTCTGCATGAGAAATCAAGATTTGGTTCTGCTTGGTATCATTCAACTCCTCAGATCATTATAGGACCATCTCACAACTCGCTGAAATGCTTTGTAGCTGGTAGTGTGAGGGCACATTCATAAAGGACTACTGTGACACTGCCATCAGAAATCACTGACTGGAACACTATAAATTCACATTTTTAGCAGAACTAGCTCACCCTCTGGATTTTTGTTCCCCAAGCCTTAAGATCCACAAAGCCCATCTGAGCTTGGTTTTATCACTCCAAACTGGCTAACTGAAAATGTAAGGCTTATAATTTCTCTGCTTGTCATATTCCCTTTGTGTCAAATCCAAACAAACTTACAGAGGGATTTGCTAATTAGATGTCTTTTGCCTCTAGGGAAAAGTCATAAAAATTATGGAAATCATCTTGGTTTCCTGGAAGGTTAGTCTGAATGAAGGGTTTCTTTGCCTCTCTCCTTTATTCTCCATTGTTTTGGGAATTGTCTATCTGAATGCAACATACACATAGTCATGAAAAAACTCATAGAAATTAAACACTCTCTTTGTTTAGGAAATAATTAGAAGCTCCAAACTCTATACAGGTTTAATCAGGTTTGTGATATTTCTACAGAACCTCAGCTGAAAATCTGTAACTGGGCCTGGGTAGAAGTCTGTCTTCTCCCTTTTGAAGGAGTGTAGTCCAGTCAGTGAGAGATGCTTCTGAAATAACACTTAAGATTTTTGAACTGAAGACTTGATGTTTTTTAACTAGTCCAAGAAATTTCACACATATTTTCAGAGTTTTTGATCAGCCATTATACTTGTTCAATAAGATCTATTAGTTTTCTGTGAGAATTAAAAAAGACAACACCACCAACAACAAAAAAACCCCTGTATCTACTAAATAAAATTATTATTCATCCCCTTCTGGTTTTGACCTAAAGCCAAATTAAACTCAAGGATTTCAAGTTGAATTTTTCTCCAATTGTTTTTATTCAACCTCATTTGCTCAAGGGAAGGGAGAATAGAAGGCTGAGCTCATGAGAACAGGAACCCTAACAGAGCAAGGCCACTCCATCTGATACATGTGTCCTATTTAGTCTTGGCTTTGGAGGCAAGGATAACACAAGGGATCGTGAGAGCTTCACCCCCCACTTTACATGAATAACCAGTAGTCCATATTTTTAAGGCTCTGGAAACATCAGTGAAGATACAACCCACAGCAGTGTTTGCTTGTGGAGAACCCGGGGCCTTGTTAGTTCTCGTTCCTTAAAAATTGTTTTGAGGATGGCACCACCACCTCCTTTTTCATGTCTCTACTCTCTTTCAATAACCCAAGAATCGTGATTAGTCACAGTTTAAGGGGTGGTGCTGGTATTTGCCCTTACTTGTCGTAACTGGAGCACACCTTAAATAATTTTCTTTACCAGATCTTAACAGGCTCCTTTTAAGTCCAACAAGTCTTCCTTCCTGCTGAATACTGAGCAGTCCCTTCTCCAGTACCAGCTCCTAGCCTGTTTTCCCTGTAGGGCCAGTGATCAGCACTGCACCAAGGGATGTGCCACCACAGAGGAGCTCCGGGTGCTGATGTGACCCCACGCAAACCCATTCCATTCCTCCCTTGCAAACCATTCCATTACACCAGCCCTTCCAATGCCCAGAACTTAATAAAAATTCATCATCTGAAATATCTCCAAGGGACAGAGATAGTATTTCAGCTAACCTGGCAGCTCTGCAGAGATCCTGAAACAGATTCTCCTCTCATTTTCTCCAGTGTAAACCCAGGAAAATTTCATTTGTTTTCAGGAGAGTGTAAGTGGACTCAGAGCAGCAGAGTAAGAAGCAGGATATGACCTTCTACCTGGTTTTGGTTTTTTTAAAATCATGGGCACCATGTGGATTCAATAAAAAATATATGTTAAACTCTCAGATAGTTAGGGTGCTGTGTGAGGAAGAAGCATCAGGACCAAAAGAACTAATGTCTTTTTTGAAAGTGTAGATATAAAAAAAACTCTTATTACCATTCAATGCTGAATAGTAACTTACATTTCTAATTTAGCTCCTGAAATTTCTCAGAGAAAATGTGTCTTCTTTATCAAAAGAGTATTTTCTTAAACCTCTGTGTTTACCATTATGGAGGAAAAAAAGAACATATTTTGGTGAGGCAGCCTCTCTCTTTTCAAGTGTAAAGGAAGTATTTTCTTAACATTTGTGAAATGAAGAGAGAAACCCTAGAGTAGCTTTTGGTAATTGGTACAAACCAGGACTTGAATCTGACTTAGATCATAAATAACATCGATTCCAGGCTTTTGGAATCTGTAATAATAGAAACTGTTCCATAGTGTAAGAAAATAACAATGTGACCTTTCTCTCAATGCTCTCTATAAAAATAATATTTGGATGACAGCTTTTCTTGATAGCTCCATTTTGGTCACATTCCCTTATACAAGGACTTCTGAATTAAATATTCTGGATAAAAACTTGAGTATGTCCCAATAACCACCATCAGTCACAGGGTCATAGCTGATTTATGAACATGAAACTAGAGAGAAAATGTCATAAGTTCCTGTATTGTCATTATGGACAGTTTTCTTGGTGGTACCTTATATCATTCATGCTCAGTTTGCTGAACAAAATACATACACAGTCCCACTACAGACAGTCAGTCCCTGAGGATATTGTAATTCAAAGTCTCAGAGACACTCCAAGTTCCATAAGGTTTCTTGAACTCTTTGCATAAAGCATTTAAACTGGAAGGATAGTAGATTATTATCCATGGTGGAATGCTTCTTGGTTGGGGTATTTGGGAGGTAGATGAGGTAGTTCCTGAGGTCTCCTTGAACTGCTTTTGAAGCTACTTCCATGAAGGTACTAATGAAAAACATCACTGAGCTTCCCTGGATGAGTTCTTCGCTAATATCAGCACACTTGAAGTCTCACTCATTACCTGTTAACATTGTGAAAGTGCCTGGGAGGTCTACTGAGAGGACAAAATGTAATTCTGTGAAGAATTGTATAAACTCAGGTTAAAGATGGCACCTCTTTCAAAGGGACAGTGTAAACCTGACTTCTGTAAGATCAAAGATAAGATGGGTATTATGAAAAGAATTTGATAGATACAAACTTCTCCCTGCCTGCAGATCTTGAGATGTGAGTTTGAGAATTGCAGTGATCCAAGAGAGCCTTCATAACTCAGTCTGTTGTCTTGGATGTGGGGGCAAAAAACTGCTGTTGGAGACAGAGGGTACAGTAAGGTTATTAGCTGCTTCAGGCCTCTGATTATGCTCCACCACCACCTGGAAGGCGTGGGCTAGGGAGGGAAAGCAGAGGGACAGCAAGGTACTGAGTGTGTACATAGAAGATGATGGTGGCTGCAAGGAACAAATGGCAACTAAGAAGATTCACAGTGCTGGTGACTGAGATTACAGTTTAAAGGCCCAGGTGGTAGGGTAAAGTGAGGAATCATCATCAAAAACAGGACACGAGCTTGTGCTTATTAGATTAACTGGAAAGGAAGTGCAACAGGACAAGTCTGAGATAAGGGTGTCATGCTGACCAGAAGAAAAGGGGCTAAAGATGCTTCATGTCTGGCTCTCTGCTAAGGAGCAAGTTAGTCTATCTCGACCTGTGAACTTGTCCATGAAGTTATGATGCCCACAAGGGCTTCTTACCTGGTTGAAGTGAGAATTCCTGCTATTGCTGTGTGTGCATCTGAGGCCAGAGTCAAGCCCTGAGTCAACTTCCTGAAAGGATTTTGGAAAGGCAGCCTGGAAAAACAATATAATTCCACAACCATTTGGAGCTGGCATGGTGAAAAACCCTTTCCTGTAAGTTTTTACTTGTTTGTAGGCAATTTATGAATACCTCAAGAAGTCAAAGAACAAAAAAAAATTAACAAGCCCCAGTTCTCTCTAGAGTCTTCCTATTATTTTAATTCCCCAAAGTGCTCAAGAGTGCTTAGTCCCAGTAATTTATCTCTCTAGGGGTTCAAAATGAAGGAATATTTTAATGGCAAATATTTATTCCTCTATTCAGCCACTTTTACTGCTGGTGTTTTTATGGTGGAGACCTGCCCCAGGCCACAGATGACTGTTGTTAAGACAGCAACAGACCTAGTAATGTTCCTTTAATATGAGTTTTCACGGGTGAATTTACCATTTGAATGTGATGCTGTTCCAGAAAATCAGCCAGATGCTCCAACAGAACTATTCCAGAACCATCTGCCTGTTTCATTTGCTGCATGCCTGTTTCTGGTAATGTACACACACAGTGTAAGAGACTGTTTTTGCCCTGAAGAATTTATAATCTAAATAAGCAAACCAGCCAAACCTTGAGATGAAGGAAACGTTACTGTATATTTTATATATTCTTGTGTATTTGGAGAAAAAGAAAGAAAGAAGGAAAGCAAGAAAGAAAGAAAGAAAGCAAGAAAGAAAGAAAGAAAGAAAGAAAGAAAGAAAGAAAGAAAGAAAGAAAGAAAGAAGAAAGAAAGAAAGAAAGAAAGAAAGAAAGAAAGAAAGAAAGAAAGAAAGAAAGAAAGAAAGAAAGAAAGAAAGAAAGAAAGAAAGAAAGAAAGAAAGAAAGAAAGAAAGAAAGAAAGAAAGAAAGTCATTCAAAGCCGTTACAAGCAATCCACTAGAGTTGTTGGATGCACTTAACATTGCAGAAAAATCTTCTGACAGAGTCTGAAGTGTAACCAGACCCAGTGAATCAGTAGAAAACAGAGGGATTGAGTAAAAGGAGGGGTATTTATCCTTCTCTTTCACACCAAATATCTGTATTTCATGTGAACCCCCTAAGTCTCCTATGTAACCCGTGAGGAAGGCGCACTCAGAGTACCCAAGTGAGGCAAGTGAGTGGCGAATAACCTCTCTGCACAAGACTCTCAGCACCTGTGAGCCCAGCTTTGCTGCTTGGCTTTCAGAGCTGCAGACTGAAACTTGCTTTCACACATTGAGTTGTGTGGCAATATGCCAAAAGAAGGGGAGGACAGAGGTTTTAGACTCTCTTATGTGAGGCTTCACAGGGTGGAAGAGCTGATCTAAAGACGAGAAGCTTCAGAAAGGGGCAAGAAGTCCTTCCCTACGTTGTGCCCACTTCTTCCTCTGGCACCAGCTCTGGCACTTGTCTGAGCTCTCACAAGGCCAGCAGAGAACTATTCTTTTCTTCTCTATGTAGGTTTTCTTCAGCTTGTGGGCTCAGGCAAAGGCAAAGGCAGTAGAAGGGAAGTGGCAGGAGCACACAGACGGAGGCCAGAAGCAGAGATGGGATTGCTTCTGCCAGCAACAGCGAGCTGTTAAACTCACCTCGGGTGGCTGGTGGTGGGAACCTCACCTCAGGGGGTGTCTGGAGAAGGAGTGGAAGGTGAACAGCTGACTACAAGAGGGAGATTGGGCATGGAAGGACAAGACAGGGATAGTCAGGGAGCAGAAGGTTTAGTGCAAGGGAAAGAAACAGCCAGATGAGACTGGATCCAGAATAGGGCAATTGGATGGGATGGACAGAGCTGTAAGAGCAGGTGGTGAAGGAGTGAAGTGCAGGAAGAGGGAGGGTCTGAGGGTAGAAAGAAGCCTGGAAAGCTTGAATACATTCTGAAAATTGAGCTTGACTGAGAGGGAATGAGAAGGATTGGGAGCTTGGGAGGAGAAAACTGAGAATGAGTCTGGGTGCAGGTGGAGGAAGAAAGGGCATCCAAGAGAAATAGTGTGGGAGAAACTGGAGCAGGATAGGAGCTACTGATATACAGGGGACAAGAACCTACAGTCTTTGCAATGGGAAGATTAGTAACACTTAAAAACTGTTTCTTTATATTATGCCAGGAATAAGTGAAGGAGCACAAGGGCTTTGTGTCCAGTAGCTCCCAAAGGAAGTCTTCAGGACAGGGCAGGAAATGCAGCCCTGAGCCCTTCAACTTGCCAGCTAGAAGGACACACTACACATTTTGGGCCATGCTGTTCATCCTGTTAGTCTCCATCAGTCAGGGAGACAGAATAAGCAGCATATTTGCTCCACTGGGAAGCAACTAATGCAACCCTTTCTCTGGTTTTCTTCCTTCAGGGGACCCTGCAGCTCCTCCACCATCTCCAGCTGCAAGTGTAGCCATTGCATAACCAACATATAGAACAGAACAGAATAGAATATATAGAACAGTTTAATTGGAAGGGAGCTACAATGGTCATGCAGTCCAATGGTCATGCAGCCTCACTAAATCAGGGCTGACCAAAATTTTTATAAGGTTCAAATGCCTCTTAAACACTGACAGGCTTGGGGCATCAACCACCTCTCTGAGAAGGCTGTTTCAGGATTTGTCAAAGATATACATGAGGAAGAATCATGGAGATTGGACTTCTCAGGCCTTCGTAAGAAGCTGTGTAATCCACCTTGGTTGAAAAGTTCCCCATGATTGACTGATGCCAAAATATTTGCAATAACCAAGGTGTGAAAATGAGGAAAGATGGTATTTTTGTGGATCCAATTTGTTATGTAACTTGTAAGAGAGAGAGAGGGACTGTGAGGGCTTTCTGTAATTCTGTGAAGATGGTTTAGATGTACTCTCACAGACTTTTCTTTTTCCAGTCTTTTCTATAATTTGCAGTGGTTGCAAGCCGGGCCACAGCCCGGCTCCAACTGAGTGATGAATTACTAAAGGATTTAGTGCTTTGGTTCTAGTTAGAAAAGCATCCAATTTTATCCATTGCAGAACTAGATTTCTCCAAAGGACTGTTAACTGCAATCCCAGCTAAAGCAGGTTTTGCTGGGGTGACTCCAGTCTTGTCTGGTTTCAGCTAGAATGGGAAAAAAAAATTACTTTTTTCTTTCCTACTGGAACTGGTAAAAGACATGGGAAGACAGAGGGATTAGCAGAAGTATTGGGAGCTTCACAGCCTAAGTGCAAAACAGAGTGGGAGGAGGGAGGGTGGGAGCAAATTCTGGCTATCCATCCTTAATCCAAAGCCGCCTGCTCCTTCCCAGGCTGTACTTCACTGTCATACACTTGCAAATTCACTCTAGGAATGAAAACAGACTAACTTTAAGCTTGTTCCCAAAGCTGCAAATTTGTCCCTGCTGGGTGTTAATTTAACTGCTTCCAGGGCACCAGGATGTCTACTGGTGTTCACTGGGCTTGCTTTCTTCTTTTTTTTTCACACATCTGGTGTTGTGAAAACTTCCAAGGCACCACACAGAAGAGTGATGAACTGACCACTTTTAACCCTTTCTGCAGCATCCTGTCTCTCTTCACTGTTTTCTCCCTACAACAGACTCCATGGTCCTCATTATGTGTGGGATCCATGAATGTTAATGTGGGTCTTACGAGCATTCCACAGATTGAGAATTGACACTTTCTTCAGCTCCATCATTCTCTGTTTTTCCTGTTAACAAACCTGGCTTAACAGTAATAACTGGACTTTGAAAATTTCCAGCAGGAAGAAATGTATTTGGGGCAGGGAGACGTTTTTTCCAAAATATTTCTTTTTCCATTTGCTTTTATCTAGTGTTGCCACTTCCCAGCAGGGAGGGCGTTCAGTGCAATAGTTTTGCTCGCATTATTGCAAGTGGTGGCCTTTTCCTGTTGGTTTTTGATCACTGCCATTTGTTCACTAATGGCATTAACTGTTTATCTGCTGCATCAACTGAACCAGAGCAAATCCAGAACAATCTGGATATCTCATTTCCAGGCTTAGCTGTTGAACTCTATCTGGCTTTTGCCACTTGGTTCGCTTTCTGTTGAGCAAGTTGTTTGCATGACCAGCTCACTTGTTTCACTAACATATTCCTAGCAACAGCATACAAACTGGCTTTTTTTATCTTTGGCAAGGGCTTTCTCAAAAAAAAAAACAAAAAAACCAAAAACAAACAAACAAAAACAAACCAGCCAAAGGTACTCTTCCATTTTGGCCTGTTGTGCAATGTCAGCCTCATGGCACAGGGAGCATGCAAAGTTCTCTTTTGCTGTCTTCCTCTCAGCCCTATCATTACTGTGAATCCTGCAGCTCTCATCCTGTGTTTCCAGCCCACTGACTGTCCCTTCTCAGCCCTGCTTCCTCTTCAGCACCCAGCTCTGGGGAGCTGAAACAGCATCGAGAAATATCTCAAAGCCATGTGGGCTGCTGAACACAGTGAGAAAGCAGCAGCATCCATCACGTCTATGCAGGAGACCCAAGTGTGCCACAGTCCTTGATTTTGGCATCTTCTTCACATAGGGCTTTCACTGCTGAGTTTATTTTTAAGAGAAGTAAATAACTCTCAGTCCACAAATTACAGGCTTCCTTGGTAAACATGAAAGCTAGTGCGGGGGCTAAGTACAGCTGTGTTGTCAAAATTTTGTTCCATATTTCAAGTGCTATCAAGGCCACCCGTCCTTTTCAGAAGCATTTCTTGGTGGGCCACACTCCAGGGCCCCAGGCAGCACTGGAGCCATTCTTCATAAATGTTTTCTATAGACATATATATCTACACTGTATTTAAAAAAAAAACCAAAAAACTAAAACAGGATTTTAATCCTCCAGAAATGCTACCTAGAGTGTTGGACTCACCATCTGAAAATAGTAAGGAAATTGAGTTTTTGGAGGTAAAAACATTCATCTCCCTATTAAAGCCTGATATTTTTAAAGCTGCAAAGTAGGACTTATGTGTCCATAGCCAAGTTATTAATGCAGATCTAGAGAATATTCATCCAAAAACCATATAGCTTTAACATATCCACCTCTGTTTTTCTTCTGACAAGTTTTCCAACCAGTGCACCTAGTAACTACTTTTGATATTGGCCATAAGTAAATTTAGGCTGGAAATTAACAGCACATTCCCATTTGTTTGGGTTTCCTGAGGAGAATGCAGGTGGCCAAAAATTTTTCTGCTTTTAAGATAAAATTTAGAATAAATGTTAGATATGTCATAGCAAGGCACTCAGTTTAAAACTTAGATTCTTTTCTACTCCTCTGCTTTCACAGTAAAATACAAACGAATCCTCTGACTGGCATCTCATATGTCCCTTTCTTTGTTGGAGCCAAGTGGGGATCTGTGGAGACCACCTCTGAGTGAAGAGGAGTAGGTGTCTCATGGCTAGGGACACCAGATAGGCTTAGAGGCATTCATTTAAATATACGGTCTGCTGTGAGGATATCTTCCCTCTCTTCCTCCAAAAGAATCCAAATCAAATCGAAGGCTAGTCAGTTGGAACAGTAATTGTATATAAATTTGCACATGAAACATTAATTAAAGTCAAGCTGTGGAAAAATTTTAAAAGCTAAAAGAACTTTGGACATTAGTGTGAAGATCACTGCGCTTGATACCAGGGAATATAGAAATATTTGGACTGTTTGCTCAAATGGGCACAATGTTAATGAATCATTTTAATCACTTCCATTATGTTCTTTCAAACAGACAAGACTACTATACAAAACCAACACTGACAAAAACAACATATAAAACCCAAAGGCAGTTGTGAGGCTGCTAATTAGATAACTTTGTCTTGATATTTGCATTTGAGCCTATGGATCTGGACAACATAGTGTGTTACTCCCAGGGCAAGAAGCAAACAAATGGCTGCTACCCCATGTCCTGTCAAATGATGTTTCCAAGGTGCCTTTTGGTCTCTCTGTCTCCCAGGGTAAATATTTGGGATAGTCATTATTGTGCTTTTCCCAAATTTTTCTTACATCTCTGGTCTTTTTGTGGCAACAAAACAATGCAGAAGCTGGAATTATGCTATAAATGTTACTTAACAAAAATAAAAAAAAAAAAAGACAGAATGCCCAGATTTGATGTTATTTTAGCCATGCCAGTGCTACAAGCAAAAGCTAAACCAAATTGAGTTCATGCACAAATATCAGTAGGAACAGAGATAGTAGTGATAGCAGAAGTAATGAAATTATGTAATATATGCTAATTGTTTTCTACACACTAATTCATCCATAAAGCTTCTATGAAGTGAATAACTATTAACTGTTCTTTAAAGGTTAAAAATTGAGATGGTGAGATCAACACTTTTTTCTAACACAGCTGGTGAAGTGAAATTATTTGCTATATATGTGGTGCTTCTAAAAAGGTGTCTTCATACAAGGTGGCTGAGTTGAGAAGAGATGAAGTAGATCAGTATTTGTGAAAACAAGCCATCAATTTAAATGCATAAGTATGGCTTTAATTTTAGCCTGCAAAATAGGGTTGGATTCAGAATTAGCATAAACTTTGCAGGTTTTATAAAAATTTTTCAAATTAAAATGTTTTGACCAAGCACTTCCCTGTTAAAACTTCAAACAGGCAAAGATTCTGCAAATGTCAAAGTATTTTGAGGAAACTTCCTTTTAATGATTTAGAAGTTTCAGCAGCCAAAGTGGTCAGAATTTAATTTCATTAATATTTAAATATGTATAGCTTAAACCATTTTAAAAATTTATAGGTTTACATTCTGTGCTGAGGGAGGCCCTATCTGTTAATATTTGTGTATGATGGAAATGAGCTCATGTATACTACAGTGGAACCTTAGCACTTCACAAAATGGCAAATCGATTCAAGGTAAGAGCTGCACTTCAAATGTAGAGCACAGTAGAAATTGATTTCACACCAAGGCTTCTGAATTTGCATCTCAACTACTTCATATTATCTATTTACACGAAGGTGAATATATTTTCATGTGTGATGATGAAGAGGGCAGCTGTCCTTATTGAAATGTTAATTGAAATATTGCTCAAAATTACTATATTTCATAAGCAACGGTTTAAAACAAAAGGTACATTTAAGTATCTTAATTTTCTAGCCAATGCTCTCAAATATTGGGAGGAAATCAGGTTTTTGTTCCTTGTTCCTTGTCTGCCTTTTTTTTGCCATCAGTTCAGGATGTTACTGAGTTCCTGTGAGAAATGTCCTGTAGTGAATAAGAAGGAAACAAAGTCTGTACTCACTTCAAATTCCCTCCCCAGTTTTGCTCAAAACAGCCATGTAAAGGGCAGGAGTCAGTGTGGTGGAAGTGGGAAGTGAGCACACAAACACACATGTAGGTACAGATATATATATACAGGATAATGCCTCCTACACCTCTAGGTGTTTGCATCCCAAACAACCTGTGTGTGCATCTCAGGCAACATGTGGCAGGGGAGAAACATCTTCCTGCAATTAATCTGAGACTTTTCAGACAGCGAGTATGAGAGAGGACATATGGATAGAGATCAGGAGTGACATGGGGAGGACAAACTGGGAAGAAATAATTACTGTCTCCCAGCAGGAAAGCACCTGATATTGATATCATCAGGCAGCAAAACAAGCAGGAGGAAGGCACCTTATCCCTAATATCAGAGAGCACTTCCTGTAAGTATCTTTGCTACACAACATTATGGATACCAAAAGTCAGCATGGATTAAAGCATGCTGGAGTTGGGCAAATTCAGAAGAAATATTTACAGAGGACAGTCAGACAGTGTGATGTAGAGGCAAAGCTGCACTCAAAATGCCTACATGGCAGAACCTGGAAGATATATTGGACACAGTCCCAGCCTAGAGTGGCTCTGTTCCTATAGTCCATCTTTGAACATGTCTCAATCACTCTGAGGGTGACCTCTCTAATACACAGTTCTGTTTGGAGCCACAGAAATAGGGCTGCTTGATCATAGCAGAAAAGATTACTGATCCAAATTGTGCCAGAAATGGTGCCTGGTTTGAGGGAAATTCATCTTAGCCATGTCTCCCCTAAAGAATTTTACAATCACCTGACCTGCAGACCCTCATTGTGGCAGTATTGTTTTCAGATTGGACTCAGGTTGCCCTGGCCCATTTTGGCCCAGCAGCCCCACACCTTGTGAAAGTGGATGTACTGTTTGCTTTTCAGCTCTGGAGCAGGCACAGCCATGGGATCAGAAGTGCCTCTTGGAAAGTTTTTTCAAAGATGGCAGCTTTGGGAGAGCTTAGCACCCCCAGAAGTTTCTACTGCCACATGTGCTCTTCCTGCTGCTGTCTTCAGGGCCAGTTTAATGGCTGCTTTCACAGGGTGACACAAATATCCTAAGGAGCACAAGCAACAGAAGCTAAATGGTGATTTGCAGCCATTTATTTATACCTTATCCAGACTGAACTTGCATTTCATGGAGAAGCCAAAAGCAGTAGTGTCAAGGCCTTGCTCACTTCCAAATGGTTCTTTCAAGAAATGAAGGAAATTAGATTTATAAACTAATTGTTGCAGGATCCTCTTCAAGGAGAGTATGTAAAGCCACTATAATACTAATGTCTGCTTTTTTGCATCATGTTCAAAATACTTCTGTTGATCACTAGGGTGATCTGGGAAAATAGTGATAACAAAACCATTTACTCCTCCCTGCCATCACGAGTTCCTAAGCTAAAATTTTGTCTCTGATTCTGATTCAGGTGGAGATCCCCTCTATATCATTATGACCATAGGAAAGAATTTTTAATAGAAGAAAACTTTACATCTTCAGACCACTTTGGTGTAACAGGGACTTAGTGTTAATAAGAATCAGGCTTTAGGTGTTCCAAATGCTCTTTAAAAATAACATAACAATGTGCAATGTAAACTCTAAGTTATTAATTCAAGAGTAGTATGAGCAGCAGCAGCAGTAAAGAAACCCAATATATCCATCAATCAACACTGTGGAAGCCTGTTTGTTTGCACTAGTTAGAGAGTGATGAATAGGTCCTCTGTGTAAAACATTCAGCTACAGTGTGAGAGGGCAATAAATTATGTTTGTTAATTTTATATGCTATACTTATAAAAATCACTAAAAATTGTCACTACACTGTGATGGTGACAGAAAAGTTTGCTGCTGTAGAGCCTTTACCCAGTGCTTTTTCATCTCCACAAGTGAATGTCTCTGGCATTTCCTGCATTTCAGGGAATATGATATAAAAGGCCTGGAGGAAGATTTTTACCTACTAATCACTCAGGTTCCCAGCTGCCTCGCTGAACTATACTTCCCTAAATATGATGCTTCTTACTTACTCTTATAACCAGCGTTGCTTCAGCAGTCATAGGACAGAGAGGGACTTCCAAGGAATGAGAGACTCTGTCCCCCAGGAGGTGCCAGGAGGGGTGGTGAGATGTGTGGTGATGACAGAGGCGGGAGGGAAATGATGCCATGGCTCAGCCTGCTCTAGAGAGCTGAGGCAGATGAGGTGGATGCCCCATCAGGGTGATGAACAGAGAGGCATGAGCTCAGCTGTGGGGCCAGCCTGTGAGCACAGTCCTGGCCTCTGAGCAACCAGAAAGGAGCCTCAAGAGTTTGGTCCCTGGCTAAGGTGGAGAAGAAATTTAGAGCTGGGCAGCCAGCACAGTCTATGCAACCACATCTGCCTGGTATTTCACAGGCTGCTTTTCAAACTGTTTTCAAACCCGGGGTCAGAGGGCACAGTCTTCTAAGCCCAGGTTAGACTCTTACAGTTTGGTTTGTTTTTATCCACGTGAGCTCTTTCCACTTTTGGCTATGCGCTTTGGCCAGGACAAAATTTTGCACACACTTCTGCTCCCCAGAAATTCTTCTCCTCTTGTTAAGCTGGTTGATATTGTGTAGTATATATTGAAGAAAGGTGCAAAGTCTGCAATAGCACTAAATTGTGCAGACAGAAGTATGTTTGAATATTTTTTAAACCATTGTCACAGAGGAGAAGGCAAATTTGACAAACCACTCCACTTTTTGGAAGCTTGCTTTGCAGCAGTGTATATTTCTCAAATAATGGCAGCAGGAAAATGAGTCTAATGCATGAGATTGTTGCCATGTTATTAAACGGTGGTGTAAGAACCATGCTTATTTTCATGGGAATGGGATTCTTTGCCAAAAACAAGATGCCTCAGCTCCCCCGTGGGACTTCATCCTAGTATGGAAGGAATGGAGGGAGCTGCTGTGAACAGTCAGAGCAGATAGCAGGAGTGATTATATGCATTTGTGGCAGCCTGGTTGCAAGGATGGAGGGGCAGCTCTACCCTTGGCAGCACATGCAGCAAGCCTGGCACAAGGTGAGGCTGTCAGGTCTGCCTGATGTCCCTGCCCTCACATGCCAGCAAATATTCCCCAAACTTCTGCCTGCTCCTTCCAGCACTTGGGTGCTGCTCCTACTTACACCTGGGTGCAGATCCAAAGTAATCACAGTGAAACTCACTCCCACTTGCACTTTGCAGGCTGCTGTGACAGGGCAGAGTTCAACCTGCACACACAAGGCAGCACAGCACAGCATGGCAAACTGGACAGTCCCTATGGGGGAAAATCAGGAAGACTTCACTGATGGCAGCACTCCAAGCTATACAGTAAAAATGAATGTAAAAATAAAACTAGTTTTGTTTGATTTGTTAAACACAATTCATTTGAACCCCCCATCAGCAAAAAGTAATTCTGTTCCCTATCTAGTTTTATTTTGTCAGAAATGGGGAGAACTCATTAACACTAGTGTTTTGAACTGTAGTTTAATAGAAGGCAGACTAACACAGTTCATTAAAATATACATTTTTGATGTTTGAGGCAATGTTTGCAGAAATCCTTGGGGAAAGGATATTGTAGAGCTAAAACAATGTTTTTCATAGCCAAATGGCATAATCTCATTCCCAAAGTTTAGTGATGAAGATGAAAGGTACACTTAGTAATTGCAAGGGATAAACAGTTTTCTCTCCGTAACTGCCCTTATTACTCACGGATAACAGATCTTTTACATTTCCTTCTCTTCTCTTTCTGTCTTCTTTCCTTTACCACCCACTTCACTTGTGATTCACCAGCAGTTTCTATGGACTAGATGTAAGGAATGAGGGAAATTTCTATTCCCCTATTGCATGGCAGAGGAACACCCTGAAGAGATACATTTGCAAACATTTAGCCTGGTGATGCAGATGTTGCTCAGGGGGATAAAATTTTAAAAACTGAAATTCTTTTCCATAGCTTTCTCATAGCTTTCTATCAGGCTGCTCAGCACACTACTCTGCAACCTCTTCCAGCTGGTGAGCCCACATTATTTCAAGGAAATCCACTGACCCAGTACAGCAAATAGAAACCTTGTTTTCCTTAGTTACCTTTTGACCCTCAGAAGTAATCTGTGGCCTCCTGGGCATCTGATTTTATGCTGAAAACAGGATTTAGGAGATCTGAAGGGAAAAGGGTACATCTGCTAGAAAAGTACAGCTCTTCTAAAAATTTCTCTGACTACACTGTTTTTGGAGAGGAAAAAAAGGGTCCTTACCTTGCTTGCAGGATATGGGAGAAATATTTTTTGCCTTTAGTTCAGTGCTGCTATAGCAGCAGTTGGAGTGGCCTTTGGGCTGTGTTCTTACACAGAATTGAAATGAAACCACATAGTCAAAGCACTGGACCTGAGTGTGATCTGGCAGACATGAATTTTACATGTTCTGGTGGACATTTTGTTGGGTACCTACTGGCAGCTTTGGTTCAGGGAGAAAGATAGATTGCATCATGGTTTTTTTCTGCTTCTTTACAGTTAGCTTGTCATATCTGTAACTGAGGCCCTTAAATCAGGAACTGACACCATTCCCATGTCCTAAATGAGTATATGACCCTGTAGGATTGAGCGATGTGTTAATCTTTTCTAATTATGCTATAGTGTATCTCTTGTGTTCAAACACGGTCAGGAACAAGGCTGTTTCTGCTCCCATGGATGTAGGTGGCAGAAAGCCAGCTGGAGCTGCACCAGGTCCCATTTGCAGCCCAATGACCATGTGTTTGGGGGGGAAACTGAAGAGCTTAGGTTCATGGAAGATGCAAGGAAAAGGATGCTAGAGTAGGATGAGATCTAAAATGATGTTTTGAATGTTCTGTCTCTTTTGCAATATGGTTCCTCATTCATCATGCAAATTTATAATTTTCATGCAATTAAAAAATATTTTTTTATGAAAGTGTGTTTGATTAGCTTGTACAGCTGACAGCTAATAAAGCTGTGTGAAATACTCACACACACAAAACCTCCCCTCCTAGTGGGAAATTTCAGTTTTACCTGGAGAAAAGGCATATTTCCCTTATCATAACCAGAGAGGGAGGATGAGAATTTGTTCTTGTTCATCTCATTACTGGCTGTAACCTAAAAACTTTACATAGGTGATCCAAATGTGTTGTGTCATGACATAAAGCCATGGCTCAGAAATATGCCCAGCTGTATCCTCACTGATGCTGCCACGGTGAATATGTACAAGGGCATTAAATTAGTTGTAGAAATCACAGTCACTCCTCCTTTTAAAGCTCTTGATGCTCGCAGAGTGATAAGAGAGTGCCACAGGGTAAATAAAGAACCCAGACCCATGAAATCCACATTCAAAGTGGCCTGCTCCACAGTTCCATGTGGGCCAGCACAGCACTCCCAGCTGCAGGAGTGGGTGGTTGCTGCCATTCCTTCTCCTTCTTGCTGGTCACAGAGCTGGCTAAAGCCCTGGGGTGGACACATCTCTGCTGTCAGACAAGAACTATTATCAGCTTAGTTTCTGTCATTCAGCAGCAGAAATGCTGCCATCAGAACGGCTCCTGTCAGCACACAGCGAGTCTCCACTGGAGACAACGCTGAAGTGTCTGCTGCAAGAGAAACATCCTGCTGTGGGCAAGCCTGGGTGTCCTTCTGCCATCCTGAAGGAGCTTTGGGGCATTCCCTGGTTGTATCACCCCTCCTTTCCACAACAGAGGGATTTGAAGGCATCTCAACATGTGTCCAAGTTAGCAAAAGTGCAACCAGTCTTCTCAAACCATCAGCATGCATGGTGGTAGCCAGATCTCCAGAAGTGATTAGCAGCTTCTGAGGCTGTGGAGTGGAACTGACAAATGCCTGTGTAGGACCTAATCCTGCCCAGATCCACAGGACTCCTCACTGGAGCAATGCAGGCCACTGGATCACAGCACCTACAGCGTCATTATCAGTGTCATAGAAATGCCCAAATTTAGCCGTCACTAGTCTCATGAGCTTCTGTGTCATGACCTCCACTTCAGGGACTGTGGTGGCCTCTGCCATATCTCAGAAGAGCCCATGCCTGGCAGAGTTCCTTGGGTGGATTTGTGATCCCTCAAGGCCTGTATGCACAGTGGGCCAGAGGGTCTGGGACAGAGCACAAGCCCCAGGGAAGCTGTGCTGCTGGGGATGCACGGCAGTGTGTGCTCACCTGCTCCAGCAGCCTGGTCGGAGGCCATGCCATGGCCTGAGCTGGTGCTGTGAGCCATCCCTGTGACCTGGGTCACTGCTTTGAGCCACCTCCCTCCCTGTGACTCAGGCACATGCCCATACACCAGATGAGTCCTGCGTGATTCAGCTCGATAGAGCTGCTATTGATGGAAGGGGCACGACACGAGAGCTGTTGCATGTTAAAAGGTTGCAAAAATGAGAACTCTGACAGTACGTTTTTTTCATGAAGTTGCTTAGGCAAGCTGGAGGTCAGGTATTCTAGAACTCTTCACTTGACAGCTGTCTGTCAGATGCATGTAAGTTTATTTTAGCAGTCAGCATGCACCTACCATCTCCACCTTTTCCAAAGACTTTGGTGCCAAATGTCAGAAATGGTGGATTTTGAGAATCTGATCCCGAGCTGCTGGTGGCTGTCATCCCACGTTTGACGTTGAGTAGCTACAGTTTGAAAGGGTGGATGAATGATTGGTTCATGTATCTGAGAACTGCTACAGAAGGGTTAGCTATAGACTACTTAGTGCTGCCTAAGCACCCAGTTTAGACTGCACTGAAGTCCCCTCAGAGAGGGGTTTGGACTATTGACTGATTCCTTCAGCTAGAAAGTTCTGTGATCCAAGCTGACAGGAATCTTGAAGTTTAAACATAAATCAATTCCAGTCCTTGGCAGCAGGTCTCTATCAAAACATGATACGGTCACCTCTGGAAAAATGAGTGACTATCCCTTCTAGTTAGACTGAGATCTGTCAGAAGCATAGGAGGAGAAAAGCAGATAAAATAATAGAGCAGGAGAATAAAATTAATATCTGTTTTGTCTAAATTTTCATTTGCTTTCCAACTTCTAAAGTTTTTGGGGAAAAACATCAAAGATAAGCCTTTGGCTCTATGTAGCATTATTGTGATATTCATTTTGAAGCCAAAGTGTCACTTGGTATGGAGAGAAAAGAAGGGAATGAAAAAGATACATTCTTACTCAACTGATCAGTCCCTGGTGTGCATTGAGTCATAGATGCTTATTTCACTGACAGAAACAAGTTTTTACTCTTTTTTTCCCCTTCCTATTAGCAACACACAGCATTGACAGCTAAGGGAGGACTGGATGGCTCACACTCTGGCTCTCAGGTCACTAACAGCAGAGTTAACTACGTTTTTATTGCTGCAGTGATGCACAGGCTAGAAGAAAATAGCCTGACTTTCAGGCCACAGGTAGTGTTCACATTCCTGGCAGCTGGAAGAAACAAATGAGGGATCTTGCAATGGAAAGAAAATGTGAGCCCAGCCCTCTGAATGTATACTATACAAAAGCATGGCTTTAAAAAACCCCATGGACAGATCAACAGACTATTTGGAAAAAGAAAACTGTGGAACAAGTCTGACCCTTAGTAAACCCTAAGCCAGCCCAAGCCTTTTTTGAGAACAGAGATGTGGTCTTGGGGGACAGAAATAAAGCTGAAAGGGAAGGCAGTGGGGCACAGCAAGAAGCCATATAGAAAACAGGGAGTTTTACTGCCCCAAGGCCAGGTGTTCATTCAGCACACCAAGCACCACTAGCTGGGACACGCTGTGGGAGGATGACCTATGGTCCCTTCCGAAAAAAATCTCCATGGTTGGATTTGGGCTGTGTAAAAGATTTTGTTAATGATAAAATAATTGGTTGGTTGATTTGTCAGTTGAGGAAATTCATGAGAAGGAAATCCTGTTCAGTCTCCTACATGCGCCATGATTCTACATTAAAAGCCTAAGGACCAAGTACTCCAGTCTGTTTCCAGATTTAACCCAACAATTTTTTTTTTCCAAGATTTAACCCAACAGGCTTGCTAAACAGGGATTATGGTGATGCATTTCACACTGTTGTATCTGTCTCTTGTATTTGTTGCTAACCAAAACAGATTTCATTTAACCAGGGAATTAATCTGGGCTAGTAGGTGCCAATTTTGCATGAACCTTTTATACTCCTATACTCATTTTCCTACTTCTATCATTTCAGCTTTCTGTAAGTTTATTACATGTGGATGAATACCGGTGCCAGCAGTCTTTTTTCCCTCCAGTCTCTGCAGAGCTTTTCACGTGCATGCTATGTACACTTACTCACACACACAAGGAAGCACTCCCAGTGGAGTTGCTCTGAGTGTGCTGCCAGCACATAGCAGAGGTGGAAGCACCAGGCTGCAATAAAAAGTTTTGCCCTTGAGGCAAAAACAGGGATGGAGACAAAAAGCATTTATCATTTCCTGTCACTGTTATTGTCTCATGGTTCCTCCTCAGCTAATGCCAGACCTCTGGCAGTGGAGCGGGGAGGGATGGGAGAGCTCATGCTGTGCATCCATTGAATTAACAGTTTGAAGGAAGAGGCTTCCAGTAGCTCCTTAAAGAATCAGTTAGAAGTGAAGCTCAGGCAAACCTACTCTTTAGGTAGGTCCCTTTGCAGGATAGGATTTGACTTGTGAGTTATTTAATTTAGTTTAACAAAAAGGTTTTCATTTATTCAATTAAATGCACTTAAATCTGCATTATAATCCTACAGACCCATTGGAGTCAATGGGAGCCCTTACAGTGACTTCAATGATTTTGGTTCTATAAAATACATTTTCTAATAATATTTATTTAATTTATTTAGTTGTAGTAAAGATTTCTGGCACAGGAAAAGAAAATCTTACACTTCCTGTATTGAAATCTAATGGTCACTCTACTCTTAAAAGTCATATTTCAATGAAAGACTTCATTCTATCATCAAACCAAATTAAACATCCATGATGTCTGAGGTCTTCTAATGCTTATCAAATGTGGATTCAATTTGAATAAGCAATAAAAATAAAATAAAAATTCCTTTCTATCAAGAATACAATTTTATCTCTGCATTTTTTCTGCATTTCAATGATAGGCATTTAATTTAGTCCTGCCAAAACTACTAAAGAAAAACCCCCAACAAAAAAAAAAAAGTTTTGAAATATCAGTGTCTCCACAAAACATTGATAATTTGAAAACAATATGCTTGACCCTTTCAAAATGTGCAACCTCACTCCTACGCTTTTATTTTTGTAGCAGCCCAAAATCTGGCAAGACACTTATCTCTCCCGTTGACATCACTGAATCATGGATCAGTGCACATAGATAGGCTGGAAGCTTGTGATTAATATCTTTATGCTAGTATTTTTACACTTAGCTAACTTTCCCCTAAGAGTTATCCAGCTACTATCAGATTTTTTTGGTTCACAGTATAAATAGAAGTAATTATTGCAGGTTATTTCACACTTCCATTGTAAAAGCAGATAAAGGCAAGCCAGACCAGAGATGTGTCGTCCTCAGTGCACTCAATGACAAAGTAAAAGGCAGTCTGTGCCTAAAAATGGTACATGTTCTTTTCTTATTTGTAAACTGTGACATGCTATTGTGATATTTTGTATGTGTGTAATAACCAGAACTATTCATGCATGTATTTCTTTAGTGGAAAGTGATGTTACTTTTTTACCTATAGAAAGCTACATGACAATTCAGAACAGTTCCAAAGATTGCTCTTCATCAACTTTAACTTAGTTGTTCTTCAACCAGATTTCAAGGCTGAAATATCTTTTCAATTTTGAAATAGCACTTTTACATCTTCAGCCTGACCTCTTGGCTTGTGTTTAGTAACCACAGGAGTCCAGGATCTCTGCTAGGAGTCTGCAATGCCAAATAGAATCACCTCGTTAAAACCAACGTTGAGGTGGCATCATGTTGAGGGGACAATAATTTCTTAAATAGCACCGAGTTGATCTCTTGCTACTTGTTGTCTGCCCGTGGCCTGACCAGATGCTCCTGTAGGGCACTGCTCTGCTATTGCCATGCCCTCTCTGGCATCTGTGTGTTCCCCAGGCTATGGGAAATATCTTAAATTACTTTATATTTCTTACCCTCATTTTGCACTCCTGCTTATAGTAGCAGAAGTGGTCCCAGGAACTCGGCAGCTCTCAGTGTTTTGCATTTTTTTTACTTCTTTTCTTTCATATTCTTGCCGTGATGAGGGAGCAGGGTCTACCTGCCAGCCATGTATGCCTTAACAAAACTATTTTGGGCTTTGAAGGTTGAGCCAAAGACAAAACATTCCCAGTAAGATCTGTTTCATATATATCATCTCTTAAGTATCCTTTAAATGCTTCATTAATTCTGAGGCATTAGTACAGCAAGGAATAACTTTTCACTTAATCATTCATGACCAAGTTTCTTGTAAACTGGATTCACCCTCTCATCTCCAGACTTTTTATTCTTCCTATCTTGCTCCTCATTTGAAGTAGCAATCTGCTACTTATCCTGAAAACAGCTCTTTCCAGGCCAAAGGAAATGGTGTGAAGCTGCTTTTTCCTTCTCCCCAGCCTGCAGCCAGGACGAGCGAGTCCAGAAACTCAGTACTGAGTATCAGACACAACAGGGACAGATGTGTTCAAACCCATGTCAAGAACTGAGGAGATCAAGTCTTTCCCAGGCTGCAAATGTCTTGTTGCTTAGGAAGAACTGGTCTCCCCTTATACTGTCAAAACAGAAAAGAAATATGGTGAATTATTTTCCATAAAGTTTGTTTTATTACTTAGTTTGCTGGCTGGGTGAAAATTCCTATGAAGCTCCGAACTTTTATTCTTTTCAGTTGCTTTTTGGGGTGATGGGACTCCATTGAGTCAGGAGATCTCCTTCATCACCCTTGAGCTAGAAATGCCAGGAAGAAAAGAAAGAATTAAAATTCTGTACAAAGGTCAGAGAAAGCTTAAAGCCTGCAACTTGAAACCACTGGCACGAAGCTGCGGCACTTCATATTTCTGCTGGGAAGGGATCCTGCTGGTGGAATCAGAATAAAAGAAGTTCTTGTGAATCTCACCAGTGAATGTAGTGATACATACAAGCAAAAGTATATATGTATGTGTATGTGTTATGCATGCATATTTGTTACATATATGTACATGTATATAGAGAGGGAAATCTTTCGGGGCAGTTTTCATTTGAAATCCTTGCTTACTCCTGGATGATTAGAAAGGATAATAATAACAACAATAAAAAAACCCCCTCAAATAGGGATTAAATCCACAAGAGAAGAAGTGTTCCATTTATTGGAGCCTTGCTTATCTCGCACAGAGTAAGGGGATTATGTGATTGCTTTTGTGTTCTGAACGATTGTGGCTAGACAGTTTCTGACATAATAGACTTGCCTACTGAAATAGAAACATTACTGTGAGATGGGTTTGCAGCTGGCTGCAGAAATGCATTTGTCTGAACAGAAATGTCCCTTGTAACTTACTGAAACACTTGCTCTGAGTGTGGAAGTCAGGCCTTTTGGGGAAGACATACACTGACATACTTGTGTTGGGATCACAAGATGCCAGAGCCTCTGGAGACACTGGGGTGGTGTCCTTGGAGAAGGGACCTGTGTTCATGAACCCATTTGAATTGACAATGCAACCCCACTCTCACGGGCTGGAGGCAGGGTGTGTAAGGAAAGCTGGCTTTTGGGACATGCTGCTAGCTGAAGTAATGGGCACTGAGCAAGGAGCTGGATTTGCAGGACTACAGTGGAGTTATGTGGTCAGCTGTCGCCAAGAACAGGCTTTGGAAACATTTCTATGCCAGGGCTCCATCTCTGTGGACACACAGAGTACAGACTGCTTTCTGATAACCATCATTAGCTTCAAATGTTGCTTGGAACGCTTAGGGCTACAGGGCTCCCTGCAGACCCTACAGCTTTGCTCTGCTTATTCAGACTGACTGGTGTGCTGTCCTCCAGGGCTGCTGTCTGCATTTTTAGGATGGTAGCATGTTCCTTGGAAGTGTTCAGTCCTGCTTTACTCTGGTGTTATGATCACAAAGGGCCTTTGAGTGTTAGACACGATTTTTAGCACAGCAGAAGAGAGCTTTTAAATCCTTTTCCAACCAAGGAAAGAACTTCCCTAGGTGGTACTGGAGAAATCACAGCAGGGGTCAGTTCCTCTTCCTCTATGCCCCTGCTTTTCCTTGCCACCCCTTTCCCCACTTTGGTAGCTCAGCAAATCCTTTGTGACACAGGAGGTGCTCCCATCCAGCATGGCTGGGCAAAAGAGAACTGAAAGCCCAAGTTGGGGCTTTGGAAGCTCTCAGTGTGGGGTGGGGGCAGTTGGCTTCAGAGGAGCAGTGCAAAGCCAGTGCAGAGCACGTGGGAAAAATCCTCCCCCTCTAAATCTGAAACACTTCACCCAGGCACAGTGCCAAGTTCTTTGGGCTGTGCTTTGCTATCCCTCCCACCAAATCTTGGTATGTCCTTTCTAAACGTTTCATCAAAATAAAACACGATCCCAGGGCCTCCCATGCATTCATGGCTGGCAGTCCCCAAGAAAGGGACAGCCCTTGGAGGGATGTGCTCCAGGATGTAGCTCCTGGGGGGACGATTGAGCCTGTCCATGCTTTGCATAGATGGGGCACACTCATGGGTCAGACCATTTTGTTAGGCAAGGCAGCTCAAGCCACAGGAGTGTCAGAAAGGGACTACAAAGGGTTAAGGTGTTCAGGCCATTGCAGCCACATCAGAGTTACTCTCCTTTCCTGTTTTCATTCATCACTGGCCACTTCCACCAACCCACCCACTCCCACCCCTTCCCCTAACCTGGTCACTTTGTTTGGGGAAGACATTAACTTTCTGCAGTGTTGCTCTTAGTGTAATGTGGGGCTTTTTTCCCTATTAAGAGTATGTCACTTTAAAATCATTTCACTTCTAAAAATGACAATAAACTTTACACTTTCCTGCTGTAAAACAGGCCAGTGCTGTCACTAGTTTGCCCGTTCTGTGGGATTTATGGCCCCAAGTCTGATGTGATGCAATCCTCTCAAATGAAAAATCATCACGACTGAGCCTGTAGCACAAAGAGACGATTTAAGAGGAACGGGAATAATTAAGGCTGCCCCTTACAAGCCCAGCACAAAAGCATTTCTCAGAGCAGCCTGTACTCTTAGTGAATAGGCAGAAGGGGGATCTTAGTAGTCCAAGACTGAAATCCCCCATGGTCTCCATCACATCTGCAAATGAAGGGAAACCTGTGTCTTTGGATTTTAGTCAATGCCCGGGGGGAAAAGAGACTGAAATTCTGGTGGGTTTCTTCCTTCCTGAGCCCTCCAGACCTTGCCAGCCCTGTCTTGGTGAGGGGAGGATGCTGAACCTGTGCCGGTAGCAGCACACACACCTCCACACCCCACATAGCTCTGTATTACCCTGCTTTCAGTTGTTTCCTCAGTAAGGAACCGAGAGCCCCACATATTTGCATAAACAGCAGATAGGACTTCAGTTCAGCCAGGGCTGTCATCCCTCGCCCAGCGACTGCTGTCTGACGTGAGCCCCTGCCTCGAGCTTGGCATCCCTTGGATTTAGAGTCTCCTGGTACCACGCCAGCTTTGTGCCAGTCTAGGCAGGAGTCTTCTCGATGTCACAGAAGAGCCCAAACCAAGAGCTGTTGAAAACCAGTTTCCCAGCGTCCTGGGGACTGCAGCCTTCTGTGTTAAACCTCCTGGACATGTCTCTTCCCAAAGGTCCCTGCTGCAGCCTGCCTTTCCCTCAGAGACCCAGGCGCCAGGTCACCACCTCCTGCTGTGCTGCTGGGGGATGAAAAGTTGTCCTGTGGTGCTCTAATCTTCCCTTCTCTCTTTTGCCTAAGGCACAAAACTGCCTATGTGTGTGTGTGGGGGGGTGGGATTGCCCAGCAAATGAATGATGTCCTGCCCATTTACTATTGGCTTGAAAATTTGAGACCAGTTAGAATTCAAACAGGGCATTTAAGAAAGAGAGAAAGGCACATTCTAGCTAGAATAATAATTTAAGTTATCCTTTAAAACCCTCCACCAAGACAGTTTCCCCAGAAATTCAAGGGATTTTAGACTACTACTTTAAATGAGGGTGCTTTGAAACTGGCATGTGTTGCATTAGCAGCCCTTGCCACTGGGCCGATCTCTCTTTGAGAATGAAATTTATGTCCAAAATGATAAAGGAAATTGCCTCTTCAGCTAACTGACAAGGTGGTAGTTTCAAAAATACTGAACTTCAGCGTATCTGCCCCCTTTCAACTAAAAATATGATCAGTGATTGCAACAGAAACAGGTTCTGGCTGTTTCAAGCTTTTATTAAATCTCACTTGTTACCTAGAAATGTGACTGAACAGAAGACCAACAAGCATGCTATAGAGACCCAGCTTTTCTTTTCACAGGATTTTTAAGTAAATGATACATATAATTTTCATCTTCAGTTTCTCTTTTGGCTCTGTCTGCCTTTCCAAGCAGACTTCTGATTATAAAAGCCTTAGGTCAACTTGCAGCTGAAAGCACTCTAGGATCACCATCTTTGCAGCACGGTGAACACAAGTGGTGTAGTTTATTAACAATAATAAATATAAAAAATACGACAAGTGTGCCAGGGCTAATCATATTTCATATGAGCAAGCTTCTTAAGCCTTAAAGCAGGAAAAAAAATTGTCTTTGATTCAGCTCCTCGTTTAATATAATTTCTGTATTTGTTTTTTTTATTTACTTCTTAAATCCATTTCTGAATGTGACTCACTGGTATTCTCAGCAGACTGCATTCAGGGGAACCATTTTGTCAAAAGTTAGATCTGAGAAAGTGGTTCATTTGCTCTACATACTTATCTCATTTTCTGTTTGCAGGGCATTGATGCAAATCCCGATATCAGATAATTGCCTTGCTTTATTTTACCTGGAGGCATATTTTTGAACTTTGGACTACTCATGTAGAATTCCCAGCATTTCCCAGCTAAGTAGGGATAGTTAATTCATGTGTGGTCACATGAGCCCAGTAGCACAATTTCTGTTTGTTCATTTGGTAGCCATTTCAGCATACTAGCTTATACTGGTCAGTGAGACAATGCCAAGAAGAGATACAATAGAGCTGAACTTAGCCAGCATGGTGTCTCAAGAAGAGGTATTGTCCCAAATTCTTCTTGCAGTGCATTCCATCAGTACATCCTTCACATTTTTCCTGAAAGCCTCTCCCACCATCCTCCTCCAAACCTCTCCTCCTCAACTTTCTATCACCTGTCCCTCCCTGTTTATTTCATGACCTACAATGGAATTGGGGCTCAGAGGAGAATTTGGAGCTGGACCTGCAGATGTGCAGAGGTGACAGTGCTGCTATGGCTGTGCCAGTCAAAGCTTTATCCAAATCCTGCCTATCTAAATGTACCAAACCATTGGGACAAAGGTATTGGTGTCACTCAGTCATGCTCACATTGTCCTCAGAGGTGAAATGGAAAGACATTATACAGCTGTATATGGAAGGACAAGCAAGTGTTCTGCGTTCATGCAGTGTCATGCTGAGGGTTGAGAGTTGCAATCATTCCAGTTTTCTAGCAGCTGCTTAAGAAGGGAAGGTCTTGTACATCAGCCTCATTGCCCTTGTTATTGTAGCTTCCACTTGGCTTTGCCAAATAATAGATCACACTCCATTTTAGAGTTCCTGTTGTAATAGATGCAAATTATTTGCACTCTTTGGTTGCTTTTTAGAGCTGGTCTACAAATAAACATTGAGTCTTCTCCAGCAGTGAAAGCTCTGTAATTGTCTGAACTTTGAGAGAAACATGAGTAGCTTGAGCTGCAAAATAAACGTGTAATGGTGTAGATTCAGTCCTGTTTGCACTTCCCCTGGGCATGTTCCCTGCACAGACAGAATGTAGAACTGGTTGTTTCAAAAGGAAGCGGGTGCAGGCTCTGTCTTTGGGCACATGGTGAGCTCAGGTAGAAGTTGGGAGGAGATGCCATCTGCTGGGAAGTTCGGACATTGTCAGAAGGAAAAGCCTCGTTGGAAGCAGCTGCGAGCAAATGATACGGAAGATTAAATTAATGCTCTCTGTCTAGCCACTAGCCGGGGGTGAATCCCACCTCCCACTTTCTCCACAGCCCGGAGCGCTCAGGCGCACGCTTTCCTCCCGCTGGGATGGTTGCCCAGCCCTTGGCTTGGGTGGCCAAGCAGCCGCTGAATCACGGCCACCACCGCTGTATGAGGCTGGGAAGGAGCGTGTGGGGGGTGAGAGAGAAAGAGGTCAAACAAGAAGGTTTAAGGCAATCAGTAGGAGTTGGTATAAAGGAAAATAGAAGGTTAAAAATCTAGAAATTTAAGTAAGTGGAAAGATAAATGAGCCTAAAGAAGCTTTGGAAGGGAAAGCTTTTAATAGCAGGAACCACAATAACAATAATTGTCATCATTGGGGACTGAAAAATGCGTGTCTCTAATCCAGGAAAATGTTGAATTTCCCTGAGTAATGCTACTAACACCTTAGTTAAGCAGTTATGCAAATGCTTCAATGATAAATTTAAACCAAAAGCAGGAAATAGCATGTCAAGAATAAAACTGTTAATTGTTTTTTGATTTAATCCTCTGATTCTCATTACTCCTTCACTCTACAACCCACTGCGTTTTCACTGTAACTTTCAAACTTTCAAGGTGGTTGTAGAGAAGAAGGTAGAGTTTAGTGCTTTTTTCATTTCCCCCCAGTGCGTGATTGCATTAAATGTGTTTTTAATATTGCTTTTTACCACTTTGATTTTTTTGTTTTGTTGTTGTTGTTATTCGTATCAGAAAACCACAAGACAGACATTAGATATGATTTATCAGGAAGTGTCTGGGGATATGCCAGATGATTAAAAAAGAAAAAGAAAACAAGCGCAACACACATGGGGGCCCAACTAAATAAGAGTCATTGAGCTGCAGTCATTAAAGAGAAGTTCTCTGTAAACTGGAGTTGGATGAGCTGACAGTAACAAAAACATCAGTATCATTTTGTCATAGGAAAGGAGAAATGCACATATTGAAGGGGGTTCCTTCCAGTATCTCAAGGGGCCTACAAGGAAGCCAGTCAGGCACTTAGTAGTGACTTGCAACACCATGAATCTCTAGAGACTCGTACAGTTCAAATTCTTTAAAGATCATTTCTCAAAGATCTAGGGGAGATAAGGTGATGAAAAATAATAGGCAGTCACAGAGGTGGCTGGGTAGATGGGTGCATGGGTGGCTAACCAGGCAGCCAGTTGGCCAGGGATTTAAGAAAGTGACCTCTGGATGACCTGTCTTTCATTTGCTTGAAAGTTCAAATCTATTCTCCCTGAATACTGAAACTGGCCACTGAAGGATTTGCAGGTTGCTGGGGCTTTTATGCTTGTCTCCATGAGGGGTCACTCCATGAAGCACCTTACCCTTGGCCATGGGCACACCTACTCGTCTGCTTGTGGTGAGGGGATGGGCCTGGTCCTGCACAGGCAATCTCTGCTGTCAGAAGCATCAGCTCCTCTCAAAAACAAGTAACACTGTTTGGGTGATTTCTTCCAAAAATATGAAGATGGGAAAGTAAGATCATTTGCGCCATCCTTGCCACCATGAATTTCACGAGAGCTCCAGATAGCAGAACTCTGGGAAACTAAGGAATTGTTCCAGTTCAGAGAAAGGAAGTAGATTTCTGGGAAGAAGAGGGAGGACAAATTGGTGTCTCTTGAGATTTAACTATTACTGAAATTCAAAGCTCTCCAAGCTTCCTGCATTTAGTTTTCATAACTGTAAAGCTTTCTTGGTGCTTGTCCCAATACTTTAACACCATAGAAGACAAGAACACCCAGGGACTTCTTTGTCAGAATGCAATAATACACCTAATGTAATTAAACTATTACAATACTAATTACAATTCAATTAATAATAGTAACCAGAAGAAGAAGTAAGTCTGTAAATGCTACTTGAAGAATTCTGCATGTACTCAGAGCCCATGATCAATATTTCTGTTTTCAGTGCTGCAATGCTTCATCACCCTCAGTGAAAAATAAGGTACCCTCTACAAAATGTGCAAGTGACATGTGAGTCAGTTCAAGAGCTCTGAAATCCTGTCTGGAATGCCAGGGAGGTAGTTAAGCAGCTGCCTTCTTATTATCATAAAACTTGATAGCTTTTTGCAAATACGTACAAATAATGTTTTGTTTACTTTCTCTGTGAGCACACATACTGCCAAAAAGTTCCAACAAAGTTTGGTGCTAATCCTTTCCCATCTTCATTTCATTGCTCCTCGATTTGGCAGGAGAAGGAATACACAGGATTTAGGACAAAACAAAAGTAGTCACAATCTCATTGTCAAACTTGATAGTTTTTAAAAATAACAAAGAGTCAACATCTGAAAGTAAAAAAATGTGATTTTGTGGGACTGGAATAAAAAAGGGGAAGGGTACTGAAATACCTTCATTCACTGTTTAAAACAATTGCTCCAAGCAGGAAATTTGGCACTAGAAGCTTTTATTAAATCAGTTCAGAGGGATCTGTTTTCAACAAATGAGATAAATGTCAAGTTGAAGTCTTTAGGCACTCAAAGTGCATCACATTTTCCTTCCCCAAGAAAGCAGAACAAAAATGTGCACAAGTGAAATTACTTACATATGTAAAAATCACATTCAGTTTAAATAATCTTTTCTTCCTGCCTGAATGTATCAACAGTGTATCAGAGTTTAATGCAATCTTTTAAGAATGTGATTATTTGCGAATGTTTTGATCCCCTCTATTCCTCATTGTTAACCTATATCACAGCAAACATGTAAACATGTATTTATCTGTATAGCATCTTTATTTTTGGTCATTGAAATCCTAGGTGCTTCCCATGTGTATATGGACAGGGACATTAGGGATATCAATAGTAATTCTTTAAAATTTTTGGGGGGGTCCATTTAGCAACCTCTCTCTTTTTGCTCAGTCTCTCATCTCCCATTATGTGCTTTTCTATCTCTTGATATCTGTTTTTCTGCTGCCTACCCTCTGTTAGTGCAGCCTAATGCCGCCATGTGCATTCATTGTGGTGGCATGAGGGAAGACCTAGCATGGAGACAAGGGCATGCTGCTCTCATCTGGAGCTTTCAAACTTCCATTGCTGGTTAGTCCAGGGGTTTTCTGGCAATCCTTTGTATTTTAGTAGAAATATGGCAACAATTTTAGGAGCGTATATTCTCTTTTCATGGAGACAACAGACTGAGGAGTTGCAGTTTTAGAAAATGCTAAAACACTTCTGAGTTTTGTGAGGTCAGAAACAGTGGGATAACATTGATTTCTTCATGCTTACTTCATTCCCTGAGGATCCCAAAGTGATGCCTAAGCAGCCACAGGAAATTAGAAAGTTTTTATTTACACTGTTTTATTGGTGTACTACCTGATTATGGCTTTGCAAGACGAGAGAGGGAGGGTACAAACAACTTAAAGAGGCGGAAGGGTGCTGAGGGAATCTTTCAATCCCAAAGCACTGAGATTTGTAATCCTTACTCAAGCTAGGGAAGGCTCCTGTCAATAGTCCCTTGATATTTAAGCTCTCCAAGCCACTGAGTCACTGGGCCTACTCATCTGAGTCATTACAGAAAGGAGGGAGTGCTGCTGTTGCACAGAGGACTTTAGCAAAGGCCAGTTTTCAGGGAATATCCCACAGAACAAATTCTCTTCCATCTAAATGTGAAGAATGTTCAAAACTCAGCAGGGTAGAGCAAGAGAGAATTGGGGAGGGGATGGCAGGTAGGTGATGGAAAGCAAGGGTGAGCACAGTGGGTCAGATGACTTCTGTCTTCTCCAGAGGATGCTCAGCCAGTTTTCCATTCTTGCTTCATATGACTCACATTTTGTTCTCCCAGCATTACTGATGGGAATCTCAAAATATCAGAGAAAGGATGAAAAGAAAGCTTGTCCCTTGCCAGGTGAAAACAACGGCTAGGGACAACACAACTCCAGGGAAAGGCATGGAAAAGTATAGTTCTGGTAACTTGCATTCCTGATTACAGAATTTGAGGGGCCATTTAGCAAATCTTCCTAAATGAGCTGTCTCACAACCAGTAAAAAGGTCCTGCACACTTCCATGCTGGGAATGTCTGGCACAGGTGTTTGTTAGGTTGACTTTGACCTCTGGTACAACAGTGCTGGGTCTTGTGATGGCCTTGAAATATAGAACTCTGTCTTTTGAGGAAAAGCTCATGGAGGTCTTAGAAAGAAAATAAAGACGTTTTCCTTTCTATTGCTGTCACTGAATGGTTTCCTTGAAAGATTATTTCTCCAAGAGGCAGAAGCTTGCCTTCCAGATTTTCCATTTCTTCTATAAATCTATAATCTCTTTTTTTACCTCTTCATCTAAATGTAATGATGCTCCAGCTTGATATATCATGGGAAAGGAAAAAAGCCTATATCAGTCTACCTTTTCAGAGCTTATGAAGGTGACCCTGCTTCAGTCTCCAGTCCATGTCTTACCTGCATAGATACCAGCTGTGTGCTTGGTTTGGGCCCCAGAAGATTGCAGGAAAGGTCATGATGACGGGAATTTCACTATGATCCTTTTATTTTCCTCTCTTTTAAAAACATGCCTGTGATAATAAGGAACTTTAAGGTATTAATCTAAGCCTTAAGGTAATAATTCAAGTGTGATAGCTTTGTTTGTCCCCAAGATACGAACATTAGGATTGTGTCCATTGTGTTGGCTTCCAAGTAGAAGATGAGGATAGAGTATTAAATGTTTTGCTCCAATCCTATTAAAGCTATGGACATTTGTCCTCAAAGGGCAACTGAGATTTTTCAAGTACAGGCATCCCCAAATAGCCAGAAAGACAGCAAAAACAGGTTTGAACTTTCTGCTGATGTGTACGTACAGGGCCAGTTTATGGACATGGTCACTCAAGGAGGGTCTTGGACAGAGCCAGTCCCTGCAGGATCATTCTGGCTGGTGTAGGATTGTTTTGGCATTTTAAAATTCCAGAACATAGGATACTGGGATCCTTGGGTCTTTTTCCTGTGTTTTGGATGTGGTCTACTCTTTGGTTAGAGAATGTACAACCAGGAATATTAGTTGGAAGTGTCAGAGTGGATGGATTTTGGGTCTGTTTTAGCATACACCTGTTTTCTGCTCCCCATCTCGCTTAAAAGGAACTTCCATTTCCTTTTGGTTGCTATATAAATATGGAAATGTGGAGACTCTTATCTAAAAAAGTTCAGACTATCAATGGGCTAAGAGACAGCCAAATCGAGCTAGGAAAAAAACAGTGTGAATAAATGGTCAGGTTCTTATTAAAGGAGTTTTATCATTGGGATTAAAGCCAAGATCTTTGATGTGTAACAGACAAATACATCTAGTAAAGGGGGTAACAGAGTAAAAAAGTTTGCTCATAGGAGAAATTACTCAGTGTAAAACTCAAAGCCAGATAAATGACTATGAAATGCTGAATGTATAGAAATACAGAGGAACAGACATGGTTAAAAGAAACAATCCTACGTCTATGTACAAAATCACAAGCTCTGGCTTAACTGCCACTGCCCAGAGATATATTGAGTCGTTATGAGTAGTTCTCTGAAAATATCAGGGTCAACAGTTAGTGGAAAGGCAAATAGCAGGTACAACATATTGGCACAGGAATGGAAAGCAGACTACAAAACATAATTACCACAATGTTTCAACCCATGTTTCACAATTCACTCCCATTTTGACCCCTGCAGTGCAGTTCCGTTCTCTCTAGAAGAGGATCAGAGAAAGGCAGCAAAGGTCATCAAGAGAAATCTGGGAGGGCCTGATGAAGGCATGCAGATATGATTGATATGAAGAAGTTATATGAGGGAGAGAAGCACTCTATTTGCCCTCTGTTTCCTGTACTCCAGGTATTTATTACCAGCTGCTGTTAGAAACAGGATACTCAGGTAACTGGAGAGGTTTGCTATTTTTTATGCTCATTTATATAGAATAGAATAGAATAGAATAGAATAGAATAGAATAGAATAGAATAGAATAGAATAGAATATGGGATAGGAGAAAGCTGTTGCAACCCACTATTACTCATATGGGGAAACTTGTACTAGATCTTGCTGTGTTGTGGATATATCACTGATTTTTGCACAGAATGAAGGGCAGCAGAGTAGGTCAGACCAGGATTTCTGCTGAGGCATCAGTTACAATGAAGAGAAAAAAGATGAAGTCTAGCTTGTGGGCTGAAATTTCCCAGAATACATTGGTAACTGGGCAGAAGCAGTGCTTTGGCTTGGCTCTCAAGCACACTGGATCTCCATTCCAGCAAAGGAACAAGCCTAGACTGTGTTTCATAATATGGATCAAATTCCTTAAAATGGACCTGGTTCAGAAGTATCTGCTAGTCCATGACTGTGCCACATCTAGGAATTGTAGCACCTCTCCTAGACAGGACAGGACATTCTGATGCTTAGTGAAGGCAATTCAGTTTTGTAAAATTGCCAGCTACCTATCAGTAATTCAGAGGAATGCAGAATTTACAGTACCGTTGTTGTAATTATTGGTATGCATTATTTGTCACCATCAGTGACAACACTCAAGCAGAATTAAGGAACATCATGAATAAGTGTTTTGTCACACTGATATTACTAATAAAAACTAACAAATTTTGGATGATTACAAGCACTGTCAAACCATGTCCTCAGCTGAGTATTTCAGGTGTCTTATCTGCAGTTGCTGTGATCACCAATGATATGTGATAATGAGGGACATCAGTGGAGATGAGGATCCCACTTTATTATCCCAGTACCACGACACTGAGAGACCTCGCTGTACTGGGGCATCATGGTTACCACGTAAGGGCAAATGGTAGGATGAGCCTTGATGCACACAGCAAAGCTTTCTTTGGTGTTGGTCTTGGATTTGGGGTAGATCTGCTCACTCACAGAACAAGAACACTGCAGGAGTGGCTCTGATGCTGGTGGATGTGGTTTGCTAAGCAGAGAGGTTCACCTCTGGGCACCTTAAGGTTGACTTGTGGCACCACAGGAGGCTGGCAGCCTCAGAGAAACTCAGATAGAAGCTAAGAAGCTAATCTACATGCTGGAAATGGTGTTCTGGGAACATTATCTCTACCCAAACTAATCTTCCTTGTCTCTGAGCTTCCTCAGAGGTACCACAGCATCTCTCCAAGCCATAACATTGTGTAGCTCCCTGATAGTACCTCCAGAAATCACATGGATATTCTCTGTAAAAAATGGGAAGGAACTAAAGGTCCTTGCCAACACACTTTAGAACTATATCTTAATTTATCCATGACAGAGTGTCTTACTCAGTAGGTGAGAATTTAGCTATGAGTATATTGAGTGGCAGCCAGCTTGCAGCATGAGTCTAATTTACTGTAACTCTTGCTACATTCTGTCTGATCATTATCATGCTGAACAAAATGTTTTTAAAGTGCTTTTATAGGGTTGAGAGACTTGTTCAATAATTTATACCATTTTGGAGGGATTAGAGGATGAATTTAAGTCATCAAATAATGCCATTATGGCTCAATGACTACATTCTTTATCAAGGGAAAAAAATCAGTTGTAATTATGCTCCAAAATACAGAGACCCTTTATTCAGCAGTTCCCCCAAGAACAATGATATCAAAGATGCTGATAGGTCTCTCAGCTGTAAAGAGGGCTGTCCTTCTTTTTTAGGAAGGAATAGATCAGCTGCTGTCTGCTTATCTGTGTATCCATTGTGCCATTTATGTCACAGATTTTCAGTCTGCCACGCCTTTAAACACCTGCTCCTTGCAGAAGCCAGGTATCCTTCTGCATGCAGAGCTGTGCAAACTATTGGGGAAAACTACAGGAAATTTTGGTCTAAATTCATGGAACAAAGAAAAGGTAAAGTCCTTTTGGCGGCTCTCTGGGGATCTTTACTTATACCAGATTGCAAGGTGTCTTCCTTACCCTTATGATTAATTTAATGTTTCTTTTCCATTTTGTTTGTTTTTCTTTATTTAAACTGCTGCCCTGGCTAGGGAACCACTGGTATCTCAAGAAGTTGTGCTTTCCACCAGTGGAGAGAGAATTGCAAGATTTCATTGGACCCAGCTTATGTCTAATGTTGTCAGACTAGCAGTGTAACACAAAGTTTTCATTTTCTCCTTAAAGATATCCAGTGAAATGATGAAATCCTGCTCACTTGACCTCTGAGCTGGCTTTTCAGACAAGCTTTTAGCAGCTTAGGAAGACTTATCTCAGAGAGGAAAACCAGGTCATGCAGTGTGTGTGGACAAAGACTAGATAACTGATTTGAGCAAGGGAGGAGAATACATTAAATCATCCCTTATCCTTGACAAAATGACTGTGTGTACAAGGTGAGCACTGGTTGGAGTAATTCCCCCAGAGGATTTGAGAGGTGTAGGCCAGAAGTAAATACATCTAACCGTGAGGGTGTTTGGATTTGTACTTGTCTGCACATTGCTCTCTATGTCCCACACTTATTAACTTGTCTGAATGACAGACCCTGTCAAAATGTCAATGTCAGACCCTGTCCAAAGCCCAGTGGGATCTTTCCAATGCATCTGCATTTGGCTCCCAATTCTGTTACTACAGACTTGGTGCCCATGGACTTTCTTCGTCAGATTTCTTACCATCAGATGAGAATTGTCTCGTTTCAGTGTATAATCTCATGCCCAAATTGGCCCCTCACACTCCTCCAGTCAGCAGGAGAAGAGAGGCACCTCCAGACTCATCCCATTCATTGCAGAGGCCAGACTTGGCCAGTAACCCTCTGGAGACTTCGCCTTCACTCCATGAACAGCCAGGAGAGCCCTGGTGACTGGATAAGGCACCGAACTTCCTGATGGCACAAAACGAGCCTTTTCCTGGCTCCTAGATGGGATAGTACAGTAAGTCCTGTCCACTGCATGTCTAGGAAAGCAAGGACTGGTGGGCCCAGCTGTAAAGGTGGCTGTCAGAATCACTCAGCACTGAATTCAGATGCCATAGTAGTTGCAACACCTAATTATCCCTGTATAGTAGGTGGTCCAAATACGAGTACACAGCAGAGCAGCAGATGGGGGTTGCTGCTGTCAGATTAGATTGAGATTAGATAAAGCTTAATTAACACTTTATTTTTGTAAGATTCAACTCTCATTAGTCACACAAAAAATATTACAGAGAAGCGAGGCAGAAATCAAGAGGCATAACTAACATCATTAAAAATCAAGGAAGCATTTTTACAGAGCAAGACCTTGCTAGTAAGGGGTTATTCCCTGAATTTAACACTCTTTGGTCTGGAGAACAAGATGAAAGAGTTCTTTAACCCACCAGCCAACTACTGTGTAAATCTGCCCTTTCTAGCTCCAGCAATCTAATTTACATAATCATACATATTTCAACACACATTTGAGATGCTTTATGTCATTGGTTAAAACTCTCATTTTCTAGATTTGTAATAGCAACAGAGACACAGTATTTTAGAGGTGTTTTATCAAGACCCCTAGTAACCTCAGTACAATTTATCAAGAGTTTTGGTGTAAAACTCCACAAATGTTATATCACAACTCCTTGCTATCCAGACTTCTATCATGACATTTTGAATATTCTGAACCCGTGGCTTGACCCATCAAAAGATTTTTGCCCTTCTCCTAATTAACAAAGATATGTGAAGTCTTCTGTGTCAGATTCTTCTTCTATTGTTTGAATCCACATAATCTCCTGATAGGCTTCTCCTGCCTGTAAGTTCTAGAAACTTACCAGAAACTTTTGTGCGACCCAGGGAAGGTCACTTGCAGACATAGCCTGCAAAGCAGTCATTGGATAAAATGTTTTTCTGTGCCAGATAGTACAAACCAGTGAGCCAAGTAAATCCCATTTAAACCTTATTTTTAACTTAAAGAAGACATGTGCTGTCTATGGCCCAAGAATGAATCCAACTTTTGCTTTTTAGGATAGGAAAAGGATGTCACAGATTAAGATAATTTTGCTGTAGAGCAAATATACAGGTTTTGAATATCTAAATTCCAAAATAATCCAAGCTTGCAATAAATGAATGCTTCTCCCTTTCCCTCTATTGTTGTCCAACTGCCAGGACTGCAAAGAGATGACCTCTACAGGGAATTCAAATCAAACCAAGCCAATTCCTTTGTTTTTTTTTTACCTCTGTGGTGTCTAACCAATTATTTGCAGAATGTAGTACAACTCATGTAATTCATTTAGTTCAGCTGGTTTCTCCTTTTGCTTTCTCTCCTTGTAAGCACAGTTAAGTGGTCAGCTGGGTGTTTCTATTTCACTGTTTTGTCTGAGCTGTCTGGTCCAACACAGCTCAATGGGCATTGCAGATGCCAGTGAAAGCTCCTTACTGTACTTTTTATCACCTCAGCTCTGCCACCAGACAGTGAGAAGGATACACTCTGGCCCCTAAAAATACCAATAAACAGGATCTTTTCTTAGTTTATGTGTTTATTAAACTGTGTGGCTGTGACCAACCATGTGAAGATGGGGATAGAACTTGCATCTCCCCAATGTCTCTTCAAAGGCATTGCCAGAAAATAGCACTGTGTCTCCCTCAGCAAAGCCCATGGCTTGTCTGTCAGGGAAGACAGTGTGAATATAGAAGGCTATCCAGAGCCTCCTACTCCTTGCTCTGTGAGGTATTTACCTTTGCTATATCCCAAATGTGGAAATACCGCAGCAAAATATGAGTGATTTGACAAAGGCAAATGCATTTGGGCTTTCCCTTGCTCAGAGAAAGAAAACAGTGTCCACCTGTTCTTTCTCATAAGAGAGTAAGTCTATTTTAAAACAGGGATGCAAAACAGGTTTTTACTGTTCTTGCACAAGAATAATACAAAAGAAGTAGTCCAAGAAAGCTTTTGTTGGCACCAACCTTCCCATTCTCTGGAGCTGCACGTTATCTGATAGCTGGCATACGGCAGGCTCTGGATAGTCTGTTATTCTTTCCCACGCTGCAAGATTTGGGCAGTAAATAGCTTAAATAAATGCCAGAAGCATAATTCACTTTATACTTCATCTGATTTTAGGAAGACTTTCCTCAGATAATTCCTCCCAGGCATGTTGTCCAAGGCAGGACTGGTCTCTCATGGATCGAGCTATTCTGACCTCTCTAGCTGGCTCCATTTCAGCTTTTTAAAGGTTGGAGATAAAGAATAGAAGAAACAACTCCCTATATCCAAGCATTGTTGCACTTTTCTTTGAGCTCAGAGAGGTGCCAAGTGCTCTTTGAAGGTCCTGTGCCATTATACAGCATTAGTGGTCCTGTGTCGCCTTTGAAACAACCTTTTATTCCTGCAGCAGATAACCACCATGCCTGGTAATGGTAATGCTACCAGAGGGGCAATGAGGCAGCAGACCAATTCCTATGATGGGGCTCCTGGCCAGGCAAAGAACTAAACTGCAGGGCTGAAAGCAGAAGTGGCTGAGCTCTGTCTAACTCTGTTACTCCTCCAAGAAAAAGAGTCTTAGTATCATATTGGAAGGTACCTTTAAAGGTCATCTAGTCCAGCTCCCCTGCTAGGGGTAGGGACACTTTCCACAAGATCACATTGCTCAGTCTTGTCCAACCTGACTGTTAACATTTCCAGGGCTGGGGCATGCACAACTTCTCTGGGGAACCTGTTCCAGTGATTCACCAATCTCATTAAAAAATTTTCTTCATTACATCTAGACTGTATCTGCACTCTTTTAGTCTAAAACTAGTAGTGGGAATAGAGGTTGCCAATGAAGACTGAGGCAAAAGGTCATTGAGTATATCATCATCCATTTTTACCAGTTTGCTGGTCATGTTCATTGAGGTACATCTTTTCTTATCTTTCCTTTTCTGGCTGACATAGCTGTACAAGCCCTTCTTGTTACTCTTTGCACCCTTTGCCAAGTTCAGCTCCAGCCGCATTTGCCTTCCTGACCCCATCCTTACACAACTGGAAACCATTCCTGTACTTTTCCTGGAATCCCTGTTCTTGCTTCCACTACCTGTGCAGTTCTTTATTACCCTTTAATTTGACCAGCAGATCCCAACTCATCCATGTTGGTCTCTTGCCTCCTTTTCCTGATTTCATATATCTAGGGATTGAGAGCTCTTATACTCTATGGAAAGCATTCTTAAAGATCTGTCAGCTCTGTTGTGCTCCCTTGTCCCTGAGGGCAGCTTATCATGGGATCCTATTGACTAACCCTTTGAATGGCTGGAATTTTGCTTTCCTAAAATTCAGGGTCCTAATTTTAATCTTTGCCTGACCCAGAGAAGTATTTAGAACTGCTCAGGGATACCTGAGAAAACCACATTGCTTCCTATATCTTGAGATCATCATGAAAAATTAGTCAAATCCCAGGAGTGCTTTTTCGGAAACCTAGTATTTTCACATTTTAATGAAACTGCTGTTGGCACAGACAGATGAGGGGTAGGTAGATTTGTCAAACCCTCAGGCTGCTGCAGCCACTGGCACCATTTTATCACACTCATCAAGTAGTGCAAGGGGATGGCTGGAGCTTAGGTTTATGTCAATCCCTGCAAATTATCTCCCATCAAATTAAGTTGTTTTATAACAAAGACAGTGGTTGTTATAAAGGAGGGAGAGGGAAGACCACAGTTGAGGTTTCGTGATAAGGACTCATTTGAAACTCATTTGACTGATGGCCAGTCTGCTCTGTTGAACCATGCATTGTGCACTTGTACCAGTGCCATGGCCTGTCCCAGTTGGAAACCAACTTGTTTGTTTCTATCCCTGCTTCTGTGCCCCGTGACACTTGGCTACCAGCCCCAGATGCTGATTTTGGTTAGCACCAGTCATTGTCCTGGGACAGGTAACTGGGAACAAGGAGATCCAGTCCCTTCTGCAGCTTCGATCAGTACAGGGAGATGCAGGTCAGAGCCATTCCTCACACATGGCTTTCAGTGCTGGCCATTGTTTGTCATCAGAGTTCAGAGCTGTCGGTGTTAGAAGGCTGATCCCAGGAGGCTCCAGTTTAAGGATGCTCATGTTCTTTCTGTGTATTCTCAGCAGGACAGCTTTGATCTTAGTATGTGTCTCTGACAGTCATGTCACCCGTGTTGTGCTCATTTGAATTGAAGTGTTTGGCTCCAGTGATGTAGCTTTTCTGTTGTTGTTTTTGTTCTGCGTGTTTAATTATTTTTTCTTTCTTTATTAAATATTTTGTTCAGGTTGCCTGCTCCCTCCTCCTGCAGAAAAATTGGAATTTATGATATTTGCTTTGCATTATTTATTGCTTGAAGAAATTTTCCATATTATATCATCTTTTTTTTTGTTTGGTTTTTTTTTGTGTTTTTTAATTAGAAATGACACAAATTTGTTTAAACTACAGACAATCAATAGGGAGGGTGAATCATATATGATTTACCTCATTCACTTGGCTCCATGGAATCCTAGCAGTCCAGGTCTCCACAGCAACCTCTGGAGCACACCTCCCTGTACAGTGCCCACTTACCCTTTGGTTTACTGGGACTGTCAGAGTCCCTGCCAGGGGGAAACATGAGGAGAAGGCAAGATGCCAAGAAAGATACATTATACGTAAGCCTGCTATCAGTGTCTTTCTTAGCACTGTTTGTAAACTGAACATTGAAATATAAACGTGTGTATGAGAGAACCACCTATTACTGAATCACCCAGTGCTCCCCTTGCAAGACTCTTGTTTCTATTGGTTATGACTTTTCTAAGTGGGCTGAAATTTTCTGTATCGACCTCAGGCTAAATAATTTTTGTGAAAGATAATAAACATATGGCAGTGAGACAAGAACATTTATTAGATTAAAAAGGTGTATATATACACAGATCATATATACTCATACTAAAGATACAGACAGATAATCACAAGTGTCTAATTCAACCAGTTTAGGAAGTTTTCACTGCCTCAGCTGGAAATTACCACTCCTTAGTGGAAGCACAGAGCCTGCAAGTATGCACGTACCTTGTCCTGTAGTACGAGGCAAAACAGGTCCCCTCACACCAGCTCTTGTTCCAGCTAGAGGAGGGGCAGTTTCTTAAACCTCCCTCCTTTGGTTTCCTGCAATTGTGTTATAGTAAATTAAAGGGTTTGGCTTGTTGTAGTGTAAATATTGCATATTGCAGCCATTGCAAATGGTAGTGCTGAAGTAGAACAAATCATTATGTGTTTGGTTTTGTCCAAAACCAGATAGGAGTCTTCATCATTCATGCTTATTGGCAAACTTACTTCAGAATAAGAGCTCATGAGGCATCTAAAAATAGAGCTCCTTACAGAGCACAGGATAGTCTTTGCACAAGTACATCAGTGAAGGCTCTCTGCTGGTCTCTCTGAACCAGGTATTTTGTTCAAAAAGTGTAAGATGAGGTCACTGCAAGCCAAGAGTGCCACTGTGCCCCTGTGGCTGGAAGGAGATCTGTGAGGAAATTCTAGCCCCGTTGAAGTCAGCTGGAGTTTTGCCATTGACTTTGATGGAGCCAACATTCCTCTTCTGATGCAGACATTTCACAATAACCTCCTCTGTTGAACTTTCAACACATGCATGTTATTTTCATTACAAATAAACAAAATATTTCTAAAATGGATACCTTCATATATACATTATACCAGAAGATGACATTAAAAGTTCATCATGGTGCACATGGTAAAATACTAATAATCCATGTCTCTGGGAAAAATTCTGACATGAACAAATCTCCTTTAGGTCATTTTGCCTGAATATACAGCAACCAAACTTAAAGCTGAGGGTTTATTATTTTTGCAGAATGCACATGCATTCCGAATTTGCCGTGCTCAGAAATGGAGACAAGACATTCATCTGTGTGCTTGGCTTTGGGAAAAGACATCCCTGTGTGTCCGGACACGGGCCCTGGTACAGAGCAGACAGGAAATCTGCCAGACTGCCTCGGCAGGAGGCTGCCTTCAACACGTGCAGCAAGGAACAAGAAATGTCTTAATGATTAATCACTGTCAACCTTTGTTCTCATTAAAGACTTGATTGTCAGACAAGGCTGGTAATGAGGCGCTGTTCCTGGGTCTGTTGCTATGTGATGGTGCAAGGGCTGAATCTGAGCCTTGCACCCTGCAAGATGCAGCTCCCACTTTGGCCAAGTTTAAGTAGTTGGGGTTGGGAACATTGTTCTGAGAGTGCCTGCTAGTGGCTAGGGGGTTGTGCAACTCTCTGACAAGGGATTATGGCAGGACTACAAATAAATCTGAAAATACGTTCACAAGGATCTTGGGCGTGAGCAGCTTCCCTGTTGGTGTTGAACAGGCAAAGTTCCTATTAAGAATTGCACAAATAACTATCTGTCAAAGTGAGGATTGGCTCCTTTCAGGGATTTGCTCATTCATTTTTATGTTTGAGATTGTGGACAGTGTTACCTATATCTGAAAATAGATGTGGAGTGCACTTAAATTTCAGTGTGTCCAAAAATAGGTCTTTTTAAAAAGTCTGAACTCCCTGGATCTTCCAGTGAGAGCTGCAGCAGTTGGGTTTGTTGAAGTACTTATCCTTCTGCATGGTAAGTACCTGCTGCATCACTTGATGTCCAAACATATCACTCCAGTGGGTGACTTATACCATGACGATGCAGAAATCAGGTGTGTGCTCCCTACTGTCAGGAGCATTTCCAGTTTCACTGTCTGAAGGGATTAGTCCACATTTCCTCTTTAGGCTCCACCACTCAGTTTATTGAAGGAGTGACACAGCATTTGCTTCTTTTCCCTGGTTGGATGAATGCACAAATATTTCTGGCAGACAGCCTGGGCTTGTGAAACTGCAATGCTAGTGTCCATGTTTCCTTGTGTATGTGCCTTGGAAACATGGTTGGCCCTGAAATTTTTGTCCTGAAAGCTCAGATGTTCTTAGGCGAAAAACACAGAAGATAGTTCCGTGTGGCTGAACCAACTGCTTATAAACACTCCCCCAAAATTACTGAAAATAACTATTTTGCAGCCCTCACCCAGCTGTATCTCTGGATATTAGACACAGCAAAACCAGTTCTTGGGATCTTGCAATATTCAGGTTTTTCAAATGCTGTTTATACATATAAGAGAGATCTTCCTGGAATGCATAAAAATATTCTTCGACAGGTATTAGGGGGAATTCAGTCTATGATAGTATCTTCTGCCTGGTCAATTTGGGAGGCTTTTAGGCACTCATATATAACACCCTTAAAAAGTCATCCACTTTTGCCTGGCAAATCACAGGGTGTTCACACTCTTCCAGGCATCTTACTCCAGTGTTACTAGAAGCATCCAAGATGAGGAGTGCAAGGGAATGTTCCTATCATCTAATCTGGGTTCCTAACTCAGTTGTCTAAATTAAACATCTGAAGCCTAATTATACAGCCCTATCTCCCTGCATAGTGAAGGCAGAGCTGCAGCAGCCAGTCTAGAGAGAATCTGCTTTAAGTGGTTTTTTTGAGACCTAAACTTCTAGGAGACTCACTTTTATGCTGTGTATTCCAGATATGAAAAAAGGTTGAATGAGTTTGAGTTGCTCAGGAAGATACTGTTTTCCAGTTTCATCAAGTTGAACAAGCAGTAAGGCAAGGGAGAATCTGCTTGGCTGTGTTTCTCCTCAGTCTGTCTTATTTCCTTATATACAGATCAGATCCTCAGCTGTTGCAGATGAGTTTAACCTCAGGAACTTCTTGGTGCTCTCACAGTATACACTGGCACAGAAAGCAGCCCTCTGTACTCCAGTCAAGAGTGGGAGTTATTCCTAAAAATATGAAAACACTTTAGCTTTTTCACTAGAGCTGAAAGAGTTCTTACTTGACAGGCACTTTGCTGTGGTCCTGCTGGAGTTTTGTTTTCTTGTCTGAGGCAAGGACACAAGCAGGCAGTGCTTGGAGTTCAGAGGACCATGAAAAGCCCAGTATTTAGCAGAAAGGGGTGAATCTGCTTCCATTAAATGCAGCAAAAAAGAGGTGGCTCAGAAGAGGGCTGGCGGGTACTAAGACTGGCTGTTCAGCAAAGCACCCTGTGCTTGGCTTCCTAAAGTTACATGAGTCAGACCAGCTCTTCTCAATTAGCCTAAGTGCTTGGCCCAGCAGCTGCAGGAGAGCCTCCGTTTGTGGCTGTGGAAAGGAGCATGCCAGCTGAGGCTGTGGAGGCTCACATCAGGGGCTCACAGAGGTCTGGGCTTGGCTACCAGCCTTGCACTACTCTGAAACAGTGCAGGACTTGGTTGAACCATTCCCCTTCTCCTCCTCATCCTTCTCCTCTCCCTTTTCCTCCTTCTCCTTTTCCAAGTGCTCTGTTGTCCAGGGTGGTTTGCAGTCAAACCAGAAAGCCCCTAAGAAGCTCACAGTGTCGGGACAGCCACTGGTCCCTTGAAGGAACTCACAGAGGAGCAAAAGGCTCACTCTAAGCCTGCAGTGAAGAGCTGCACAAGCCCATGATACCAATTAACACAACTGAATCAAACTGCTTATGAGTGATGACATCATGCATAGCTTCGGTCACCAGATGAAATGACTTTGCACATCCTTTCCCTGGAAGCAACTTTTTGTAAGGCAGGCATCTGTCACTGAGTAGGCTTCCATAAATGGATGTGAAAACTTTTTTCTTTTAATTCTTTGTTTCTTTAAGCCAGAACTGATGCAAAAGAAGAGCAAAAGTCGGAGCTGTCCCTCCCGATCTGATGCAGGGCACAGAATGAGTTGCCCCACAGAAGAACAGAAAGGTGGAAAAATTCCCCATCTCCTTTTGAGGGAAAATCTGCAAGAAGCAGAAGCTCATCTAGTGGCACAGATGTCAGGGCTGGGAAGCAAACAGCCTCTGCGGGCATTGTGGTTTTGTACAAAATTGACCATTGTTTCCTTTCTGTCCCATCAAAATTATTCATCAATTCAAAGCATTTCCAGGAGAAAGAGGGGAAAGGTTTGCACATCCTTTTCCAGCCAACTGCCCTTAAACCACTTCTGAACTAAGAATGCAGAGACATAAGCTTGCAAAAGGCTTTCAGAGCTCCTGACAAACTTTGTAGGGAAAGGGAGAAGACAGAAGGGGAGGAAAGGGAGGAGAGGGAGAGGGAGAGGGAGAGGGAGAGGGAGAGGGAGAGGGAGAGGAGGAAAAAAGAAAAGTCTGTTTTAGAAAGTTCATATATGTGTTAGAAGCCAAAACATCTCTTCATTTGTATGAACACAAATCAGCTGCAGCAGGGATAGTGAAAGGCAAACTCGGTCTTAAATGCTTTGTTTTATTGCTAATTTAAACTTTTGAACATAATGTTCTTTGTGATACTTATGAACAAATCCGCAGTTGTGCTACCAGATCTGAGGAGCTCTCACTGTCTGTCTTTCTGCATCTCATAGGTTTTACATGTCACTATAACATCAGATAATGTGGTGCAACACATTGCTTTGTACGTCGAGCATCACCACGCTTAAGATTCAGCTCTGGCAGGGCAAATGGAGTTTTGTGGTGGCTGGTGAACACTAACCCAGCCCCAGCTGGCACCAGGGATGGCCCTAAAAGGGCTGTAGGCCATTTGCAGGGCTGGTGGAAGGTGGAACAAGCAAGAGTGGTGCCAACAAGTGGGGCAGAAACTGGGGATAAACCCAGGTGGGCATTTGTACAGCTACATGAACTGCAGCATGGGAACCCTGGAATGACATTAAAAACCAGCAGCTCTAAATGTGTGGAGTTGTAGTAAAGTTGCTGCAGTAAGGCTGGGCTTAGAGCAGGATGAAACATTTTAACAAAAGCAGGGTAACTCCAACCAAACCCGCCCTTTCTCTCCGGGATGTCAGAAGGCGTGCTTTGTCCTAGGGCAGGGGCAGAGCCCCAGGTCCCTGACAGCAGCGTAGCCCTTCTGCTGTCTGATTTGCAGTGATGGAAGCACAGGGTGAGAGCAAGACTCGATAGCACTGGTTCATGAAGGGTCAAATTGCTGTGCAGCTAGTCCCCTGATTTATTAGGAAACTGTTCTTCCTTCTCCCATTGCAAGGGGAAGATCAGCAGGCAGGAGAAATAACACATCGTAGATTCATAGGCTCACACTGACATTTCATGAACAGCAGAGAAAGGACCAAATGCAAAAAAAACCCAACCTGGCTCCAAGTTGATGATTTACACTATTTTCTCAGGGTCTGTTTGCCAAGCAGCTGGTGTTTTGTGCCAATGGCCATTACAGAAGAGCTTTCTTTGATAGATACTGTGAATGAACACTACACAGTTTATCTTAAAACAAAATCCCCCCCACTGCTTATATGGGCTGGTAGGGAATGAGGGGAAGAAAAACTTAGGCTTTGTTGGTTTTTTAACATAGGACAGAAAGCACATTCGGGGGAGCCTGCACTATCTGTGCAAAAACACAACAGATGAATTCTATTAATGGATGGAACATGTGGCTGGGTTCAAGCTAGTGTTGTCATTTGAATATAGAAGTCAAAGCCAATTTATTGTAACATATTTTTCTTTTCAAAATATTTTAGGAAAGACAAAAAAGTTTGCGCAACAACTTGGCAAGCAGGTCTGTTGAGAGGAGGTATTTTCTATCTTGCAGCTAACATAAGGGCTGAAAAATGTGGCAGTGCCGAGCAATCCTAGATTCCTTCTGGAACTGAAAGAAAGTGTGCAGGACATAATTGTGTAAGAGCCCAATAAATTTGAAGGGTGGGTTTGTAACACTGCCTTGGGGGCTGCAGGTGGCTCAAGAAGAAAGTCATGGGTTTTATTTCAGTAACAGTCTTCAAATACTTTATCTAACTAGCTATGCACTCATGTGGCCCCATCTAGAAGCCACGGAGTTATTTTAAAATAGAAATACCCATAACAATCATTGTGCTTCTTCCATGCCAGATGGTGGAAAGATAAGTGGGATTAGTCTGTACTGAGTGTGTGTGTTACTGGGGAGGGGAGGGATGCAAAAGCTAAGGCACAGGAATGAGCTTTCCTGGAGTTTGCAAAGCACTGAACATCAGTACTCCATGATCTTCAGGGCATGGGTCGACTATGTTGACCAATCCTTGTTGTCATCAGCCCATATTTGCCCAAATGCCACAGTGGACAATGGCCATAGAGCAGAGCTTTACTGGGATAGTAGCCCAGATCCTGGCTCTACACCTTGGTGTTAAGAGAATCACTGCATAACAGGGAGCTTCAGTCTCCCGCTGTGGAGTCTTGTGTTGCAAGGCAAAAATGCTGTTGCCTCGGGTTATACAGAGTTATGTGGTTGGTTCTCATGGTGAATTGCAGGCAAGTGGGGTCAGAGAATGGATGTGTCTCCTGACTGTTGTGACCTCTTCTCAATTCCATTTTCTGTATCCCATTTTCTTTGTAGCTTTGTGGCTAAGAAATACATGGGTATAGAGTGATCCAACACACGCTGAGTATTTCTGTGTGTGTACTGAGAAAGCTATTTCCTACATTTGGTAAAGGCCCAAGTACCAAACACTGCTGGAGCAAGTAGGCAGAAAACATATTGCTGCCAAGGGAAATAATGCCAAGAGAAAAGGAGCAGCATACAGTCATTCCATGTACATTCTCAACTTGTATGAGCATGGTTTGAGTTCCCATGTATCTTCCCCATTGCCCTCTAAGATGACTTTTTGCCATGCCTTTGTTATGGAGCTGCACCCTGGGAAGAGGAAGCAGATCTAGATCCCTTGCAAAGACCAGAGAGATCCTAAAACACTCTTCAAGGTCATTCCCTGTTACACATTTATTTTACTGAGGAAGTTGATAGACTCTAAGCCTATTTAATCATGTCGCTAATGGGATTCAATTAGCAGTCTCCCAGAGATTGCTCTTGTCAGGGAGATGAAGAGACAAATGAAAGCAGTGCCATTCACGCCACTGTGAAGTATTAACTTATCACCTCTGTATTTCCTAAGAATAGATGCCACTTCTAGCAATAAGTCTGCAGCTTCTCGCTGCTGTTCACCAGATGGCAGGAACCAGCAGACGCCGAGTTTGTTCCCTTGTGGTCAAACAAACTACTGTACAGACCAGTGCACGTTTCCTGAAAGATCCTCAGGACAGCTCTGTTACCTCTGTTAATGTTTCCCAAGCTCCTGGTACAATACTGAGGTTTTCCACTGGAACCACCTGGCACATTTTCAGAGTCTTTCCTGAGGGATGAAGTTACTCAATCCTCTTCTTACTTTGTCAAAGCCTTTGTATCGGTCACTTGTCCTGAGAGTCTGTGGGCTGTGTCCTAAACTTCAGCTAATTATACAGAAAGGATTGCTTCCTTCTCTTGATGCTTGTTTTTATTTTCATCCTTCACGAGCCATTTCTTCTGTTTCAGGAACAACACTCTGTGGTAGGCCAGGGAGCTGGCCCCACTCCAAGCTCCAGTTCTTGCTCAAATCCAAACACTGGAAGTGGTTACATGAACTCATCCCAGCAATCATTGTTGAATCAGCAGCTGATGGAAAAGAAACAGGCTCTGCAACGGCAAATGATGGAGCAAAAACAACTCCTTCTACAGCAGCAGATGTTGGCAGAAGCTGTAAGTTTACTAATTTCTTATTTTACATGGAAAATATTGTCATAAAAACAATAGAAAAGAGCTAAGACAGAGAGAAGAAAGCCCCCTAAAACTTCAAGGCTGTTTTGGCAATGCCTAGAACTTCAAGAGTGTGCCTTGTATTTTTCAGCATTTTTCCAAGCCTTTTTGAAACCTTCCTCAATCTGTATGAAACAATTCAAGTGTCCATGCTACTGAAGTTTCATTACAAGAACAGTCCAAGCATATGCTTGGTTTTGAGGCATGTGAATAATGGTCTGTGGTTTTCTTTGCAAGATAAACCAAGGTGCACTGCTATGCCACTTTGACCTCAGAGGAAAGTTTACTTCCAGGATCTGTCACCCAGGCAGCGTAGTATAAAATGCCTGTGTGTAAACAAGGACCAGGTACCTTGATTTTGGGGTTCAACACAAGTTTGTATGCTTGGCTGGGATCATATATGAGTCCTACTTTCTCTGGTTTTATTTTTGCATTTCTAGGTATCTGTAGCCAGTTGTCTCTCCTTTGGTATCTGAAAGACTAGTTGGGAGTCTCTGGTCATTTTAGGAGACATGGGGGACTCCATAAAGGAAATATTTCTTGACTTTCCAATTTATGCAGAAGAAAAAAGAAGGTTCAAGTCAGCTCTCTGTGCTCCAGTTTTCAGTCAGAATTTTTAGCAGAACAAAAACTTAATTGCTCAAATAGCTTCTCTTAAATAAAGTGGAAATTTAATCAACTTGGCTTTGCTTTTGTATTGTGTACATAGAAACACACATAAACCTTGCCTTCAGTTTCTACATAAATTGCAGGGATTTCCTGAGAGTCTATCTTCTTCACAAGGATTCGTGTGGAGCAGGATACCTTACAAATCTTAATCAGACTCCCATTATGAATTGTGAAAATGCCTAAATAGCACAAGAAAGGCTCTTCTCCCAGTGTTTTTAAGTGCTCCTGGGAGAAGAAAATAGAGATTTTTCACTTGAAGGTCCATATGCATGCTCTTTTCAGGCAGATTATCCCCAAATTACTCCGATGGACTTGCATCATCAGCCAGGGCCTGACTCTTTCACACTGACAAGCTGGTTAGTCATTCTGGCAGCTGAGCACGAAACCTGTGCACACTGCAGAAGAGGTGTGATGCTGTCCCAACAGCTGTCCAGTAAAGGCACATGTGCACCAAACACACCATTTCCTGCCATGGGGGCACAAATCCCAAGGAGCCATGTCTCATGAGTGAGCAGTAGCACTCTGGAGGCATCAAATCACACTGATGCTGATGAGAGATTTGGCATTGACTCTGGTGCCTGCTCTTTCCAGATCTTTATGAGAGCACAGGGCAGTTAGTTAGATTCCCATTCCTGGACTTGGATTTTTATCTTCCTCTCACCAGAGACATGTACCCTGCAAACTCAAAATTTAAAAAAAAAATCTCCCCAGCTAATATTTTTTCCTGCAATCTTTGCCTGCTGTCCTTGCCCCAATTCTTGTACTCCGAATGTAAGAGGAAAGACTTGTATGAGGGAAGCACAGGGCAGTGTTGAACCAGACTTAAACACAATGCAAAGAGCAAAAAAAAATCCCATATTAGACTTCAGCAGGTGATTGCAGTTTCACAATTGACTCTTCTGTGGACCAGACAGGGTGAAAAGAAGAAATATTTCAGTTTTGTACATACTGAGAAAAGAAAGAGATTGGCAAAACACATAACCAGGAAAGCAAATTAATATACTTCTACCCTAATTCTCTAGGAGAAAATAACTCCACAAGACCAGCTGAACAGACACTTGACAAGACCACCACCAGATTATAAAGACCAAAGAAGGAATGTGGTCAACATGCAACAAGCAAACCAATATCCTGGTAAGTACCCATGAACTCAATGCAATTCTTTCCTTTCTTCCTTCCTTCCTGCTGGAAGACTGCCTGTAAGAGCCATGCATGCATGGGATGACTGGGGTATGATTTTCTGGATATCTGCTTCCACCACTGCAGAGGCAGTAGATGGTGGCTGTGCTATTTCCCTGACTGTCCTGACCACTGAGAAGTGCTGGTGTGTGATCTGGTGCTTCATCCAGGCTGATATTACCTCTCTCAGGCATGGGGAAGGAAGGGTTGGTACCCCTCCCGTTAGCACTATCTGGGGGCAGATGTGCACCTAAATATTTGATGCAGAGATGTCCTCTTGACTATGCAACCTCACTGTATTCAGATGCTTCTCTCAAATATGTGGTGCATCTTGGTTCAGAGACTGAGATTAGAACCATCCCTCCCTTTAAATGGCAGTTCATGTATAGTGTGTGGACCCTCATATGAATTTTTAAGTACATGGCACCATCATGGGTTGTACTTTTGGTCTGTTTAATTGGCCATAGTTGTGGCCTTAGTGCTGCTCTACAAGCAGTAATTCAACAGATCAGTCAAACAGTAGAGTAAAAGCCCTTGCTTTCTGCCAGAACTGCCCAGGGCCGGAAATGCCCAACACTTCAGGACTAGTCCTTCACTTCAGCTCTTGTGCCCTGACCTCCTTGGAGAGCCTGAGAGTTTTTGAAGCACAGGATTGCTTGTTTGGCTTTTCATACTATTCACCTTGCTGATTGGCAGAAGGCCACAGTAAGGAAAAAATGCTGAGGAGAGAGGAGGTGGGGGAAATGCACCAGATGGGACCAAAGGATGTTCTTTATACTGCAAAAGTGTCTGTGCATGTAAGTATAAAAAGAATCCTTTGCCTTCTAGTATATTTTTGTATGCAACATACTAAGGAAAAAGAAGGGGTTGTATTTGTTGTTTGTTTTTCCATAACTGTTGGCTCTGCAGATTCAGCCAGTAATCTGAATCTTTCCTTCTTACCTGTCCTTTGTAGCAAAACTTTTTTAGCTTCTGTTATGATTTTAATGAGCTCTGAAGTGCAGCTTACTCACATGCCACCCCTCTGCCCAATCTGCTGGCTATGTGGGACCCCCAGCCCAGCTCTGTAGGGATGGGTCAGGTTGGGCTGCTCGAGCAGCATCCATGCACTCCTTTGCTCTGCTTACAATTTCTAGTAGTGATAAGCTTGCTGCAATCTGGAAACTACTGCTGGAAACAGCTATTTTCTAATGGACCTGGGTGTTAATCTTCTCCAGTAAACTGGTTCAAGCATCCCAGTGTAATTGCCCATGGTGATGGCCCTGCTCCCTGGCTTGGTACCTCCTGTACTCCCAAAATAAATGCTTTGGCAACCCCAGCATTTTGCTGGGAAATCTTGTGATTTGGTGTGTTGTTTAAAGGTTTGCTCCTGGAATCAGATTATTCACTGAGACTCTTGGCTTTTATGTAAAAACAATCCATTTCTAGTCTGAGAGAGAAAATGGAAGTGAGTGCAGCCATATGTGTGAAAGGCTCCAAAGTGAGTAGATCACCATTGTTATGTGACAGCTCTTGTTGTTAATCAGATGGACTCTTTGCCAGTCTTGTGGTATTTAGAGTCTCATCTCCTCAGTTTGAAACATGTGGGAATGGCAGCACTTGTCCATTCAAATCTCAAGTCCCTGCTGAGTGAGCCCCGGGAGGACAGCAGCCTTTCAGGCAAGCCTGGGAGAAAGGGCTGTTCTGGGAGCTTCCAGCAAAGCTACCAGATGGAGCGATTAGGAAACTCTTGCATAAGGGAGTAACAGTAGGGAAACTGTTCCCTTTTTCTGGGAATAGCTTTTCTCAGATCAGGAAAGAAGAAACAAAAAGCTAAATAAAATCGCATAGGTTGGAGAGATTTGGTTCAGTATTTTATTTCTCTGTACTTTTCCCCACAGTGCCATTGCCATGGGGCAAGAAACCCCCAAGAAAAGAGCAGGTGAATCCGATAGGGAAGCTGTTTCTCCAAATTGCTGTAGCCTGGGGTGCCCAGCTGCTGTACACAGTGCTTCTGGGGAAGGCATTTCTTCCCATCTGGAAGATATAAGAATGGAAAATATTTGTGTTAAAAATAAAAGCATAAAAATAGCAAAACAAAGAAAGAGGAAGCTTCGTCTTTTGGCAATAAGTACAACGCCTTCCCAAACACTTGTGTTCTTTAAAAAGTGTAGCATTTGCAGGAGCAGTGTGATGGTAGCCCTGGGGTCTGCTCAACAGCTGGCTTGGTCACCCCAGGAGGGGCTTCATCCCAGTGGCAGTGAAGTGACTCTACAATCTTGTAGTTCAGCTGGAGGGAGAGAACCATCTCTCCTCAGCTTGCTGTTCCAGAAATTAATTATTTTGAAATGCCACTGAATTCTGTACTATTCCTCCTTTTTAATATGGGCTCAAGGGAGTGAAAATTCAGGGCTCCATCCCTATCACCCCTGCAAAAAGATCACAGAATCACAGAAAGGCTTGGGTTGGCAGAGACCTTAAAGATCATCTAGTTCCAAACCTTCTGCCATGGGCAGGGACACCTTCCACTAGACCAGGTTAGTCAGAGCCCCATCTACCCTGGCCTTGAAAACTTTCAGGGATAGGACATTCACAACTCTTTCACAAGTCCAGTGTTTCCCCACCCTTGAGTAAATTTCTTCCCTATGTCTAATCTAAACCTCTCCTCTGTCAATTTAAAGTCATTCTCCCTTGTCCTGTCACTGCATATCCTTGTAAAAAGTCCCTCTCTCTCTTGTAGCCTCCTTTAGGTACTGGAAAGTACTAGGTCACCTCAGAGCCTTCTCTTCTCCCAGCTTAGCAACCCCAGTTCTCTCAGCCTGTCTTCATAGGAGATGTTACAGTAGTTCCAAAAATGCACAACCCACCAGCAAAGCCAAAGATGGGGCTAATCATAATCAGTGGTTACCAGCTGAGCACTGACTGTGGGAATGGAATTGTCCTTGCTGGGCTAAAACCAGGTTGACTCTCCACAGCATATCCTGTCCCAAGGGCTGCCCAGCTCAGGGACTTAATTTAGTTAGCTTAAGTTAGGAAAACACAATTCTTAGGATAATTAGATCCTCTACAGTCAAGTGTCTCTGACTTAGAGCCTGTTTGTGGGACAGGCTTGCCTTCAGGATAGGGAGAGCTTATTAATTTAGGTATCTATGGCTTATATTGATTTGGTACAAGCACTCTGGTTGTGGAGTCATGCTCAGTGTTAACAGTGATTTGAGAAGAGTTATTTTTTAAGTCCTTAAGGAAAAAAAAGAATCCTTTGCATCCATCACTAAATGGAAATAGCATATGTTTAAAAATAATGCAGAAAAGACAGACATATATAATTTTTTCTTTGGTTCCAGTCTGTGGGAGCTGAACATCATTATGGTGAAATTTCAACAAGAACAGTATATTAAACAGCTGTTCCTAAACATAGACTTTTAAAATATGTATGTGCATGATTTGTCTTAAGGAGTTTTAAAAGAGCTGTCTGAGAGGTTCTCCAAATTCTTAGTGTCACTTTTTATTTAGTCTTGAAACATCAGGGGAGACTGCTAATGCCATGACAAGAATTAAAAGGCTAAGTAGGTAATTGCAGCCCTAGTAGCCTAATGCAGAGCTCAGCAAAACTACCAAAACTACTGGGGAGCAGATAGAGCCCAAATAATAAAGAATTTAGGAAGGGAAATATGTAATTAATTTCAAGCAACATGGGCTGATGTTATAAGAATCTTTTCAAACTTGCATGGTATCTCTTTCAATGAAACCACAACTTAAAGGGAATAGATGTTCAGATTATGTCCATTAAAGCATCTGGCTTCTTACTGTCAATTTTGATTAAGAAACCTGAGTGACACAAAATTAACATAGCTCAAAAGGAAATGGCTGACAGGTCTCCAGATATCACTGTGAGCAGCCGTGTGATCGAAACTGGATATGAAAACATTGTCTGAGATGATGATGAACTGAAAAAATAGAGCTTATTTTACATCAACATTGGAGATGTGCAAAAGTTATTCCTGTGACCAGCTGTGATGTACAGCTCTGAAATCAAACATCAAAAACTGTCAAGTTCTCACAGGAGCTCCAAAGGACCAAAGGACTGGAAAACATGCCACACACACTGAGACTGAAGTATTTGGAGAATGCTGCAAGCATGACACAGTCTTGAAACACTCGTGTAGTAGGAAGGAATTTATGATGGACCAACTAATGAAATTTATCACACAGACCAATATATAATAGGATTTGGTGATGAAGCCAAAGCTAGTCAAATTCCATCTGGTTTTGCCATATGTACAAAGGATGAAACCAAAGCAGTGTTTCATGCCCAACAATTGTTATTAGTTGCACACTATGAAATAGCAAATCTCCTCATTCCTCCTCTGGGAAAGGCTCAGAGAATTCCTGAAATGCAGTGGTACCTCAGTAGCAAGCTCATTTGACAGCTTTTCTCACACTTTGTAGGCCACCCAAAGAGGTGTGATGATTTAGCTTGTACTGTGCCGTATGGCACAGATTTCCTCAGCTGACCCACACATTGTGTGAAGAAACATCTCCTTTCATTTTTCTTGAACCTGACTTTTTCAAGCTCTGCTTCTTGTAGGGTTCATACTGGAAGCAACAGTAGCAGAGGGAATTACTCTATGGAGTAGCTGGTTGTGTGCAGAGAGGGTTCTCCACAGTGCCATTACACTGGCTACATTTAAAAAGTTATTGGTATTAATTCAGTCTTGCACTGCATAAGCACTCAGCCTTCATGGTACAAATGACCTACTGTGGCCTCAAAATAGAGGCTGTGTAGCCAAAGAAGTGAGCTTATTTCAATGTTTGGTGGCTGAAGGCAAGAAAATCCTCTCTTATTGTCGTCCATTGGCAGATGTCAAGTACAGGAAAATCCTCCATCAGGCAGAATCAGCCAGGAGTGATAAATTTGTGCCAACTCATAACTTGCAGTTTTCTGATGCACAAAAGAGGATGTTCAGGTGCAGCAAGCTTTGGCACATCATGTGTGTTTCCATCATGGGCAAGTCTGTTTCTGCAGGGGCAAGGAGCCATAGCCCAGCTGGGAAGAGAGCTTAGAAGAGGCATGTGTGGGGCTCACCAGGCACAGCACCAAGTCATGTCCTTATGCCTACTCAGCCACCACGTGGGAGGACAGGCACGTCCCGGACTGGGCTGAGCTCCTGTCCCTCCAAATGTGTGAGATTCAGTCTTGTCTTCTGCTGGCATCTGGGACAGACATTCCCCAAAAAGGATGGATACTGCTGCTGTAGGTGTCTAAGAAAGGTGGGAAAGGAGCCACGTGGAAGTGGCTCTCGCTCCCCATTGCCTCTAGAGGGAGCCAGGATGAGCCATGCCCTGAAAGGAAAACAAGTTCTTTATCTCTGATCACTTAGAGAGGCTTTGTCCTGTCTGAGGTGTCTAGAGCTTTTGTAAAGAACGCAGGAAAGTCTTCTCTCCTGCCCAGTGGTTCTGGCTGTCCTTCCCTGCTCCAATATTTCTCTTAAAATGAGCACCAGTTTTGGCTCGTGTGCTCTCCTCTGAAGAGATGGAAAGACTGCAGGTGGCTTAGTATAGACCAAACTACCCTTTGGATGATAGGCATCTTCAAGGCCTTGAGCAAGTCCTTGTAAGTCTTCTTAAGAGCAAAGGGTCTTCTTCAAGAAACTCTGCTCATAGAAAACTGGATTTTTGAGCTGTTGGTATTTGAACATCACCACACATTGATGCACTCATGCTTGTTGTAACATTTCTGTTTTCTCCTTTCCAGGTGGTTCACCAGCTGTGAGCATGAGCTCCAACAACATGTCCTTATCCAACCCAATTTCAACTCATAGCATCATGCCCCAGAGCTCCAGCCTCATGTCCACCCCTGCTGGAACCCGGATGCCTTCTGTTCCTGCTGCTCGGAGCATGGGCTGCTACGGGAATCTTCCTTGCAACCAACCAAGCACATACAATGTTACTTCAGGAATGAACCAAATGCAGCCACACAGAAACCAAAATCAAGTTCTGCCCAATCAGAATAACCCCATGGTGTCCCGACAGCAAACCATGACACAGGGGAACAACGGGGCGGCTTTTGGGACGGGGACAGTGGTCAACTCTCAGCAAATAAGGCCCAGCTTGACCCATGGAGCGACAGGTATCCCTGCTCAACGGCCGGCCAATGTGATGATCACAGCTACTGCCAATGCCCAGAACTGGGCCCCACAAGAGGCTGCAGTGAAGCAGCAGGATGCACTGAAACCTGCAGGGGTCCGTTTCCCCACCGGCACTCCGTATCCTAACCAGTCTTTGCAGCGCAACGTAGGCAACCAGCATTTTCCTCAGCGTGCACTGGCACCTCCTAACCAGTTAACAGCGGGAGTCCAGATGAGGCCCCCTCTAAACCAAATGCACCAGACTCTAAATGGACAATCTGCTGGCTCGCTACGAGGGCTCAGCATAAGACCCAGTCAGCTGAGAGGACAGACTGTGCCTACCTTGAATCAGCCAGGAACAAGTATGACACCGCCGTCATCTCTGCCATCAACCGGTTTCACAACTACCAACCAAACCTCCCGGGCTTACCAAGGAAGTGACCATGGTAATGACCTAGCATTTGACTTTCTGAACCAGCAAGGTGACAGTATAGGACCTGCGCTCAACAGTGACTCGGATTTTATAGATTCTTTATTGAAAACAGAGCCTGGTAACGATGACTGGATGAAAGACATCAACCTCGATGAAATTTTAGGGAACCACTCGTAAGTGACAGTACCAAGAGGGAACCAGATGAAGAGGCAGCAAGGACATTAGCTTTCTCTTTAGATGCCAACAACCTGCTTTATTGATTTACACTCCAGTAACTGGGCTGTCCTTTAAAATACAACATAGAGCAACTGCCCTGTTTGAAGAGTAGCTCTAGAAACAAAACTGAAGTGACAGTGTAAGTGATATTCCTGCCTGCCACAAAGGAGTGAAAATATGTGAAGGGTCTGTTCCCCACACCTGTGCCCAACCCATTGCAAACTCATTGGTTCTTAGAGCGGCTCCAGGGAAGAAATGTTTTCAGCTTCCCACACATGGAAGCACCAGACAGTGTTATGGGTTGTGGAATACCATTTCTCTGAGTGCAAGTAAGACCTCAAGTGGTCCACAGTTTTTCCGTCATCGTGTTCGACAGCCCTTAACTTCCTCGGGACTGCTCAGCCCTGACAGCATCAAGCCCTGTGTAAATCTCATGGCATTACAAAAACTATTTACTTCTGCACAGTACAAACTTACATTTGCTTTCCCAATGATTTTGCTATAAACTGTACTTTTTGTAGCACACAGCAGGGTAAGTGGCCTCATCCAAGGGAAGAAGGAAACAGATCATCCAGTGTGTTACTCAGTGTGCTCTAGCATTTGTGCTCTCCCTTTCATCAGTGTTTGCAGTGAGTATTAGAGGAAGCTGCTGCTCTGCCAGCAGCACAGTCATTCTGGGCATTGAGGGAAACATGAGATGAACTACTACCAAAGCTCAGGATCCTCACTTTGCCACCTTGCCCTTCCCCAGGGACTCCAGTGACTTAATAGAAATTTGAGTGAGAAGGATGCTCATGATTTGACCCTGACTACTCCCAGTCCAACTTAGAGGAGGGCAAATACCTAAAGTGGCTCAGTTAAGCCACTACCCTCATTTTCATCTCAAATCATGGCAAGTATCAATCAGGTAGTTCAGCCTGATCTTCTCTCAAACAGGTTTAGCTCATTGCCATTATTTACCTGCCGGGGGGAAGCTGCCATTTTGATTGCACAGCATTTTGTTTCCATCCTGTTTTCTCCTTTGGCATATGGGGGGAGTTGAAAGAGTTCTGGTGAAGGCCCAGGTCCCCACAGCCTCTGTCTGGAGTAGGAGAGGCTCTGCCCCTGAAACTAGCATGCACATCCATTATAACTCACAGCAGGAGGCTCCATCAGCCACATCTGTGCTTGTACATGAAACAGTTCTGGGGATTATTTCTGGGCACCGGACTCAATCATCTGTTCTGGGTTTGAGGATGGACCAACTAACATTGCCCTGAGCAATTTCTGCACATCACTAGAAAGATATCCTGGGGCAAGGACCATTCCTATGAGCAGTTTCAAGCTTGCCTTGAAGGCTAACAGAGCAGAGCATTAAGGATATAGGCTGTCTCACACCTGCCAGGGAATAGTCTCGACTACATTAAATTTCTTCCTATATACTTGGTCAGTTATGGCATCAGAAGGATATGCTATGTCACTATAAAGCAGCTCCACAGTGATTCAGACAGGATTCATGGATGGGAACAGATCTTGCAATTCAAATGTAAATGCTGTTCTTTCAAATGATGTGGTGCAATGTGTTTCACAGCCTCCTCTGAATTAGCTAAAACTAGATGTGGCAAAGGAATACAATGCCTACGTTCACATGCCTTGGTGCCAGGAGGCATTGCTCAGCCCGTGCAAGTGCTTTATTCATCCTTGTTAGTGGCAGTGGGATGAGTAGTCTATTTGACAATAGCCTCTGCACTTATCTGACCTACTTCTTGTGAGAGGTTTTAATAAGACTTTTCCAGTCATTTCACTCTGTCATTTCAAATGGGCACAATTTTTCAGAATGTTTCAAGAAGCATCATCACACAAATGAGCACCAGCACCTCCACAAAAGGTGTAACACGGGCATTTAGTTAGATATGCCAGTTGAGGCTGTTCATTCCCAGAGAAATAAGAGGGACAAGAAAGCCTGCTGAAGAGTCCCTTCTGCCAGCCCAGCTAGTGATCACTGCACACGCCTGCATTGTGTAACATGGTGACTTAGCTGCCCAGAAAGCTCCCTCTCCTCCCCAGTTTTGGCGCATGCAGTCCCCTTGGTACGTCAGTACAAGCTTTTCCAAGCCTTTGAAGAGTGTTTCAGCTCAGGCTACTGGGCTCCCACCTAAGCTTGGAGAGATACAGATGCGAGCTCACAGATATGTACAAATCATGCAAAATGAGACTGAAGTAGTAGCTGCATGAGTTTGAAGTGAAAGGAAGATTGGCTTATCTGCCTCACCCATCCCTGTCCACAAGCAGGTCAGCAGTGACTGCCAGCGCTCTGGTAGGAACAGATGGCTGCAATGGATGCCACTGAGGCCAAGGCTGAGTCAGTATCACCATGAGCAATGGGCACTGTAGTCTGGTAACTCCAACTACCCTCACATGCCATTGAAAAAGCCACCACTGGTTTCTCTATTAAGGCCAGACTGATTTCCAGATCCTCAAATGATGTAAAAAAAATTATTCAGCTGAGGAGCTGGTCCCAAGGAGTCAGGAGTTGGACTCAATGATTCCTGTGGGTCCCTTCCAACTCAGGATATTCTATGATTCTATGGTTCTATGATATCATGCAGTGGTGGACTCAATGCAGAGTGTTGTCCTGTTGGCCTCAGCCTGGAGTGCAAAAGGCACTGGGCTGTGAGTGCCATCCCTGGGAGCAAAATTACATCCTGTCTTAAGTAAATTCAGAAAGGGTAGAGGCCATTTCCAGTCCTGTATGTATATGCCTGATGCATTTGAAATGCGAGCTTGTGAAAGACTCTTGCAACCAAAACTTGAATCCAGTATCATTTCTTCAGAACACTTGTGTCTGAATGGAGCTAGTGTCTTTTTTCTCTTTCTTTGCAATGGCTAAGTGCACTACCCTTAAAGTCTATTTTTCATCATTGACTGGGCACTCTTCACAGTATTGGGTTGTAAATATAAAGAATTATTTGTTTTGTAAACTTTTGTAAAAACAACAACAAAAAGTAATAATATTTTGGTAGGAATAAAAAAAATCATATTATTTGGGTTATATTTATACATATGTGAAATAAATATACTATCAAAAAGTTGTATTTTATACAAAAAGTCAACTGTTACCTTTTGTATTCTATATACAAAGTTTTGTATGATATGATTGTTTATTTTTATCTGCAGATTTCAATTTTGGGTTTTGGGGGAGGGCAGAACGGGATCATGGTTAAATAGCTGGGTCTGACCCCAAGCTCACTGAAACCAATGGAGTTTTTCCATTGCCTTCACAGGGCTTTGAATCAAGCCTTTAAATCACCTTCAGATATGTTTCACATCTGAAGCTCTCTGGAAACCTCAACATGAAAACATTCCAGGTTTCAAATTTTTTCCCTGAAAAAGGCTTTTATTATTATAATTATTGTTATTATTGTTATTTCAGCTGTTGGGAGGCAGGTGGGACCTATGTAACTGTCATGTCCTTGTTGCATGTATGTCTGCTTTATATTTTCCCCATATTATAAACCAGTGTTCCTCTATACAGACTGAAAAGAAAAATTGCTGTACAGAAATGTTTGTGTTTATGCATTTTTACATGTGGCTGTATATACCTCCTAGTACTATGCAGTGACACTTATTTGACTCCATTTATTTTTCACCTAAACATGAATAGTATGTTTTTCAGTAGCTATCAAAACTCTGCCAAGTAAATCAATCAAAATTATCCCAGGTGTCTCTTTTCTTGCTATGAATTTTATATTGAATGTCTGTTTAGTCAACTGCTCATTCATCTGAGTAAATTAAAAATACGGTGTGGGGGGGGTGAGAAAAATGAACATCTGGCAGCTTCCAGGAGCTCAGCCTGCCTCTTTGCCAGAGAGCTGTGACATTTTCCTCCCGATTGAAGGCATGGTTCCACTACCAGGAAGGGTTAACAAATAATGGCTAACAAAAAGGGCTATTTTAGCTCCTAGTGAACGGCTTGATGGGATCTTGCAGCAGAGCAATTTGCTCTGGGATCCTGCAAAAAATTAAAGCTGAGAATTGTGTGAGTTACACCAAAGGGCTGGCTAGGTCCCCAAGCCCATGCCCCGGCCTGGATCATACCCTGGAGATATTTGCCCCTCTCCCCTCACTATCAGACCCCCAATGAGAATCCAGAAATCAGAAGGCTTCTCCTTGCCTCCTTGCCTCCTTCACATTGCACTTCATTCTAAAGAAGTGCCTAAAGAGATTCCAGCCTGTAGAGATTCCAGCATGTACAACCCATCACGTTGGGCTGCGGGCTGTTTCACACAAGCATTCGTCCCTACCAGGCTATTTTTAGAAGGTCAGCCCTGAGGAAGTGCCCCATTCCTCGAGAGGCTTTCCGGGCTCCATCTCCAAGTGGGCGGCTCTTCCTGCCCCATGAACTGAGCAGAAGGGGTGGTGGGGGGGATGTTTCCAAGGGACAAATGTCAGCACATCGCTGCCTGTGCTCAAAGGCTGCCTTGTGCTATTTTGAGATGTAGGGAAAAAAAAAAGGGCTCCCCACATCTTAACTGCTTCACTGCTGGTGGTGATGATGAGGGACTGCCATGCAGCACACCCACCCTTTCAGTCCCTCTGTGCTCACCTTCCCCTACAGGGAAAGCAGGAAGGCGCCTCCCTTGGCTGCCCCTCTCAACACCAGCTCTACTGGCTGCTGCCCTCGTGGGTTTTTTGCTTATGTTGCTTGCTCCCTCCATTGTATCTGACTCCTACCCACAAATGGCTCCTTTGTCCTGCCCTGGCATCTGGTGCTTTCACAGGAGGGATGGAGGAGGATGCTGGCAGATGTCTGGTGTCCTACTGAAGTGGTTGTGCCCATAATCCTGATCCTGGCTGGACATGCTGAAGCAAGGAGGTGCCCAGGAGGTGTGTGCCTCTCTCCTCACTTCAGCATTTCCAGCACAGGCAATACAAAGTGCTTTCCTTGCACTCAAGAGGAAAAATAAGGGACATTCTCACTCACCCAAAGCTAAATCTGAAACAGATCAAGAAACTCCTGCCCTAAAGCTGTGTCTTTGTCTATCTCAGCTGTAAAGGCAAAAGGCAAGGAAGGCAGGATGTGGGAGCCTCAGGCAGGGCTGCTGCCCACCTCCAGAAGGTACACCTTTGTCAGTGAGCTGAAAAACAGCCTGGCGCACCCCTCCCTGTCCCTGGAGTGTAGTTGTCTGTGCCATCAGGCTCTGAGTCCTTGGTAGTGCTCGGGGACCATGACCACTCTCCTACAGGTCTCACGATCAAAAGCCATTCCCACTGTGGGTGCAGGACAAGAGGGAAAACACAGTATAAAATACAAGTCACCCTGCACCACATGGCTTCCATGCCAGAAAATGTCCCCAGGCCTGTCTCCTGTGCCCAGGGAGATGTAGCCATGAGGACACATGGAAGGGGTGTGAGACATGAGTGGCAGTGAATATTTTCCCTGCCCGGCCAGATGCAACACAGCAGGAATTGCACCAGGCCCGGGCAAGGGCTGACCTTTCCCACTGCATCCAAATCACTTGGTGGGAGCCACTACCAGCTCGGGCAGCACAGCCAAGAGCGCTGCTCCCTCCCACGGCTGCATGGAGGTCTGGCAGCTGCAGCCGCAGGGATGACACAGACAGCATTCCTCCCCCTACAATGAAAGTTTCAACCATGATAAGAGCTTACTTCATCCTAATTTTTAAATTGGGCATTCTTGGTCCAGAAAAGGTCAGGCAAGCCGAAAAAAGCAGGTTGATTAGGACTTAGAAATTTCGTCTTTAAAAAAACAAAAATGAAGCCAAAACAAACAAAAACAAAACAAACAAACAAACAAAAACCCTGCAAAACAAAACAAAACCAAGCCAGAACCAAAACAAACAAAAGGAACTCAACATGAAGTAGCATTTGGAAAACCAGCATTTTCATTGCAAGGAGCTCCTTTAAAAGATCTGAAGCATAAATGATTGTTTTTCCTGTACTGAGCCAGCCTCCTGTGTGCTGAAGAGTGAGCACCCAGCAAGGGACACCTCTGTGGGTGGACAGGTGTGGATGTCGTGTTGCTGGTGGGCTGTGTGCCTGGGTAGCAAGGCTGGATGAGCTGCTCCAGCCTGCCCAGGACAAGCGGTGGCAGAGGCAGCCTGAGGCTCCCAGAGCAGCAGGGACAAAGCCCCGCTTGGCTGTGCTGCCATGTGCCTGGTGAGCTCTCCCCAGACTCGTCGTGCATTCCTGTACATAGCTTCAGACAACAAAGATGCTCTATCCACATTTTTTCTGGAGGGCTGCCTGACATGTTTTCACTCTGGCTGACTGGTCTGCCTTGTTTTACAAAACACAGTTGCTCTGTTTTATACTTCTTGCCCGGGAACATGGGGAAAACTCTGTGGTGCTGTTAAGTGTTTGGGTGAAATGCTGAGTATAGGTGCACCCATGCAATCCTGTTGAAGTCAACAGATCTGATGGCAAAACCTATTCCTCAATGCCAATTTGAAATGAAAGGTAAAGTTCCTGGTTGTTATGAAAGTCTATGAACGTCATGTAAAGGCACGGTTTGCCCTTGATGCCATTATATTGGAGTGTCATGGTGAAAATAAAACCAGGGAATGTATTCAAATCGCCTTTTTGTGCTTACCTGGCCACTAAGTACAACAGGGAAGTTAAATCTAAAGGCCTAAAGCTTTTTTCAAAAAATTGAATTAGCTCCTGAAGAGGTCCTAGAGCACCAGCTGCTGAGAAACATTTACTAGAAATCACTGTAGTATTGTTTAAGGACGTGATATGGAAAGCTCCTTCTTGTAGATGTGGCCTTTGGGGTTAGTTCCATAAGCTGATTTTATGAACAAGTGGGCACGCAGAACAGTCAGGTCAATATAGGAGTATAATTTGTATATCAATGAAATTTCCATCAGTGAAAGACATCTAACTTTTTCAAGGAAAAACGTATATGGGGACTCAGTAATTTGGCTGCATCTCTTCAAATTTATTTGAGAAGGAGGCTGATGAGTTTTCCCAAAATGTAGTTTTTAAAAAGAGAAATGTGTCAGAATGCACATGCCATATTATTTGATTCCTCAAATATAGCAATGTCTTGAAGGTAAATACTGAAGAATATCTGAGAATACATGCATTGGGAAAAATAATCCTTTGTGAATCTACATAACAGCTTTGCCAATTAATGTTTATTCCTTTTTTGAGTTCCTGCTTCTCTTAGGGATTGTGCTTTTTTTCCATGCTATTTATCCTTCAGCAAGACTTCTAGCTAGCATAATGTTATTCATAGTACCTCTATGAATAACCTAACTCTACAGCAAGTTAAAATCAGTGTAAAGAAACCCGTTGTACTCTCACTGATTTCCTTAGTGTGAACATGTTAGCCTTGGTCTGCTGGATAACCAGGCTCACAGGATGTCTACAGCAGAGGTAAGAACCCCATGTGTATTTCCAAAAGCCTGATCAAAGCTGCAGGGCTATGTGGTATCACCATTCACATGGGAGCTGCAAGTTAACTGTATTAGTACAGCTAAAATCAGGATTTCGTGCATAACACTCCCTGAAAGCCAACTTTTCCCTTCCTCTAAGTAACAAATCCACTAAACAAAGTTTGCCCATAGTTACATGGCATCTTTATGTTATTATAGCCACACTGGTCTTGATTAATGTGCATCTTACTAGAGTAAAGCCATCACATGATAATCTTATTCATTAACTTTCCCTCCAATGCCAAAGACTTAATCTAGTGTGTTTTATTGTATAAACTGCTATCTTCTGACATACAAATACCAACAGACCATCTGTTTATACTGGGGAGTTTAAAACCTTCTCACATAAAATATCTGGAGTGCTTTAGAAGATTACAAAGAGCAGCTTTCAACAGATAATAAGATAGTGCTGTTTAAAGAAGTAAATCATTAAAAAAATGGAATTAAAAAAACCCTTGTTGAAGAACATTTCATTAGTTTCTCAACATTGAATATAGTCTTTTTATAAGTGACTCAAGTGCACAAAACAGCACAAAACCTCAGAAATATTCTTTTGTTACATCTATCTTTTTAACCCTCAGTAGTGGCCTATTTTGGCTTCCCCTTTTGGTTTTCTTTTACAAAATTTAGAATTGAGTCTTTTTATACACTTTACTGTGCCTCCAAAGCCTCCTGCTATTAGATCGGTTTTAGCTTTCAGCAAGTGAGAGTGTGCAATAAAGAAAAATTTCCCAGTGGCCACCAACACTGCAGCACAGCATAGCTGTGCACTTGGATGACAGATTAGCTCCAGAAATGCTACTTTTTTATTAAATTATCTAAGCTTTCATCAGAGAATGCTTTCACCAGGCTTTTACAGCCTTTGATAAAAGGCAAGATTTTCGATAAGAAGCCCAAAGACCAGCTCCCATGCTCTCATTGATCTAAAGAATGATGTCTGGCCCTCAGATTTTAGCTTGCAGAATAGTGCCACCCTGTAATATGATGTAGTCCAGTTTATTTGCAAGCAATGCAAATAAACAGAAGTCTAGAAAATAAATAGAGAAGAATGAAGGTTCTTTAGCCTAAAGAAGAAGAGATTTGAGTGGAAATAGGAGAGTTTTTGAACAAATAGATCATTGCTGCCAGGGGAAAAGATTGGGTATTTTCCATAATGATTTCTACAGGCCAAGAAATCATGGCTTCAGGTTAGGTGCCAGAGGGAATTTTTAAACAGGAAGGATAATATGAGGATGGACTGTCTGAGGAGAGTATGGGGTCTGAAAGTCCTCAGGACCTGCTTAGGCAGGTGTCAGAAACTATACTGGTGTACTTATCTGTCTTCAGCCAGCAGAACAGAATAAACGTTTTTGTGGTCCTCACAGAAAGGCAGCAAAACTATTGAAAACAAGTGAAAAGTTTTCATGTTGAGGAAGAAAAGGGTAAATTTTTTTTTTTTGTGGGGCTTAAGTCAATTAATACTTACCAATTCATATGAACAGCAATGCACTCCAGCCCACTTCCCATCCTGTAAGGCAGCTATTCAAATCTCACTCTGCTTCTACACCATAAAAAAACAGCAGGAGGCTTGAGAGAGATGGGTTTGTCCCATGTCTGCTCCTTCAGATGTTTTCCTGGAGAGTGAAGTTAAAGAAATCTTCTATTTCAGCTCCCTTTCCTGAAGAAAAAAGATTTTGATCCTGTGCTTGCACTTTTGTGTTGAAGTTACCAGATCAGGCTAGCTAATCACAGGAATGATCAGAAGCTCTCAGAGATACCCGAATCCAGCTCGGAGCATGTCTAAGTTGATGTCTTTGTTCACTGCACAAAACTGAACAGGAGTACCTTGTGAGAGGATTAGGTATCTGCAATTCAATCCAGATGATTGCTTTATTATGGAAAACCATCCCTCTCCATACCACCCAGAAGGACATCCACCACAGGATGACGGTACCAGGGCTCCTGTTCCACCCCAGTTGAAGCTGCAGGCTTTAGAGGCAGAGTTAAAAGAAGATGTACAGCTGCTACAGGAGAGGGGCTTAACAGCGTGTGAACGCCATGTGCTTGTAAAGGTATTTAAAGGATTAGGGGAGAATTAAATGTTTGTCTGTCTTTGTTGTTCAGCACAGCTTCAAAGCTCCAAGACAGATATTAAAGAAGATATTTCCCGTCTTTAAACACCGGAAGGAGACTCCTAAAACAATAGCAGGGAAATGTAAGCATGACCTAAAAGATTTATACACAAAGATGCTGGATGAATCTTATTGGATGGGTGAAGAGCATGCTATTCTGCAGTATAAAACAGTGATATAAAGTTCAAAATTTCAAATACTGGTGAACAATCCCTAGCATGGACAAAAGAGCTGGCTCAGGATTCCTGTCTGGGAAACAGAAGGCAGGCATCTTGGCTGGTGGTTTCAATTCACTACACTGGGCTGTGGGTTAAGTGGCCACTAGCAGAGGTGCTTCCCGTGGCCTCTCCTCAAAGCAGTTCTCTTGGGCAGCCAGGGGTGGTCACCAGCTCATCTGATGCTGTTAAATCTGCCTTGCACCAAGAATCAGAGCTCCTAAGTTCCCCAAACAGGGAACTTTATAACCTTTTAGGAAAAGGTAAGTCTGAAACAGAAACACCCTTGGAGAGATTCTCAGGCCAGCAGGTGCTTTCTGAGGTAAAGCTTAACTAAGGATTCAAGTAAATTCAGTGCCTTAGCTGGCAAGAGGGAGAAATGGAGAGCTTTTCTCAGAGAGGTTATGACATTAAATCAGATTTTTACTGAACTGAGAAACTTGCAGCTCCACAAATAGAGCTAAAGGGGTCTTAAGACACCTTGCCATGCTCCTGATACCGAGCTATTCTGCACAGCTTAGACAGCTTTGGGGATATGGGCTAAGCTGTGGCTCACAGCCTGCAGTAACTGCCCTCAGGCACCAGAGCTCTGCCCAGGGCAGCCACTCTGCTCTGTGCTGTGGCTGCACTCCGGCTCCAGGCCCTTCTTCTGTCTCCAGCATCATCCTCTCAAAATACCAGGTCCAGTGCTTCTGAAAATATCTTTAGAAGGCAGACCAATGGCTGTTTTCTGCATGAGGGAACATCTCTTCCAACTGCATTTGGGGGTTTTATGGATTATTCTTCTTCACTACTCGTTCTTACTTGCTTCATTATAGAAAGGGCAGAGCAAAGGCGAAAACCTCACTCATTATATATTTCTCCTCTCCTGTTCCAGCCTATTTCTCTGAAAGATGTCATCACTGAAACAGTTAATTGGGCCTAGTAGCAATTTATATCATCCTTAGAGTATAAAGGGAAATTCTTTGTAACAGCAAACCTCATTTTGAGCAAACACAGCCCTGACTTCCTAGGCTGCCCATCACCTAAAACAGCTGCATTATTTGTGACTTCACAGTCCCCACAGTGAAGAAAATAACTTTATTCATCTTCACTGTCATCATAGTATAAATTTGAAATGTATTCGGGTTTGTGTTAGGTTTAATGAGAGTGGGAGTGTGCTCCCTAGAACATTGTACAAGTATTTTTACAATGCTCACTGAGCTAAAATATATTCCAGTTATTGAGCAACATGTTCATACAGCCAAAGGTTTTTATATCATATCCATGAAGAATGCTGGAGCACAATAAGGACATTTCTCTCTTTTCCTTCTTTTCCTTTTTAAGGTGAATTAACATCTCTTACTGGGGACACTGGTCCATCCTCCATTAGGGTTACTTAACTCTTGTCTTTACAATGGACCCTTGTAATCCTCTTCTGGGAAGGGATCAGACCTCCATTTTTTTGGAAGCACGTATTCATACTCTGCACAGGGAATGTCCTTGGGGTAAAAAGTATCTTTGACTTGGAAATTCCTCTCTGCTTTGGTTGAGACATTGATTGTTAAACCTCTGTTATTTCACTTCTCAGTTTCTTTAGGTTGGAAAGCATGTTGGCAACACTCCAGAATGACTGAAGCATTGAGGGAGCTATGAGGCACATGCTGATGGTTCAAGTCAGGGCTCATTCTGAATTCCTGCTGACTTCAGGCACTGCCAACACCACAAAGCACCTCTGCTCTCTGCAGTTGCTTTTGTAGCAGTTGGCCAAAGCAAACGTGTCCTAGCCAAAGCATCAGCCTCCAAACTGTCTCTGCTCCCAAACCACCTGAGCTTGCCTGTCAGCACGCTGAGGATGGGCTGAACCTGTTGGCAGAGCAGCAGCAGACATTGTGCAGAGACACAGCTGAGCTGCCAGAGCAGTTGCAGCTGGAACATGGTGGAGGACTGTGCTTCATGTCACCATCCTGTCACACCACCCTGGGGCCCCCAAGACAGACTGAGGGATGCCATCCCTGAGCAGAGGCAAAAAAAGAACAGTTGCCTTGGGTTTCTTTGTTCTCCCTCCACAGCAGTGCCAGCATATCCAGCACTAAAACTGACTTCTCCCTTGTCAGAGTCAAAAATTTCCCAGCTGAGAAATCAGGGCTAGCATCTTCCTTCATACACTCACCACCAGCAGCAATGTATGTCCCTCTTAATCTCCCAAACTGCAGGGACCTGAGGCCCTTGTCCTTCAAGGGCAGGAAAGAGGATCCTGGATTGTGCTCCTTCTCCTTATCTTTTGAGCCAAACACATGAGACAGCAATCCTTTTCAAACATCCCAGACCCCAATCATACATTACCATACTGAAGGTTCAGAGGTGACTCACTGTAGATAACAGTAAGTAACTTATTACACTCATGTAAGACAATTAATGCTTAATTTTGGCCTTCAAAAACTGCAAGAGCTTATATTTCAGCACAGGGTAAAAGCAGTCAATATCCAAATGCTGAACTATGTCCAGAAGTGGCATATTTGGTGTTGCTTCTGAAGCCTGCACTTATGTGCAGGCATAAAACTGGTTTCTAATTGCATAGTTCATTTATGCTTTTTTTCTGAACCTTCCCTGCATCCAGCACTGAGATGGGATGTCTGAGTGGGATCCCTTTAGGTTATACTGGGAAATTTGAGAACAAGGAATTTCCTAACTTTTGGTGTACGTGGCATTGCATCCTAAATATTTCTTTCATGCATTACTTTGATGAATACAACACAGATTTATGTATTAATCAACCAAACAGGTGGCAGAATGGATAAAAGCTGGTTGCTCCCTTCATGATCTAACGCCAACTTCAAGAGGAGGGCAGTGCTGTTCATGCCTAGGAGAACCATAACAGCAATGAGTGCTTTCAGCTCATGTCAAAATTAGAGTCCGAGACCACTTGTAGGACACTGAGGGCTCCCGCAGTTGTGCACTTCCCTGACTAGCCACCCACTACCACCTTCCTGGGAGAAGCACACACTCCTCTTTCCAGCTGTCTGGTGCCCCTAGAAGCATTGCCCAGCATCCTCATACCGGGTGTAATGGTCCTGGAGTCAAAGAGAAACAACTCCATGGGTAGATCCACGTTGCTAAAATAAAAAGTGGTCAGGGGGATGCTGGCCATGGAGTCAGGTGGAGCAAATTTGCTTCTGGTCACAAGTAGGACCAGTTTCTTCTGGAGCAGCCTTGCCTCATCTCTGCAATATTTAACCTGGTTCTCCTCTGGCCCCCTTAAGGCCCTGTGATCGGCCTTTTGCAAATTTTAGTTCCATTGGAAATGGCAATAAGCTTCTTCCTTCATTGAATCCATGGGCTTAATGTGTCTTCAGCAGCTTCCTGAACATTTTCTACAGCTCACACACTGCAGACAGGTAACTTACACGGAGCAGATAATCAAACACTCTCAAATATTTCATTTTTGTTGCACTCACTGTTAAGCTTGTAACTCCCCAGCCCCTTCATCACTAGAGCGTAACACCCTGTTGCTTTTAAAAGAAAGTATGAACCTTCCATATGGAAACTTGAGCAATCAAGGTAAATAAAAGGGAAAACAAAAGGAATTAATTTCTGCCGTGTTTTATATTCTAGAAGTGTCCTTCTCATTTTTAATACCATCTCCAGATCTTACCATCAACATTTTATTCTGTTTCATTAAAGCACCACCACAAATGTGCATCTTCCTTAACAGAAAAGGAAGTATAAATGCAATAAAATAAAGTATTCTTAACCATTTCCCTAATTGTAGCTATTAAACATAGCAGCTGCAGATTAAAATCTCACTTTAAGGAGTCTGTGTGCACACAGGCAATATAGACAGTACTATTTCAGATAATGCAGACATAAAATTACTTAATTTAAAATTAATGTTTGCTTGAAAATCTGTGTATAAATCAGGACTGCAAAACACAAATTTGAGATCTAAGAGGTACAGAGACTTTTCTCCTCCATATGAACACCATCTCAGAGACTGCAAGTGCTGAGACTTCAGACACGCTCCTAATGTCTAACAGTACCAAACCAATTCTTATCCCCACATCCTTCCTCCCTTCCTGATCACCCTACAACTTGTGGAAATGCATTTATTTCCAGCAGTAATTGTTTTAACAAGTGTCAAAAATTTCAAATTAACTCTTGTGGGTAATGCTTTCTTACTCCATGTTTGCCAGACATTACACAGATGCCAAGGAGCTGCTGGGGTGCAACAGCCCAAACCTGTAGACAGCCAGACAGCTGCTGTGATGTATTTAGTATTTCAGGAGAAAAGATGTTTTATTTGAATTGACACAAAAAATTGATCTGTGTATTCTGCAGCTCTAGAGCCCGAGGCCTGCAGCTCTCCAGGAGCCCACAGCCCTCAGGCTCCCTGTCTGCTCTGCACTACAGTCTGTGCCTTGGACTGCACTGGCACCATCATGCAGCTGTAAGCAAACACAGGCTACAGAGCACTGCAATAATGCACAGACTATCGAGAATTAAAAGCATCAGGCAATTAAAAGCCAGGTGAATTGCCTGATTCCAGCAGACTGTGCACACTGAGCACACACTGGGATGGAACCTGATGTACTCATTAGCCTGTGGCGTATCTAATGCCTGACTCTTCTGTGGGCAGCCATGAGCTGGTGTGGGAGTGAGGACAAGGAAGCAGTACACAGACGGAGCAGCAGGAAGAACAAAACAGTGTGTCCATCAAAAGTGCTTCATAAACAGGTAACAAACTATAGTGTACAGGATTAGGTGCAGGTTGAGTCCAGAGTCCCACATCTATAGCACCTTGCATCAATACATGCATGACTGCATAAAAAATAAAAAACAAGTGATCCAAAAAAAGTGTTGAAGGGTCACTGATCATTAGCTTCTGCTTCTGTCAAACACAGAGGGGGTGCAAGGAAAGAGCACTGTCAGGATGCCATCATAGCCAGTAAAGAACCACACAGTGGGTGAGCTGAGGGGACCACTCTGATCAGGTCAACCAGAGTATAGTAACCTTGGAGGCACAGTGACAATCTGAGTGTAGCTTTAAGTCCTAAGTCCCTCTCTTTGTTTTGACTAGTTTCCAACTTCAACAGCACAGGCATTATGCATCAGCAGAACCAAATCTGTTCATGTACCCTATGACCATCTTGTAACAGATGTTCTTGCAACCACAAGCAGCTCTAGCTCCAAATTACAGCCACAGTGAGTTGTTCTTCTTCAACCTCCCTGCCTGTGCCAAAGCTCTTGCTGTTTCTGACCTCATACTTTGTCAGCTGATGAGGCTTGACAAAAGGAACACATGCCACCTCCAGTGTGATTTGATGATCATACATCACAGTGGGATCTCACCAGTGACAATTTGCCCTTCCCAAGGCACTGAGAATCTTATATCGGCTGCCCACTGCCCTTAAGCTGTAGATCAAGAAGACAAGAAAATGTAATAAATCTCAGAATCATTTTAGTGAATCAAAGGAGAGACAAGGGTGTCTCTGGCTGTGTGGTTTGCAGAACAATTATGGGACTGAGTCATGCTGCAAATTTTTTGGACTCATTGATGGGGACTAGACTAGAGAAGGCACACTGTGTGAAGCTGCCTTTGCCATGAACCATTTAACGTGCTGTCTAAGAGGGCACAGGAATATATGAGTATAGTGGAAAAAATATGGGAGATCCATAGAGCTGCAGCAAAGAGAGCTAGTTTTAGGATGGATAGGATTTTAATACTGTGATTGGAGTAAAAGGACAAGGCGATCATTTTCAGAAGGGATAAGGGCTTTGACTCCCTTATTATTTATAGGCCTTTCAATCACAGGATGAGTTGTGTGATGGGAGGAGAGGTGGGGAGGAGAATGTCTCATGAGCTGTACCATGTAAGGACAGGTTATGACAAAGACTGCAGCAGGGGAGCAAGTTTTCTCAGAGTGGATTATTTGAGTACATGATCCTGCTTCATGGTTTACCCTTTGACCATTGTAGAAGCATGATTCCTCCTCTGCTCCAGGGACATTTAGTCAAGCAGTCACAGACCATGGCCAAACATCCCCACGAGACCCCTGCAACAGGCTGTGCCAGGATGTGTGACTGTCCCTAGCTTTGGTGAGCCCCATGCTCACAGTGTGAGACACAACAGACCTGCGTTTGGCTGTGCAGTAGCAAAGCTGAGAAGCTAATCCACGAATGAGAACATCTGGACTCATAACATCTGGCACATTGATATAGCAGATGTATGGACCACATGTACTTACAGAACTAGAAACCCCTTAATTCAACAGACACATAGTTTAAGTACAATGGATACAAATATCTCACTTTCACCCAGAAGCAATAGTCTTACTTCCTCTTTAATCATGTTTTACATGGTACATAAAATTACCCTCTTTGTGCTGAGCTCACCACAGCTTTGACAGCCTCTAAACACCTAAGAAAGCCTGGGGCTAAGTATTTTTCACTTTGTTTATACTACAACCACATACAATTTCAGGAAGTATAGGAGGATGTCTGGTTGTCTTTTACTCGGAATTAATCTTTTACACCTTTGATTCAAGGAAGTTCCTTGTCATTCTCTCAGATATCACTCAGCTGTGTCAGCCACACAGCATTAAAGATCAACACAGATAATTTTATTACTTATCCATGATGTTAATTTTATTTTACTGTTTCCTGTGTTGAAATCACAAAACGATAGAACATTCCCTCATTAAAAAAAAAAAAAAATCCAAATTATGATACTTGCAAGATAATGGTAGGGGATGTGGCAAGCAAAAGTAGGTTAACAGACTGAACTACACTTATTTTGCATCAGTTATACAACAGTCTTGTGAATTGTCCTTAATTGGTTTTGGTTATGCCAGGCCTTTATTTAATTCTCCTTCACTTTTAAGAGGCCTGAGGTAACACATTTCACAGAGAGAATATTCTGACTGACTTTGAAAGTGTAGTATTGTTGAGCAGAAAGACTCACTGAGCAGACTGCTAGTTTCTTTCAGCAGCAGGAGAGATGCAGGAGGTGATTAGCTTTGTTCTCATTTACAAAGCACCAGTGGGAATTTCTAAAGGGTTTCACAGGCCCTGGGGATAAGGCCAAGAACAAAACAGGGCAGTGAAAAGCAAATAGAGCACTTCATCAATAAACTACTTAGAGATGCCACATCAATAGCAAATTAGGAAGAAAGGAAGGCACTCTAATACTTTCACATAGCAATGGAGGTTTATATATTGTTTTTATTCCTACTTGACTTTTTTTTAAACAACTGCACCTCTATCAAACTAAGCTTAGCAGAGGGTATAGAGGTAATACCAACTCACCACAAGGCTATTTGGTAAGATTTGAAAGAGAGACATGCACTGCTTTGTGCTAGTTCTACAGCGCTGACCTCTCCCAAGGGTTACTACCGCCAGGAACTCCATCCCCGGAAAGGCTGGGAAGAGAGTGCACCAGTGGGAAAAGGCTACGGGGAACTGCCTGACTGCTGAGCAAAGATGCTGAAGTACTGCTGCCACAGCACCCCCTGCCAGCACGTCCCCACAGAGGACACCGCCTGCCAGCCGGACACAGGTGTGGATGGAAAGCTAAGCAGAAGAGGCAGAAAGACAGTATGTCGTTCGTACCTCGGTTTTAATTAATAAACGGTGCTCCTAAAATGTTCATTGCCCCTAACCAGAGGGGAAGAAAAATGATGAACATTTAAAATAATTTTATAGCTGGAACAAAATCAGCACACGTCTGTGGATCTTTCAATTGTAATGACATCGAGGCATTTCGTTTGGATTTTAACTCTGCAATACACCACTAGTGTCAGGAAAATTAATCCACAAACACCAGAGCTTTATGTCCAAAAAGGAGACAGAGGAGTCCTTTTTGCTTTATTCGGATAAAGGAAGAGACCATGGGACATTCCCCTGGGATCTCTCAAATTTTTGGAGGACGCAGCCTCCTTTTTATCCTATTTTCCCGGCCACATTTCCCTCTCTCTTTCCCCATTGGCTGAGGTACTTGAGAGGCACAGACTTCCCGGAATGCCTGATACCTGACATTCCCCTCTAATGGATAACCCTCCCTTTTAATTTTTAATTCTTATAGAATTTATAGATTTTCCCCGTTACTTCTTTCATCTTTCGATATCCAATTTCATTTATCAGCAGCCCTACAGTTTGTTTGTAAAGGCAAATATCTTTTTCCATTCATCAATCAATGGAATCCATCCCATTGTTTCTTTTATCTCTCAGTGCTAGTCTTATCTACAAGCAGATCCACAGCTCATTTGTAAAGACAAATTCGACATTCCTCTCACTAGCAATCAGCTTATTTTTCAAACAAGGATCTCACTTTTAAACGTGAAACAGAGTTTTCATTTTAGAAAAGCCTCCACGAACTCAATTTTCCAGGCTGAAACCTTCCAAAACTCATTTGCCAATTTGGTAACTTTTTGCTCAGAAGAGCAAATGAAAAATACAAAAATAAGCCTTGCCTCAACAAAGCTGCATTTTCAAGTTTAAACCAGCTTCAAAATCATCCCACATCAATCTTGCTCAACAGCAGCTAATAGAGGCTAAAGGAAAGAGCAACTGAGGCAGTTTCAAAGCTGGGTCATGCAATCTCAGGTGGAGATGCTGTAAACGTGCTTCAACATCCTGCATTTCTTCTGACGACAGAAACAAAATGGGAAACAACTTAGAGAAACACATCAATTAATTTACTCCTTGGAGCATGAAGAGGGACGACGTTGTGGTAACCATTCTACAGCCACAGAGTACACAAACGTTTAGAAGATACAGGGTTTATCCTGTTTTGAGGTAGTATTTAAAACAGGATGATCTATCTGGACGGATGGTCTTGACATCAGATGCTCTTTACCAACAAGGAAGCTTTTCTGGAAATCCACCCCTTTCTGGAATCCCATCCCACCCCGAACACATCCCCAATGGTTCATTCTTTTTGCATCATGAGATTCTTGCCCGAACAGCTAAACATTTGAAAGACATCTTCATCTTTGATACGGAAGGCTTGAGATGCAGTCCCTCCATCATTGAAAGCAACGCCAAGAGCTTTTCTTCCACTCTTCGATTGCTTCAAGGATCTGGGCGTACCACGGCTCTTCCTGCAGAAGACTTTGACACTGAACTGTGCCTGCAAAGCCTTCCGGACACAGATCGCCATGGATGCATCCGAGCTTTCCGTCGGTAACTCCAGAGGCTCCAGCGCCCTGCGGCCTTGCCTCGTGTGACTGTGACCCGCACTTTCTACAGCCCCTGCTCCACCCAGCTGAGGGACAGACTCAGTGAGGACTCTTGAGCAACAGGGGCAATTACAAATGTGAGGAGCACAACTCTTTTAACTGTGGGCACACAACCCAACTGGAAAACCTAACGCAGGGGAGCTGACTTCAAGAGGGATGCTTGAGAGAGACCATTTCTTTGCTCTTAGGAACGACCAGGGTGAAACTCGGGAGCGGCCACCTTCCCTCGGCTCTCAAGAGAACAAAAAGGGAGAACACGGCCTACTCTCCACGCTCCGGATCCGCCCGACGGGCGGCAGCGGCGCTGCCCCCTCTCCCCGCTGCCCGCGGCGGCTCAGCCCCCTCATCCCGGCCCCGCCTGGGCCCGCCCCCCGCGCGGCACGCCGGGCCAGCATGGCCGCCTCCCGGCCCGCCGGGCGCCGGGCGCGGGGCTGAGGGACGCGGGGACACCGCCCGCCGCGGGGCCACCGCCCGGCATGGAGGGGAGCTCCAGCTGCGAGAGCCTCGGCGCCGGGCGGGCGGCGGCGGCGCGGCCGCCCAGCGGTGACTCCCTGTCCAGGTACCGCCCGCCGCGGAGCCAGCGCCCCCGCCCGTGGGGCTCGGCGGCCGGGCTCACCGCGGGGCGTGGGGCAGAGGGAGGGAGCGGGGAGGGGCCGCCACGGAAAAGGGAACCGAAGGGATGGAGCCGGTGCTGTTCGCTCCCTCCGTGGGCAGGAGGTTCCTGCGTTTCCCCAGGGTCGGGTCTCTGCTGCTAGGTGTCCCTGCGCTGGGGGTGACGGAGCAGGAGGGCAGGCGTGCGCTCTGCTCGGCTGCGGCACAGCCGCTGTCTCTTACAGGCCTTTAAGCACAGCAGGAGATGCTACCTCCACCAGGCTCTCGGTAAATCCCTGCATAGGCAAAGCATGGCCCTGCCCTTGGTACCTGCGGTGGAGGGATGCGGGAGATGGGCAGCACAGGTGAGCGTTGCTGGAAGGGCAGGCACGGCTCCCACCTGGAGCTGCCGATCAGCACGCTGCCGTGCCCACGCCAGGCCCTGTCCTCTTCGGGAGCAAATGTCCTATGGCGTGTTGAGCGTCTATGGTTTTGCCATCATGTTTTTTTCTGAGAGCTGGACTTTGTGTCTGAATGGCTTGTGATGCCATGTGGGTAATACTCAAGGTCCTTAAGCCATGGAAGCCGAAAGGAGACTTTTGTGTCCTTCCCACCGTCCATGACCTACCAGTGAAATGGGACTTTTGTGACTGAAAGGGCATCCCGCTTGGGCCTTGTGTTTGATGGAGAAGGTTGCAGTAGAATAGTGAGGGTAGGCACTGAGAGACTGAAAGGGCTGGTGGTATGGGAAGCCCTGGTGTTGTGGTAAAACCCAGGAGCAGACTGTCCTGATGGCTGCTGAAGGTTATTCTGTCCCATTCTGGCTGCCCTTGCCATGCCCAGTTTGTAGGGTCACTGGATAACTGAAGAGATCTTAGCATTCCTGAGTCCAGCCTCCTGCTCATACCAGAGACAGCTTTATGACAGATCAGGCGACTTCTGGCTTTTACCCAGTTTAGTCTTGAAAACCTACAAAGGTGAAGTGTACACAGCCTCTCTGGACAGCCCATTGGCATCTCCTGTGTATCTTCCATGGGCACTGGGGCTGCTTTTTTGGTCCCCCAAAGCAGTCTCTCCCCAGTCTCTTCACACAGGCAGGGTCCTCTAGCCCCGCTATCCCAGTGGTGCTTCCCTGTACTCTCTCTAGCTCCCTAGTGACTTTCCTGCACTGTGGGGCTAATACCTGGATACAGTATTCCAGAAATGCTCTACTGAAAGCTGAGTAGAGGGGGATCCTTCCCTGAATCTCCTGGCTCTGTTCTTAGAGCCCAAGATGCCGGTGGCCACTTTGTTGCCAGCATCTCAAAACTCCCATGCTTGGCTATTACCCAGCTGTTCCTCAGATAGGCAGCGCCCAGTTTGCACTCGGGTTTCTTCACTCTTGAGTCCTCCATGACTCCTGACCCTCATTTCACCCTTCTTCCTCAAATTCTTCTGTTCCCTGCTCTCTGTACTGGTTTCCTTGTGCAGTTCTACCAGTGCCCTGCCAGATGCCTTGCAGGCTTCGTTCTCCTATACCTAACTGACCCGATATATTCTTCTTTTTATCTCTGCATCAGCTCAGGCAACTTGGACCCATCTGGAGGTCATTCACTGTAAGAGGCCTATGGAGACTAAAGAGAGCTTAACTCAGAAGAGCCAGTGGCTACAAGGAAGCTCCTGTTGAGCCTCTCGGCAGCATGCCCTGCACAAATGGAACCGTGGGGAAACTGAGATGATAAATCTGCTTCTGTTGAGCATGCACAAGGCTGTGTCCTCCAAGCTCTGGAAAGGCCCAGACTCTTTAACAGATTTCTTGGGATGTAAAAAAAGATCATTCAAAAGCTTTCAGAATCTCAAGTCTCTGCTTGAACATCTAGAACCCATAGAAGAAAGCTAGCCAGTTGGGGGGTTTAATGTACTCCAAACAAGATATAGGTATTTGAAATAATTAATGTTTTTCATCTGTAATTATTAATAAAAATACCCTCATCTTGATTTGGTGTATGCTGTGAAACTTTTTAGTTGAAATGGTTCAAAGTTAGGGCGAAATTACAAGAAAATAAAACTAGATTCTTGTAATAAGAGATGCCTGGTGACCTTCAGAATGTTTATTATCAGCTTCCCTTGCCAGTCTAGTGATGCATATGCACAAATAAATAATTGTCTATGATTTGGACAGTAGATTGATTATCATCAGAGGGGTTTTTTTTTCATTAAAGCTGTATTGCAGTTTGATTTTATACATGAGAATAATTCTCTGAAGCTAATTGGACTATTTGTATGCATTGAAATATTTTATCTCTGTGATTGTGATCTAACAGCTAGACCAGCTTCAAATTGTAACCTATGACACATTTTCACCAAATGATTTTGTTTAAAAGGAAGAAGTTAGCTTAGGGGATGATGTGAGGAACACAATGAATCATGAGGATGCTGTCATCAGATTTGATAATCTATTTCATTTAAAAGGAACAAAACCCAAAAAATGACTCAAAGGTCACTCATCCCAGAATCACCATTACCTAGCCATGTGAAGCCTTACTGAGTTGTAGTTACTGAACTGTTTTTTGCAACATTTAGAAGACTTGGAAAGGTGCTAATATGAAATACATACAACAGTGCAGTCTTTGGGTTCTCTCAGCTCCTAGTTGGAAGTGTTATTATTTCTACAGGTGCTTAAGATCTAGCTCCTCAAGTAGACATGCTCTGAAGAGTTTACTTATACATAAGGCTGCTCACATTTGTGTAAGTGTCTGAAGAACATGATAGGTTTGTCTTTTTATAAAGCACGTGAGATATGGCAGTAAGGTCATTTGACAGTGAAAGTTACTTTGATATTTTAGTGGACCCTAGTAATGTGCAATACCTGTGGTCCTTGAGGGAGATGTAGGAATAATTAAAGAAATGTTACCTACTTTCTGTGCCAACTAGAAAAATATTTGAAAAACTCCTAATGAGACATACAGTGTAATTGTTTGTATAGGGTAAAAAATTGCCAGCTCTCTGTGAAAGTACCGAGTTAGTTTCAGATGAGCAGGTCACAGCTAATTAACTCAGCTGCCCTCATAGTTGTGCTGAAACAGCTGTTCTGCTTTTTGAGTCTCAGCCGTCTCACCCAGTGCTGGCTTTGTGTGGCATAGCACCGGGTTCTGCAGCTCTCTGTGGTTTCCAAAGGTCAGTACTTAGGATGGACATTCCCCTTCCATCCTGTTCACATGGAAGACACATGACCATGAGCCAGCTGCTCATAAAGAGCTGTGGTGGTATTTGACTAACAGCTTGCAAGAAGTGCTTGCGTGTCTGCAGTGTCTGTCCAGGAGCAACCCGTGAGACGGAGGAGTGAGGTAAAGCACTGATTCAAACATTTGATGAGCTGCAATATGGTTATGTCCAGAAGAGCGAGTTTTTCTCAATGTTATGGACTGCTTTTATATCTCTAGAATGACCTGAGGATCCTAGGTGAGTGAGTGATAAACACAGTTCAGCTGTGCTGGTTATTCAGACTTCTTCCAAGACCATTCTTAAAATTAATTTGTGGGTAGGTTTGTTGTATTGTTGTTTTTGCAGATTTGAGGTTGCATACAGACCCTCTGACCTCTGGAATTCAAAGGAACAGCCAACAATATTCTACCATAATCTTTTCCTTTTGTGAAGGGAAAGCCAGATAGAGTTGTGTATGACTTTAGCAGAACATGTGACTTCAGGGAAAAAGGCAGTGGCAAACTTCGTATATTTACTTTCCATGAGAAGTGAATAGGCATTTTGTTCATGCAGTCTATGTGGTTATGTTCTGTACTTTCTCAATGAGCATACATCTCTCTGTATTCCTCAGAAAAGCATATCATAGTTCAGTCTGAACAATGGTCCAATAAGTTATCTAAGAGGCTTTCTGTTAGGTCTGCTGAAGATAAATTTGTATTGCCTGTGCAAAAGCGTGGAGGTGATTGTACTGTAAAAAAACTGCTATAGGAGATGTCAGTGATATTTCAACGTCAGTATAAAATGAAAGGAAGATAAGGCAGTGAATAGATGTTTCCCACCAGCATGACTGTAGCAATGCTTGATGTTACCGCTTTCTTGGTTGCTTGTTATCACCTTTGTTCTGGTGTTTATCATCCACAGAGGTCTGCAGACACGGTGGGTCCTGTGCACTGCCCTTTTACTGAAGCATATGAGAGCAATCATGCTCCTTGTCTTTATGTTTGCAGGCATAAGTCTGAAAACATAAACTTGGTGTAAATCAGTGCAGTAAGGTCTGTTGAACCAGTAACTCCATGAGGTATGAACTCCCCTCCTGTCTCAAATAAGGCCCTGTCAATACCTGGTCTGATTTAAGGTTGTGTTGAAGGAATTCTTTCCCCATGGGTGAGAGTGATGCTGGAAGGAGTTGGGTCTGTGAGCTGTTGGCTGAGGAGGGCTTTAGCTGTAGCACCACATTGCTACCAGATGTATGAGCTTTGCTGATTGAGTTGTTTTGTGATGAGTCATTGAAGTTAGAGTTTGAAAGGGAAGATTTTTGCCAGTTCTGGTGTTCGGTGAAATGCGAGTAGCTGTCATTTTCCTCATGGACTTTGAGAGCTTTTCTTGCATTTGATTTCTTGTAAGTGCAAAGCAAGATTTCTCAAGAGTTGTTACCATTAAAGACATTGCTTGCTGAGTGTTGATAATGAACTGATTTTGCATCTCAGGAACTTGACACTATGCCTTCAACCAATTAGCAACTCCAGATGGGCTCATTATCATTGATTTTAATAAATGAGTGATAATTTCTAACACTTACTTGCAACTGAAGTCCATTCTGAGACGGGTATTTTTTCTGGTGTACTGTGTATTGTGAAGATAGATAGCAGTTCTGCCTGCATATAGATTTGAAAAACGAGGAGAATCTTTTTAATGGTCTCAGGGACAGAAAAATAATGAAAATAACATTGAGTGTAAAAGACTTTAGAGCTTTTAATTTATAGAAGTGAAGAGAAACCATTGCCTCTAAAGAATCCACAAATTATTTTTACTAGAAATCTTTGCCATGTACGTTTCTCCTCCTGCATTTAGCAGAAACTATTTCTACTCGTCCCAGAGTGCAAGACCTTCAACTTAAAAGTTTTCCTCTGTCAGGCACATGCACATCTTTTGGTCCCAGATGGGCCTGTTCAATAAAATGCTTTTTATTGATGACAAAAATATTTGGTTTAAGCATATTTTCCGTTTGAGAATACAAAATACAATTGACACTCACCTGTTCATTGTATTGTAATTAAAGTTACACTGGTGTTTAAAAGCCTCACAGGAATTTGCAGTATTGCTCTAGCTGCTGTACAGAAGGTGATGCTTTCTGTCTTGAAGAGATGGGGACCAGCTATTTAATTGTGCCTAAGCCAGGACTACTCTGTTTTTAATAATGCCTGGTGGGTAATTTTACTAAGCTCTTGGAAGTGCAGTTGAGTACTGAGTACTCCTTGCTGAGAGATTGGGCACAGAGTGAGAAAGTCTGAGATGAGAAACTGCAGTGGAGACATGAGGCAAGATCTGAGAACTGGCGAGGAGTGAAGCGAGGCTCAGAACACGACTCTCTTGGGTCCCATCAAGCACTGCCTTCTCTGAAGAGACACGGTAATGCTGTGTTGACTAGCAGTCTGTTTGCTAGACAGCGCTGAGTTGTACACGTAGTTCCTTAACTACAGGCTATCTGCAGCACGGGTGCAATCACAGAACCTGAATTTTAAGACTGTGGATGACCTGACAATGTGAAATTGCACAATTCCTATCTGTTGCATGATTGTACGCCTGATAGGTTTGCACCTGTCTCGAACATAGTTACATATTTCTGATGTTTTATCATCTCCCTTCCTTTTCTAGTTCTTTTCCACCTTGTGTACAGTCAAGAACTGCATTTGGAAAGGTCATAATGCCTCTTTAATGGCTCAGCAGATCAATTGTCAACATCTTTCTCATTAATCTTTTCTTGATGACCTGCTTTACTGTTAGTGGTTTTTCAGTACTGAGGGTATCAGCAGTGTAAAAAGAGACCTGATCCATACACCAAAGGGCTTTTGTTGACTCAGAAGCCGGACTCAGTGATCCGTGAGTCCCTTCCAGTTCAGGATATTCTGTGTTACCAGAAAGCTTAGTCAAAGAAAAGAAACAACAGGCCTTCATTAGAAATGAAGGAAACAGTCCAAGGTCACCTTGATATATGGGTGTTATGTGCAAGTGTAGTTGTAATACAGCATATGAAAAAGTTTTTTTATTTGTCCATGGGAAACCCATTCCACCATGAGGAAAGAGTGTGACAGGAAGGTAATGGAGTGCTTGGTTTGTAGAGATGTCTAGGATAACCCAGGGAAGTGACAATACAGGAGAGACACTGTCAGCATAATTACCCCATCTTCCTTTTTAACTGAAATAACATCTGGCTTTTTTATTGCCCCAGCAACTGGGAGCTAATTGAAAAAAAAATCAGTGAAAGACAACAACAAAAAAATCAGTGGAACTTTTCAAGCATTTGCTTTTCCCTTTCCTACCATCTGTAGTTACTTTTGCCAGAGAATGTTCTCACTCAGTAATTTTCCAGCGATTTCAAGGTAACTCTTTTTTTTGTTTCTCTCTTGCTTCTCTGCTACCTGAATTCTTTGCTATTGCTTTCTAAACCCTGATATACTTGGTGAAGAGAAAGTTTTTTTAGCAGTTTTTGAGCCCTTCGAGGTGAATTTTTAGTAATTTTGTAAGCTCTGTACAAATGCTCCCACTTTACAGATCTGGCTTCTGTAGTCTTCTGGCTATGGCTCCAGAATCAATGCTGGGTCACCCAATGATTCAGATTTGATCTGGGTCAGGTGTGGGTTTGTGATCATATTTCTGCTGAACTCTTTGGAAAAACGAGAGTTTATGGTTTTTTATTTCTTTGTTCTGGGAAGACTGGCAACACCTGTTTAGAATAAAACAACATTTTTATCTGGATTTATTTACTGTGATGTGGAGACTGCCTGTCCAGACAAAGTGTTATACTCAAAACCTTGTTCACGGCCCAAAAGGCAGCACGTTTTTATACAGATAACAATTTATTCTTAACGTAACTGAATTTTTGGAAGTCTATTCATGATTAGTTCAGATTAAAATATTACAGAAAAGTAAAGAATAATAATGCAGTTAAAACCGTCGTACCTTTAGTTCTTGGTTTCTATATCTCTTCCTGGTGTTATGTTCACCTATTTTCTGCTCCTCTGGGTTCTAAGGTTGCTGATTTTATTCTGGTAGTAGTAGGTGTTAGAGCAAATTGTCAGCATCTGGAGTCCTTTCCTGGGAGAGGTATGAGGTTCATCATGGTGATTTCTTTCTTTCTTTACTGTAGGATCCACCGGGGGTCATTTCAGTATGTTTGGTAAAACAACTTTACACCTATCTCTTTTCTTCATTGGTCTGCTGTTCCACATTGCATCTGGGTTTTTGCTATATGTAGTTGTTTTATGGGTATTAGATACTATTTCTTTGTTCTCTCTGAAGCCAGTTTTGTCCAGCTCCGGATCTGCATTTCTTTGGCTGACCATTGGTGATTTTTTTATGGCCATGGTCTCAGATGCCAAGCCTGTGCCCTGTTTCTCATCCTGTGCGTCTACCCTTCCATGCCACTTCTCCTGTCCTCTGCTGTGGTACCAGGCTGTTTTATTTCTCTCTGCAGAGTTACTATGTTAGTGGTGAATATTCTGTATAGAATACCTGCTTTTTACTGCTGTCTGTGCAAAACTATGGTTGTACCACACACAAACAAAAATAAAACAGAGAGGATATACGTACCTGACCAGTTGCAGAAATTGTAGTCACACCTAAACCAGTTAAACCAAACCTACAAGCAGGCCAAGAAAAGTTAAGGCAAAACAAAAGTGACGCATCCGGAGGCCTTGAAAATTCATTACAAAGCTTATGGTTTATGAAGAACAATGGCAGTACTGAATGGCAGGGCTAAAGGTTGACCTAACTATTTTTTCTGTACAAAATACAACTGCTGGAGTGAATATACCCCTGACCATTGCTGGGTGTTTTGTGATCAAGTGTTTGTTGTGTTTTTACCCCACTACAAAATGAACTGATTTATGAATTACTGAGCTGAACCACAGTCTCAGTTGTACCTTCTGCCTTTAGTGAAAATAAATCATTTGTGTTGTTTTTAATGCTGTTTTAATAAATCCGATTGATGACTTCAGTTGATATCACTGCTCAGTGGTCTTCTTGAAGAGAAAGATTGCACACATTGGTAGTAGGATTGCCTTCATTAACAGATTCAGCTAAATCTGCCCAGGAAAGGGCTGGAGGCTGGGAATGAGTTTGGTGTAGCTGTGAGATTGAAGGGCCTGTCTGCCTGCTGTGGAGGGCAGATACTGAAGGTAAGGGCAGGTCTTTGGGACCTGTAGTACCAGAGATGAACTGCTGAAGGATGACTGTCAAAATCAGTTGATTTAACCAGCAGATTATACCTTTAACAAATCAAAATTGATCAGCATCTCACTTGTAAGTAGAATCTCTCTGAAAAGAAATGAAAAATGTAGGATCTGCTCATATTTTACCCAAGTTGACTTTTGGAGTAGACTGTTCTTGAAAATTCAGGCTGTGTCTTCCAGTCTTAGAATTGATATCTCACTCCCACACTGAAAATGAACCCCCACACTTTATGAGGGAGCACTTCCCAAGTCTTTTTCTTCAAAGGTGAAGTAACATGCTAACAGAGCAGTCATTAAACACTGGCGTGTGAGAAGGAGGATATGGGAGAACTACCGGTCGATGTGTTCAGGATTTGTGTGCCAGCAGAGCAGTTCTTGGGCCTTCAGTATCCCCACCTGTTTGGGTACAGCTTCTGCTGATCGCTGCTGTCTCCAGCACCAGAGAAAGACAGACAGTGTTCACCTTTTTTTGTAAAAACATACTCTGACTCTAGATTCTACATTCTCATTCCAGTTTCTGCTTCCACCTTTCATACAGAAAAAATACCGACATCCTGCATGAGATTTTTCTCATCTGATTGGATTTATAGAGTTCTGGTAGTCTCTGGGTTGGTGGGTTTTCTTTTTTTTTTTTTTATTTTTGTAGACAATGAGGAAGAATGAGTCATCTCAGTTTCTCCACGGTGACTCTAAGTAGAGCCTACAGTGAGTAATTCAGATGTGACCACCTACACAGAGCTCCCTCCCCATCATTGGGTAAGGGCAAAGAGAGCATTGAATTTGGGTTGTTCTCAACTCCAAAAAAGGAAGGAGCTATTTCTTAACCCACAGCATTCCTCTTTTTTACATGTTAACTAAATATATTCATAACTGAGAAGAGAGCAGAGATTTGTAGTCTGGTTTCCTAAGCCCCACTTCTCCATGTATGTGTATATATCTGTCTAGTTTGTCCACTAAAAATTTTTCTATCATTTGGACAGTTTTAGCCATGTTTGACAGAGGAGTGAAAATAGTAACTTGTGACAAGTTTTACATGTAAGCAAAAATGGAGATAGGAAGGGAGGGCACAGCAGTTCTTCATTTATAGAAAAATTTTGTTTGATTTTCAACAGAAGGGAATACCTAGATGAGAAGGATGTCATGGATATATGCAGATTGTTTTGGACAAGGCTTCTCTCAAGTTGAGGAAATACATTATTCTCTCTCATTTATCCATTCTGTTATTTCCCTTTGCTTTCTCTGGTGTCTGCAAAAGGCTGTGTTCAGTTAAACACACAGCAAGTACAAACTTCTGTCCCACAAAATGCTGATCTTCAGGAGACCAGGGTAGGATCTGGTTCAGATTGCTGTATCTCCATGGGAAGTAGGTATCTAAAACCTCTCTACCCTCAACAGAATCAATACACTCCACAAGTAATTCAGTATTGCAATGATAATGGTCCACTCCAAGAAGGCTGAATAGTTGTCTAAACTCCACTGCCCGGGTTTCCCTTGGCTAAGTAGAAGCAAAGACATCCATGTTATCCACCATGGATAAATCATTCTCACCTCATTGATCCTACTCCTTTTTGAGTTACTTGGATTTTCACATACACTGATTCCTGCTTGAGGAAGCAGAAGTGACATGAGGAAGCAGCTGTGGGTGATCTTAGATTAGCCCTCATTTCAGATGAGTGAGAATTTATGAGCAGAAAATCCTCAGATGAGCTTGCATAGTTTGTATTCCTCATTTCACTGCAAGGCAGAAGACCTTTGTTTTCAACATGTACCCTAGAAGTTCTTCCTCATGTTGAGATGGAACTTCTTGTATTTTAGTTTACGGGCACTGCTTCTCATCCTGTTGCTCGGCAGTACCAAAATGAGTCTGGCACCATCCTCTCGGCACCCACCTTGGAGATGCTGATGAGATCCCTTGTCGGTCTTCACTTCTCACACGAGTGCTCTGTGTTTCTGGAAACGTCTTGTGTTGTCTTAGGTGGCATTTCTGGAAATAAAGCCCCTAAATTACTGAATACTTGTCTGACTTGAGCCTGGAGATTTTGCTATGGACCAATTTCATGCAGGGGCTGAACTGTCAACAGAATGAAGGTGTTTCCAGTCTTTTTTTCCTGAGCTGAATGTGGCAGAGCACATGGCTGCGTAGTGTCTGTGAAAGTTTAGCAAGGTGTTACAGTTTTGCTAGGTGATACAAGACTCTCTACACTGGCTATATTTATACATCCTTTCCTCCTCCTTTTGATTTTTCCCATGATGGAACAAGAAATGTCATTGATTAGTAAATGGCTGGTACTTTTAATTCCTGTGGGTGTTAGGTTTATTGGGGTGAGGGGGTTCTGTGGTATGTGTTTTCAAGAAAATCAGAAAGTTTAACAATATGTGTTACCTTCTAACTGAGGTGTTTCTTAAATAGGGGCATAGGAAGGAAGCTGAAGAAAAACTGAGACAGCACATGAACTGTGAGAAGTACATGTATATTTGGTTAATCTAAACACAACTGGTTCTTAGTGCATAACTAGAAATTTAGGCACTGTGAGAATACATATTGTAAAAGAGAAGTTATATCTGTCTTTTTATTCAGTTCTTATTTCTGTCCTAAGATAAGTACTTACTAATATAATTCTTGTTTCTCTTTCTTTCCTTGATTAATAGATTTTTTTCCTAAAAAATATAATTTAAAATTAAAAGGCAAATGAAAGATTTGATGTTCTGTGTTTCCATTTTTTTTAATTACTCCTTGCTCTCCAGTTCGGGACTAATTTTTGCAACTTGGCATGAGAATGTCTGAATTTGCATCAAAATCCTGATAGTTTTTAATTGTATGTCTTTCTCTGGCTTGATAAGTTTTTAAAGGAACAGTGTCAGTGTTTGTAAGGTAGATGTAAATATTGATTAACTGCAAGGGTGATTTTGAATTGTATGCAGGATTTTCATCATGCCTTTTGTCTTTATTCAAAATATTTGGGGAGACAGTTAGGTGTTGCCAGCTCTCTTTCTCCTGTGGGATGTAGTGGGAAATCCAAGTTTCCTCTGATGCAGGAGATAGCAGCACCACCCAGGTGTCTTAATTCTCTGCTGCAGGACATCCTAAGCCCTGGAATCAGCATTTTCCACAGGCAGGGCTTGGAGACAGTGGATGTTCTTGTAGCACCAGGAGACACTTGAAGTTGGATTCGTGAGTTCCCGTTTTGCCAGAGCAGTCATGCAGCACGGAGATTCCCTTGGCTGAGGCGGCTGCCTGGGCTGTCTGGGGAGAAGGCTGCAGGTCAGGACACATTTTGGTTCATCACAGCCCAGGAGATCTCTTGCCAGACATCTTGTCAATCAGCAGTCTCCCTGATGGCGTTCTGTCTGTCCTTGTGCAGCACTGCTTCAGCCATCTGAAGCCTGAGGTGCTGGAATGTCTCCACCTCAGCCATATTTTGTTTGACCTAGAAGTAGTTTTCTCAGGGCAGGCAAGATCTTCTTCACTTGTAGTTTAGTCCTGCCCTCTGTAGCAGGAATTTGAAACTTATTTGTATCTGATACTTGAAAACATCTGATATTGAAAACGAAGTTTCTGGCTTCTTCTGAGCAATACCAGAGATGCCAAAAAGCATAGCAATAACCCAGTGTGTAGGAAGGCACAGACAAGAGCAGGTGGGAGCACTGTTGTAGCAGACAACCTTGTTTATGTTGGCAGTAAACAGGGTTGTATTTTGAACCTCTCTTCATTTTACAGTCTTGATTTCTCTTGAATGTTAAGGGCCTGTGCTGGTGATTGGAAGCCCCTAAGCTGTGGAGCACAGACCCAGATGTGTGTGCACCATCTCCAAGAGGTGTGTCAAACCTTCCTCCCAAGGCCTAGGGCAGAGCCAGATGGGCAGGGCTGTCTTTCCATCGTGTGTCACCTGGGGAAGGCAGGATGCCTGCCTTGCTCGCCACTCCCTGCCCAAACTCCTAATGCTGCAAGCAAAAGTGCTCGTGCTGCGGTGGATTTTGCAATCCAAATGTTTCCATTAGAAACTGGAATCAGACCAAAATGCTGGATTATCGGCCTGTTTTCAGAAGGTAGGAACTAACTTTGCACTCTCTGGATATGGGCCGAAATTAAATTGGTGGAGCAGAGTCGAAATGTCAGTTCCCTGTGGAAGTCTAACAACCTTGAATTTTTTTTTTTCTTCTTTTCTCTTGTAGCTGACCATCATCCCATATCAGCTGGGAGCTTGTTAGAAACTGAACTTCCCTTTTGTTCCTCTCATGAATACAGATGATTTTGTAGTTATCTTTCTTGTGCTCATCAGAGAATATTGGTTCAGGGGTCTCATAGCTCTTGTCCTTCCTGGTTTTTACCTTCTGGATCACTGACTCACAAGAGCATGATACTGTGGGCTCCTTGCTGTTATTAATTACATGATGGATATTGGTTTGTCTTTGGGCGTTGGCCTTTATCCTTGGAATCTTGCAAATATTTTAAACAATCAGCCTATTGTTTAGCAAGTGCTCTACGCACACTGTAGGCCTTTTGTGAATTTCAGTTTAAAAAAATAATAAAAGAATGACTAATGGAGCACGAACGGTGCTTGTGACACTGTAGTCCATTGTGTAACTATTGAGAGCAAAATTTGCATTCCTAGAAAAGCTTGTTCACAGTCAAAATATAGGACATTCTCTTTATGGCTCATGGGAAAAGATGTGCTGTATATTCAGCTCAGGAAGGATCAACTTTTAAAAAATGTCATTTTCCTCCCTTGGAACATTGAAGTTAGACTGACACCCGGCTTTGCTTGGCAACAGAAGTGACTTTTTCATTCAGGCAAGTGGCATGGTGGGGGCTATTTTAGGTCTGTCACATATATGCACCATGATTTGTTTGCTAAAATGGCTTCTCTTTTAGATGATGGTAAACTTTGACATTGATGGCCCTTTTGAATAGCAAGAGTACATCATTATATAATATAAATGTCTGCCTTCTCTGAATGCTGGAGGCAGCCTGGCAGTCTGTGCTTTTCTTTCCTTCAAAAGCATATTTGTTTATGGCTTTTAGTTCTTCCCCTCTGAGGTTGTCACAGGTCAAGCAGAGGTTAAACTGGGATCTTTAAATGTTTAGAAAAATTGTGAGTTCCAGTCAAGTCATCTGAAACTAATAGCTGTCTGTCCTGCATGTGCCTAAAAAGATGGTACTGGGTGCTCAGAGGGATAAGGCTGCATCTTATATATGCTATAGGTAGTTTCCCGTGGCATTTGTTGTCTAGATAGAATTAGTCTGTTTTGACTTTTAATTTTGCTGTGAAGAATTAAAATCCAGTCACTGCTCACTGGAGATACCACTTGTTTGTCTGTCAGTGAAATCTCATTGGGAAAAGCATTGCCTGTTATAATGGGCACATGTGGTGCCAATCACTGTGGGATTCCTGTCCTGGGAGGGATGGTGTTAAAATGCTAAAACTTTATTTACAGCAGCAGAGCCTGTTCTGGCCCTGTGGCAGAGTGGAAGCCAGCACAGAGTGCCCAGCTCCTGCTGCAAGGCCCTGGTTCCAGCAAGATGCCAACTGAGCTTTCAAATGCTTGCCTAGAGAGGGATGTATGAGAGACTTCTGAGGACCCTTAGGAGTATGTGTGTATACACAGATAAGGACTGTGGGGACCACTTAGCCTTAGCACAGATCCACAGAGTCTGATGTGGGCAACAGCTGGGTGTCCCAGGCCAGTTCAGCCAGTACTGGCTAGGACAGAGTCATATTCATGGGAATAAGCACCCATTTGTCTCCCTCTGCTCTGATGTGAAAAACCAGGAGGTTTTTCAATATTACGTTTTTCTTCTCTTGAAGAAACAGGAGTGTTGGAAATACTGAGGAGGGAGTGTTGTCAGTCTGAGTTTGGGAAGTGAGCAGGGAGCGCTCAATATCTCTGCAGCATTATACTTGTAAGAGAACTGCCCAAGTACTACAAGTTCCTCTATTCATGGCCCTGCTGTAAATTCAAATCAATTGGACCCAGCTCTCTTGGCATCTGAAGCTTCCAAATTAGATTGTATTTGCTACTTGTCATCATTAATTTGCAGTTTTCACCTTGATTAATTTTTAGGAATGTGCATAATGAGACACTTTTAAAAAAACAGGAAGAGAGGAAATGGAAATTTGGCCTCTACAGTGTTTTTCTCATTTATGACCTCTGTGTCTGAAACTGTATTGCTCAGTGGTGCATTTTGTCACCTGTTTTCTGTGTCAGTTCAGTGACTATTGAAACAAAATATTCTGTTTGATACAGAAGAAATGGTGTGAGCAGCTCATGCCAATTAGTGTATGAGTAATTGGCACATCTTTGTGAGCAATGAAGCAGTTGCTTGTTGTACTGACAGGGAAAGAATATTCATAAAGAAGGTGCTGGAAAGGTGGCTTTATCATCACTGACTACTGATTTTGGTTGTGTTACTTATAAGAGTGAGTTAGGTTAATATTTTAAGACTTTGGTACAAAGAATAGGTATCCTCAAGCCCTATGGCACGTACTGCAACTCAAAGTAGGCATATTTTCCAGAGGTGTGTTCCCCTTCTGTTCCGTGAATTTTTTTTGTAGAGTTCTGGGTGTTAAATTCATATGCATATTCCTGCTCCTGGATTTAGGAGGTGAACTTCAGGGATGTTATAAATGAGAGACAAAAGTTTCGATATTCAGCAAAATTTTAGATTGCTTTATTTTTGCAAGCTGGTAGCAGATACAACTTATTTGAAAAACATAACATAATATAACATAACGTAATGTAACATAATACAACATAATATAACATAACAAGGTGATTTTAAACAGAATTATTGAATCATATATTTTCCTTTATCTAGTGCCCATGCTTCACTTCAGAGATTAGTATTCTGGTTTATACAAACCCCAATGCTTTTGTGATTAATACGAATCTTTTATCAATTGTCACAAGGGATCAGAACTTAATCTTTTCTTCTATCTTTTTATGGTCTCTGTCTCGTTTTTTTTGTTTGGTTGGTTTGGTTTTTTGTTTGCTTGTTTTTTAGACAGTATCTTATTTTGAAGTAAGTATCTTTTTAACTTTTCATTCTGCACAAGTGTCACAGAACCACAGAATGGTTTGGGTTGAAAGGGGCCTTAAAGATCCTCTCGTTACAACACCTCTGCCATGGGCAGAGACATCTTCCACTTGACCAGGTTGCTCAAAGTCCCATCTAACCTGGCCTTGCACACATCCAGGAATGAGACATCTACAACTTCTCTGGGCAACCTGTGCCAGTGTCTCACCACCCTCATCGTGTCCAGCCCCTTTCTGCATAGGACTTATTTGTCTTTGGGAAGGTGTTTATAATTTATGTTCTTGCTGATCAGAAGTATAGTAGAATGACTATATGTATACTTTATGTTTTTGCTGAACAGAATGAGACATACTTCTAAGAGCTTGCTCAGAAATGACCATTCTCAGTACTTACTGAGATGGTTTATCTAGATCACCCCTCATATTCACTTTGTGACTTCGGTCTAAGATTTTGCCAGAAGTTGTTGTTTGGTTTTAAGTGATACGTGAAATTGGTTTTTGTGATTTTTTTCTTGAGTCACACCATCTAAGAGAAGAGGTTGTATGGAGTGGTCATCCTTAGGCCTGATGTTCACAGAAAGCTTTTCATAGAGATCTAGTAGGAGTTTTTCTTTCGTTTAGAGTGTAGAGACAGCAAAGTAAAATGTCTTGGGTTTGGAGTATGAAGAATGTTGTATTAAGATCCTGACAACAGGGGTAAGAATACAGGTAGGAGAGCTCAGTCCTGCAGAAATGGTGCATTTGTCTGCATCAGGTTAAAGCTTCTGGGTCTCGTGGTTTGATTCTGGCAGGTTTTTTGCATCTTTGTGCTTATCTTCTACCTGATTTGGGTTCACTGTCGTGCTCATATCCTCACAAGGTCAAATCGCCCTCTTCAGAAGCTTGTACTTGGGCTTTTTACTTCCAGGGAAAGCTATTGCTTCTCTATGCTAGGAAAGAAAGAACTTCATAGTCAAACTCTTAGTGTAACAGTTGCCAAAAGAAATGGCAACTACTAGTTTTGTTTCTCTTCCTGGGCTTTTTATACATCACATTTTTTACATTGCAGGGTGATTGCCTTGTATCATTAATGGAAAATGCCATTTAATGATACTTTTTGAAGTGGCCTAAGACTTCATCACCAGTTTCACCCAAAAATGTTTCCCCTGCATGTTCATAGTTTAACAGGTCAAGTTTGTGCATCACAGGCACTTCTGTTTGCAGCTTCTTTCCATCTTTGTTGACAGTTTAAGCTCAGTACGCTGGCATACCTTCAATTCTGCTACGGGTGCAGTAATAGCTTTCAATTGCCTGAACAGGAACCACCGGAGGGCATCTGTCTGAGTCTGAATTATGTTTGAAAACCATCTGGCATATTGTGGGATAGTCCTAATAATAACAATGAACACTTTATCAGGAGTTGAGTCACTGTGTTCGGTTTCCAGTGTAATACTCTTATTAGTTGCATGTATGTATTCCATATAGCCAAAGGGTTGCTACTGCGTGCAGATATTGTATAAGACCATTGTGCCGACAGCTCACGTTTGGACTCATTCAAAATCTGGCTATAAAGAAAAACATTTAAATAATAAAAATAATTACCAAGATGAAAGACACAGATCAGTGTTAGTTGTATCTTAGACCTGTTTCCTGCTTCTGCGTGGGGGAGGAATGACGAGCGGCATAAATAGGGATGGCAGTCACAGGAGTAAGATGCTTTCCGTGAAGGTGCTTATGACCTGTTGAAGGGGTCTCTTTTTGTACTTAACACATATCCATCAACAAGGACAATGAAGAGCTGCCTGGGCCTGAAGCATGGGGAAGAGAAAAGCTCCAGGAGGTCCTTGGTCTTCCCTGGTTCCTCACAGGAGCTCACTTATTTTCCTGTAGGCAGAGCTCAAAGTATTTTGTGAATCTGAGTATATGTTGTGTTGCAGAATCTTCATGAGGTTCAGAGACAGTATCATAATTTTGCATGTTTAAGTAGTATTGCAGCTAGCAGTGACTGGCACAGCTCTAGTGATTTTTACCCCTGGCTGAGATCTGTCCAAACCTACCTGTGTTCTCAGATGTTTGTCAGGTGCCCCCCAACCCAGCATTTATATGTGCCCATCATGCCCTGGCCATCCCTCAGGTCTGCTCTGTGTTGTCTTAATGGTGAAATGCAGCTGTTGGGGGTTTGTCCCTGTGAGAACAGAATGTCCTGATTGGGGTCCTCAGCACATTAGACTGATGCCAGACATACCTGTCAGGCTGCCAAAAGTGCTGCACGAGACAGCTTTAACTTTACATTGGCAAAAGCTGGGATAACGTGCAGAAGCCGTGACAGAAGCACAAGTAAATGATTTGCCTGAGATGATGCAGAAGGGCTGGTGGCAAAGCATGGAGGGAGCTCTGGTGTCCTCACTCTGAGTTTGTGTGCCAGGAGGCTCTCCTGCTCTCCCCCACCCAAAGCCATATGAAACTGTGTGGTTTGAGGATCTTTGCTGTTGTATTGGCAGCAAAGAGGAGCTAAGATTGACTAAACCACTGAAACTAATAAACTTCTTATGTGCATGCAGGGATATCAGATTAATTAGTTTGCTAAGCAGTGGAGCTGGAGCTGTGCAGCTGCCTGACAACGATGAGGAGGGAGCAGCAAACCAGCGGCCTTTCTGCTGTCTGCTCCTTCCTTCCATCTCAGCTCCCTGGAAATGGCAGATGAGAACAGAGGTAGCGAGCCAAATATGCAACCTATGCATACTGTGCTGAGCTGCATAATCCAGGGGTATTGTTCAATGTGTCTGCAGGCGTGGCTTCCCAAAAGCTCCCACTGCTGTCACTGGAGGGAGGCTTCACTGGTGGTTTCTGCAGGAGCTCAGGGACATTGGTGCAGGAGCTTTTGAAAATCCACTTCTAAAATGCAAATGCTTTCCTTCTTCAACAGCCACTTGAAGCCAAGTGTGATCAACATACACAAAACACTTTCACAGCTCAGACATGCTGTGGATTATGGTTCTCCCCCTTTTCCCCTTTTCTTTTTCTTTTTCCCCTGCATAATGCTGTTTGCCCCTTAGTTTGGCAAAGGGAAGTTAATTAACAATTTCATAAAAATCTTTGGTCTACAATCATTAGATAATTGCTGCTTGTGTATTAAGCAGTCACTGGCAATGTACACAGGCAGACAAGTTGTGTCAGCAGAAAACCTGGTGAAATTTTGATCCTTTTGTTAGCACTGTCCTTCCATGGGAGCTGTTCAGAGCAGGTTAGACAGAAGCTCTTGGGAGTTGTTTGCGTCTATCTTGTCCTCCTAGCTTTGGGACAGAGAGACTAGCACGCTCTGCTAAACCTGTCCAATCTTTCCAGCTCCCTTTTTTTGTCTCTAAAGGATGTTAAATTTTTGATGCAAATGCTTCTACCAGTAGGTTATTGTGATTTTGCAGTTTTTGCTCGGTTGAGTAAGCTGTCCTGTATGCGCTACAGGGTCAGGTCAGCTGCTGGTGTGCCCTGGCTTAGGTAGTTACACCTATGCTAAAGGATTTGTAAACTCAGCAGAGCTGCTGACCTTTAAAATGCATTTAAATACACAAAAGTGTGGGCCTTGAAATGGGAGGGAGCTGGAAGGCATGGCTTCTGGAGGCTTACCCTGAGCCTCTGGCTCCCCCGGCTGGAGCCGTTGTGGGAGAAGGCACAGTGGGGTCCCAAGGGACAGGAGTCAGGCTTGTCACCCAACGATAAAGGCATCTACAGTATCTGCTTGCTTGTCATTGAAAACTTTAAGTACCTTTGAATACCTTAAAATACACTCTTAAGTACTATCTCCTTATAGGTTGCTGTACAGTAAATGGGTACTGTTCTGTGGAATGATTAAATTAAGTGGTTTGGGATTTTTTTTAACATGCTTTTAAAAATCAAGTTAATTAAGCGGGTGTAAACACGAGGGTGAACACTTGGAAAATGAAGACTGACCGTGCAGAAACCAGGCTGAAAGAAGTTTCAAGGGAACACATAAAGGGTTTGAGCTCATTTAAGTAAAGTAATGTAAAAATGTGGTTTAGTGCTAAGCCTAATTTAGCATGCCTGCAGGCTGCTGTGCGCAAAGTGTTCTCAGCCTTCCTCATCATCTCCAGATACAAAATCCTTCCCTCTCTGTGTGCTGCATCTGATGATTTATGTAGCCATGTAATGAATCCAATCAGCCTTGTTACCCAACAGAAGACTCTCTTCATGTTTATTAATAGTTTACTGCCCTGTCAGATCTGCAGATTGAACTGTGCATCCCATGATGCCCATCCAGCACAAGGAGATGGCAGCAGTGTGCAGTCCGGGTTGAGAGGAGAGGGGAATGTGAGCAGCCCATCAGTAGCAGCAGCAACAACTTTATATCAATTTTGTTGTAGTGTGAAACTGTACACAAATACAGTGCTTATATGAGGCCTTTTAATTCACAAGAATGGGAGGTTTTGCAGATTCAGTTCTTGCTGGTTTAGTGTAAGATAATTTTCTGCCTCAACAAAGACTGTAGGGTGGCTGTGGCATGAGTTGTATGCACAAGTGCCACTGCTCACCCAGAGTTATGTGAGTTTACCTGGCAACACCACAGGAGCTGAGCACGTTGGAAAGCTGAAAGTTTAGCTGTTGAACCTTGTACACCAAGTGCATTCAGTGGAATTGTGCTAATCGATTGGCACACCAGTGTCATTTATTTTAAATAACTTTTTACTGTTCCTAAAGGTTCCATTTTGAAGTTTCTACTTCACAGGATGAAAGTGGTGCCAGTGCTCCTTAAATCTTGAACAGACAGGACTAACTCCCAGCAAGAGCCTACTTTTTCTGTAGTCGTTTTTGTTTTTAACACTCCCTGTGCAATACTTTGCCAAGCTCCAAAGAATAGAAATAAAAATGGAACATTTTGGCCTTTTGGTGGCTGTTTATCAGCAGCAAAACAATTTTCAGACAATTACCAAATCTTCAGGCCCTTTGGAAGCTCAGATACAGCTATTTCTGGGTTGTCACATGTCTAATTAATATAAGTGGTAACAGTAATACTCCTGCTGGTATTCTGCTTTGGCCAAGGCTAGGCTTCCAAGTCTGATAGCTGATCTTTAGGAGTGTCTTTATATCCAGCTAAAACCTTTCTGGGGTCGGTAAGAGTGTGGGAATTAATTGGCACAGGTAGCATTTATCTCCTTACAGTGACTTCAGGGAGTAGCACTGTACCGCATAGGAGCTTTCTTTACAGTCATCTGGGGTTTTAGAAGCCTTAGTTTTGAATGCTAATTTTAAGCAATTAGGGTTGTAGGAGAGGTTGCAGCATAAAATCCTGTAAAATACAAGCTTAATTTTAATTGTTTACAGCTGTATTAGAAAAACTTAGAAAAGGAACATTTTTCTTTTGCTTTGTTATTTAGCGAATTGCACTTTATATCACCAGAGACATATGCTGGGAGAGTCTTTTTAATTCTCCTCAGCTTTGTACGTTTCCTTGAAGAAGAAAAGTTGTGTGCGATGCAAAGCGTTTTAATTCTGAATTTCTTCCACCGCTGTACAGCTGCGGTTGGAGCTGTGCTGGCGTGCATTCAGGAGTCTGTCTGTTTTCATCCCTTTGCAGCACACTAATATCTCCCATCTGAAGGGCTGAAATGGAGGCCCTTCATTTCTGTAATTTAGGACTTGATCCAGTTCTAAGGAAACTTCTCCATCCAACCATCCAGGAGCCAGTCTGACAGTCGCTCTCTCACCACCTGAGCTGGGACCAAAGCCCTTTTGTAGCTACACGCCCCACACTCGCAGACAGACCAAGTTTCTGTGCTGTCTCAACCTCAGGTTTCCCATAGCAGAGCCTTAGACATCCCAGTCCTTCAAATAATTTAATTATGGTACAATAACTAATTAGCAAAATATCAGCTTGAGCTGGTATCTTCAAGGAGGGACCCCAGACAAAGGAATCCCCGAGGGTCTAAATGCAGGAAGGTCTGGGGGTCATTGGCTCCTGCCATGTCTCTGAGTGTCCGGTCACCTGGCGGGGCCACAGGTACCCAGGCCCTCTGCTGTGCATAGGGTTGGCAGTTCTGGCCTCTTGGCCCAGGCTCTCCCCACACACAGCTCATCCTCAGCTCCACTGCAGCTGCTCCACCAGCTCTGGGCACTGAGCGTGTTCCTCAGCACAAGCTGATGGTTGTGTTAATGTTGGCTCAGTCTGAGCTGAACTATTTAGTAATGAGTTGTGTACGCTTTGGTAATCCCTGGTAATGGCAGGGAGAACAGGTTCTCTTAAAGCATTGCTGAGGGCTGAATAGCTGAAAGTGGAAAGGGTAAGAATAGTGAAAAATGTCTGATATGACTGTGAGCGAGTGGTTGGACCTGTCAGCTTTTGAACTTTCTTGGGCGCAGTTTTGATACACTCTGGTGTTTCTCTTTACAGCGCTTCCACGTCGCAGTCGGACCATTCCACTCACACCAAATCTGCTTCTGCTTTGTCATCGGACTCCATCTCCACCTCAGCAGACAACTTCTCTCCGGATTTAAGGGTATGTTTTGTCTTGAAAAAAATACAAAAATGTGACCCCCTTCAGAGAACATCTTGCTTCTGTGAGTTGGCTATGGTAAAATAATGTCAGCTTTCAGTAATGCCAAAATATATTTAGCCAAACTACTGAAAGGACCTGAAGTCAAACAGGTGAAATGTAAGTTTAATCTCTACCATATGATGTCTTTCTTTATAAAGTTGTTTAATCTTGAAGAAGCTGACTCTGCAATCCTCACTTGGAGATGAATTTTCAAAGCTGCTCCATTTTCTTTTAGGTGCTTTAAGTAAGTGAAATCCTCAGTCTGTCAGTTGTATATACTTTTTCTTCCTCTTATGTGTGTGTGTGTGTATACACACACACACACACACACGAGGTGTTCTGTCTTGAGGGCTTCTGCTTGCTTGTAAACCCTGAGTCCTTGGAACTATCTTCTTTCAGAGAAAGATTGCAATCTCCAAGCTGATAAAAATAATCTTCTGTCACAATTAATTGCTCTGACATAAAAAGGTCCAAACAGGGGTCTTTTAAGTCTGCTATTAGATTAGTTAATTATAAATTCAGAGTTCTAGTTTGGTGTCACAGGAGTTTTGAAAGCTATCTGTATGTTCCTCTTATGAAGCCAAGGGGTTTGTTGAAAAAAAATGCCTGAATATAAAACTGTTGGTACTGGTACATTCTGGTAACAACTTCAGCATTTCTCAGCTGTGGTTGAGAATCTTTGTAAAATGTAAACACAGTAAAATTGCATAAAAATCTCAGAGTACAAAGCTAATTCCTTTGACAACCGTGATGATTTTTCATCCCATGAGTGTTGTCTCAGTCATCCATAATTAATAACAGGGAGTCCACCTGTTCGTAAGTGACAAAAATATGAATGTTTCTTTCTAAAGACAGCTTATTAGTCAATTTTAAGCTAAGATTTGGAAATTAAGCAGTAGTTTCTGTGCATTCTATGATAGTTTGCACCTTTTGCCTGTGGATAGAAAAAGTTACCTTCTGAACACACCTGGGTATGGAAATTTGTAATATGTCTGAAGTTTTTCCCTGTGAAGTCAGGGTGTTCAGTCACTCTGACGTACAGAAAATATAATTTTTAGGCTAAGGCTAAGTTGCTTATTGATATGAATAAGACTGCAAATTCTCCTACAGCTCTAACTGAATAACATATTATATATATAATATTATAAAAATTAAACTTATTTTCTTATTTAATCTTTTACTGAAGTTTGCATATGTGGAATTCCTTTTTCAGTTTTGATGCACAACTCCTCACAGTTCTTGTGACACTTGAGGACTACTTTTAGAAGGTAGAGGACAAGCCAGTATTTCCTTTTTAGAATAGAAGTTGCCTTTCCCTTCCAGTGTTTAAGATGGCTCAACATGTTTTCTTTGCAATCCTTTGTGTTTTGTGACTCTTTCCTCCCTTTTGTCACCTTCTCTGTGTGAACTGTAAACTGTCTGGGCAGGGATTCCAGTTCTCCTCAGCTTGTCTGGTTTCCTATTCAACAGAGCCTCTGTACTCACTAGCAATCAAAAACAGTGTCCACCGAGCAATGTTCACTTAGCTGCATGAGAGATTTTGTTCAAGCAGAAGATGCCTATGTGTTCATGGAGGCCATTAGGAGCCCATAATTTCATGCTGTGCCACAGTTCCTGTAATATGCAGGAGTGATTTCTTCACAGCCTGCCCACTTTTATTATTTCTAAGCAATCTAAAGTTCTGCCTTGGTTGGAAAAAATGCTGCTCCTCTTTCATTTTAGAATAGTGTTTCAGGAGAGCTGGTAAAGCAGAGGATTACTTATTTACAATAAAGTCACTGCAGGCTAAGTTGAGCACCTGGTCCTGCTGGCACAAGGCTTCTTGCTCTTCACCTGCATCAACTCTATGCGAACACAATTTGGCGCATGCCTTCTGTGCTTCACCTAAAGCTTACTCTTGCAGAGGTGGTGTCCGTGGCTGCAGTGCAGCTGTGTGTAGGTGTAAAGCTGGGCCATTCCTTTACACTTGAGTAGCTGCTTGTCAATGGTAGGCAGACCTGGAGAAAATGCATTCCCATGCTCCTACTTTTATTAGAGTATAGGGAGAAAGGGACAGTTTCCATTGCTGCAGGTTGACTTAATTCTCCTAGAGGAACTCATGCATTCATCATTTCACTCCTCATTCCTGAGAGTGTCCTATGCTTGGGAGCAGTTCTTGGGGGTCAGATGCTCTGTTCTGTACCTGTGTACAGCCTCTCACCTTGGTACTGCCAGTGCAATTGCAGACCTGCCATCTGTCCTCAAATCATCACTGTCAGTGCTGGTGTGTTACTGTTTGCTCCCTGGGCTTCCTCTTGCAGCCTAGTGCCAGCTCCCAAAGGGAGCTTTTATGAGTGGTGGTCAGCTAATGCTGATTTCTTTCAGGTCTTAAGTCAAAGACAATGTATGTTCTTTCCCAGGGCTTGTGATTTATTTTCTGTTTTTCTTCAAGTTGATATCTCTGTCATGTGACAGTTCCACAAGTTTTGAAAGTCAGTTCTATGAGAGACTTTTGTAAGGTCCTGATTGTTTTTACTATTTTCTTTGAACTTTCTGAGATGTGGTCTTGCCTTGGATATTGCAGATAAGGTGGTACCATTAACTGATACAGTGGCATGAGCATGTTCTCTGCTCTAGCTCTTTCCTTACATGCCTGAGCATCTTGTGCAGCTTTCATTGGCATAAGACAGCAGGAACTCCCAGTTGTTACCAGGTACTGAGATTTGAGCTAAGCATCTCACTTCTGTGGGACAAAAAGAGGTCCCACATTGTTCCTGAAAGAATGTAAGAGAACAAGTCCTGAAGAGGGAACTGATGCATTTTGTGGTAACTCTGTGGTATGGGTGGCAAATGCCTGGGCTATGCAATGTTCTCAGGAAGGTGTTGCATCAGTTAGCTTTAAGAGGCTGAAAATAAGCTTTTTAAGATTTTCATGTGGATATGCCAGTTATGGAATTATGATCTTGCTGTGTGTTTAAATTTTTCCTGCTAGAGTGAATTGCTACATGGATTCATCATCACTCCTACCTCTATTTGGTCTCTGCCTCTGCGTGTGCATTGGCTCAAATTTAGGAATTAAACTTCTGTGACGATGGAAAAACACTTTGTGATAGCTACAATTAGCAGTCTCTTTTTCTGTGGGGAATTTTTAGAAGAATAGTAGGCGTCCATTGGGAGGAGGGAACCAGGGGAAGGACCCACCTAATTTCTTGCAGTCTGCCTGCAGTTTTCTTTTGGAGTGCAATTAACGCTCTGTGTGTGTGCGCGCATGTGTGTAATGAGGTAAATGAGACAACCACTGGGGATTCCTACTGAATGCATGTGCAGTATTTTTCCTAAATCTTTCTCCAAAGTATTTAATAACCTTTATGAAGGTATGGTTTGGGGTTTTTTTTCATGTATATTGAGCATGTTAGTATCTGGAACTGAGATTAAATTGCCTTTCGAGTAGAAAGTTTACAGACTTTTCACTTCATAAACTAACTCTAAATAACTTTTGGCTTCTTCAGTTAGTTTCACTGAGGAAAGAAAGAAAAAAACCCAACAAACCAAAACCTCAACAGAAAAACAACAAAGCACTCTTAGGTTCTCCTTCCACCCCCTTCCTGATCTCAAATCCGAAGCTGTTTAGAATTGATTTAGGGTATAAATCTTGGAGGGATTTTTTAGCAAATACACTGCCATATGTTTTAACATAAGTTATAGGTCAGGCAAGAACAGAATTGAAGTAGTTGGAAGTGAAAATGGAGTTCGAAATCCATATATACTTTGTAATTTGAGTTGAGATGTTAAAAACACCTTAAAGCCAACTTTGCCAAAGGGATTGGAATGTATAAATAGCTGTTACAGATCTGGGAAGTTGGTGGTTAATAAAATACAGTGAGTTCTTGCTCCTAAGTCCTGTAGGCAGTATTTTCTCCTGCGCGTATGAGGAGATGTGTCTGTGCATTTTATGGTACTTAAGTCTTCTTGCTGATGTTCTAACTTTTATCAGTAGGGATTTTCATTTTTAGGTAGCTGTGGCTTTATAGAATAATGCCTGAAGTTTACTATGTTCAAAGCTTTGGCGTAGCCCTTATAAAAGGGTTGAATCCTGTTCATTTGCAGTTGAAAAGCAGTGGGTATGGCCAGCAGAGCCTGTTGCCACTTCCCTTAAGAGCAGTACCTTTGCCTGATAATTTGTTAAGGCCTATTTTGTTTGCCTTTGGATTGTATGCAGCAAAAGCTTAAACCAAAGGATGGAAACTCATATGTTGTTTTCTTTATATTGCTTCTTGCACTTAGAAGGAAGGAAACTAGAGCAGATCCATATGTCACCTGCTTAGTTGTGAAGCATTCAGAAAAAGTGGTTCAAATCTTTGTTGTTAGCATTGCTGTTGTGACCACTAAACCACTAAACCATTCTCCACTTTGAGGGCAACAGTAAGATCCACAATTCCTATTACTCCTCTGAAGTCCAGACAAAATACTGTACAAGCATATGACTCATCCTCCATGACTGTTTGTTCCCTGCATAGTGATTTTTTTCTTTAATATATGAGGAATTGGTGAATTTACAGTAGGTTTATGCATGAGATGCAAGAATATTATTGTAGCATTCCCAGAACTTGAAGGTTAGAAATGGGAAGAAACAGAGTGGCTTGAGTAACCTTAATTTGTTATCTATTATGTGTATGGTCAGAGACTGTAGACAAGCCCATGTGGTTTATTTTGTAAGATACATAACTGGTGCATGACAAAAGGTATATGAAAATCTATTTCCTTCCAAGACAGTAAATGGATACTGTTGCTGTCTCCTTAGGTTTCCTGGATTAAATCTGTTTGGGCAGACCTGCATTCAAGCTAGCCAACCACAATTCCTTTGTGCTCACTGGAAGGACATAGAGCATTTATGATCTGATCTATCTCAGCTTTAAGGATGTGCCCGTTTTAGGTGAGAATGTCGTGGAGCTGAGCTAGAGAAGTCCTTGGTGCAGATGTTGGGAACATACTTTAAGGGGCAGCAAGTGATTTCTGTGGATCTTGGCTTTAATTGGGCTTGCATAAAGGTGCTGTTTTATCTGTTTTTAGAACTTAATATGTTTGTCTTGGAGAGAGTGCAGAGTAATATCTCCAGATACAGACTTCTAACATTGAGGTAAATCCTGTCCCTCAGGTGATATTCGGCAGGATTAATTGAAATGCCAGTCACTGACTTTGCCACCTTTGTCTTGCTTTATTCTAGCTTTAGTGCAAAGTAACTTAGACTAGTTTTATGTCGAACACATATATTGTTAGTAGAAAAACATATTGAAGAAAGATGTGATTCGCCCCCCTCCATCCTTTGCTGTAAATCACTAAAACTAGCCTCAGTGAGCTTTTCCATTACTATCTCCCTGCCAATGCAGGAAGTGTGTCAGGCTTTGGTTATGTGTAACACATGTTCAACAAGAGCTGGGTTTAGAGAGTGACATAACGTTTTAAACTCTAAGCACTCATTTAAGCAATGTTTTTCAGTTTTGATTTTAAGGGACTTTTCAGTCAGTGAGTGATGCTAGCTTGGAAGCACTAAATCATGACAATACCTCTGCCTAAGCTCCTCCATGAAGTTGAAGACTTTCTGCCCTGCCAGTCGGCTCCGTGATAATATATGGAGATAAATATTCCTGTTTCTGTCTAGCCCTTGACTCTTTGCATGGGACTGCCTGTAAGCAGCCTAGTTCATAGCAAATGCAGAGATGTCTTCCGTGTTGGGAGCTTTCCTTCCCAGTGCACTGGACTATGACTGCTATTAAGGTATAGATTGTATTGCACAAGCCACCAGGTGGTGAAGATAATTGACCTGTGGTCACAAACCACTTGGCTAGATGTGAGCTGGTGATGCAGCAGTGAAATTGAATAAACTGTTCATCTTCTTACAGTCACTGTGTGAAGACTTGACCTTGTATTTCTCTGCATCATTGCATGGTTCCATTCTCACATGGAGGTGCACTTCACATTTTTGTGTGTCTGTACAGGAGCAGAAGCTATGCAGGCAGAAGTGGCCTTTACCTGACCTGCAGGTATTTCCATAGGTCCCTTTGTACACAGGTATGAAGTCCAAGGGCCAAATCCAAGAACAGGCAGTGCTTTATGTTATCAAAGGTGTCAAACAGAGGGACTTAAAGAGCAGCAGAAGAGAAGTAAGGAAGTCTTACAGGGAAACATATTTTAACTATCTTGAAATTCTGATTTTGACCCTACAAATTGCGTGTGTGTTTCTGGGGGAAATAGGCTTCCTTTCTTTGGAGCATTAAGCTGTTGATGAACAAAGGCACAAAGGACTGGCTCTGGAGAATGAATGATGCTCTTGTCCATAGCCATGGTCATACCAGGACAGCCCTGTCAATGACTGGAATTTAGCCCCTGCCATTGCCGCATTTTTCAGGGACTCCAGTTTATAGTAAATGCTGCATATTTTGTAAGAATTACAGTAATTTTCATTTAAAAATATCCCAAGAGATGGAAAATCTCGGTTCCTTCCTTGCACCTCTCCCCAGTAAGTCCTTTTCTGCACCTCCCCCTTTCAAGGAAATAAACCCACAGAGTATCCAACCTCTGGGTTAAAAAATATTGATTTCATGCAAATTAGATAGGTGAAAAAGCCAGATGCAGTCGGTTTTCTGTCTCCTTTACATGGAAATAGTACTCCCTAAGTGCTCATCTAGTTAGAAAAGAGCAAAGACAGCAAACATTGCTAATTTTTCTTATATAGAGGTAACTAAATGCTTGAATATGGAGTATCGCGCAGTGAAAGAAATCTCTGGAAGCATTTATGATTGCCATCTATTAGGAATGGAAAGCTAAGGAGAACGAGCAAATGGTCTTCATATGTTCTCAAAAATATTTTCATCTCTTCCTAATGGACTGCCGTATTTCTACTAGCTACAAAGTGTAGGAATTTTCTTTTTGTTGAGTTAAAACCAGGTAAGAGGTGGATTCCCCCCCTGCCCCTTATTAGTTACAGTTTTGTAAACCGAAGGACAGATCAGGCAAGAATGAACAGGCATGGTATTTAAAGGGAGTACATGGATTTATGATTGCATGCAGTGCCTGCCAAGATTTGATTTTCTGTAGATATTTTTGCACGGAATGAAACGTCTTTGTTCCCCTCTGTAAGATTGTTTGCTCGTTATAAATATATAATTATCTGTATCAAACTCAAAAGTGAAATTCTTAGTAACGGAGGCAGTATTCTGTGACTTACTTTAATTGGTAGAATTTGCAACTCTGTTTTTGGTCAGAGTGTTTTTCTGTCACTTAAGATTGTTGATATGAAATTCACTGAACTACTTTTAATGGTTTCATTGAAACTTATAATCTTCTTTTCGCACGTTAGTTGTTTGCTAAACAAAATTCAGTAAAAATAAAGGGTAGAGTCAAGCTAATGTGCTGTCCAAAGTTTTTGAGCAGCTCGTGGAGAACAGAGGCATAGTGGTTTGAGACGTATGTGGAACCGTTGGCAGTGAGGAAGGTTCTGTATTAAAAAATGTTGGACTTGTCTGAATAGATAATATCTGCAACCTTCTGTGCCAGGGAGTGTTGCTGAGTTGAGTCAATGACGACTTTCTGTCAGAGCCTAATGAGAGAATTGTCTTGAGGCACCAAGCCATACAAACTTGAAGAGACAAGTCAGCCGTGGTTGAACGAGTGGCCCTCAACAATGTGTTCCTTTGAGCTTCTAAGCTTTGCCTTGCAGTTGTGCAGTGAAGGCCCAGGAGATTCACCAGCCCAGGGAGCCCAGAGAGGCTGTTCTTCATCACTGGACGTTCGGGTCTGAGTGGAGAAGAACATCGTGGAAAAAACAAAGCAGAAAACCTCAGGGAAACATTGTATGGTGGCTGTTTCCTCCTGCAGGAGTCCCTTTATATTACTTTGGGGGACTGTGGTTCTTTTTTTTGAATACAATAATCTTCAACTTCTTTTTAAAGATTTTCAAGACAGTGGTAAGTAAGCAAGTGATTTCTCAAGCACTTTTATACTTTCTCAAAATATATATGGTAGGTAGAGATAAGAGTGTGATTTGTTTTTTTAGTTGTGTCAGGAAGGTGTAGTTAAAAGGCAGTTGCAGTGTACTTTGTATGTTATTACTGTCTTTAGAGTAGTGTAATACGTGATCTGTTGTCAGAACATTTTTTGATAACTTAAGTACTTCTTGTGTTTTGGTTTTTTTTTTTTTAACCAAGCTAGGAGGTTGCCTTTGGCCAAGTGCTCTCTTAGGAGCTGAATAGGCTTGGTGTGGTCTTTGGACATTTGGATATTTGATTCTTTGTGTACTCTTCTGAAATGATCCATGTGTCCATGGTGTTTTGTCTTTTCCCCTTTGAACTTTTAATATCCCAAAGGAATAAGACATAAAGCATTTCCCTGCAATTAATATCTTGCAGTTCTGAATGCCTCTAACATATTTTTTCAAGCCATCTGGTCATAATCCTCAGAAAAGTCCCTGTGCCTCAGTCAGGCAGAGATATTTCTGTTCTTTCCTGTAGTCTTTCTGCTTTGATATTCTTAATGATTCAGAAATAATCAACAGAGTCCATTTACTTGCTCGATTTATGTTTTATTGCATTTCCAGTAGGATTCTTAGCACACAAATCTTCTCCAAGTACACTTGAAATAGCCATAAATGGCAGCTGAAATTCTCCTCAAAGCAGTGCAGTCTTTGCAGTCAAGTAAGCATGGCTTCTGTTCCACAGTCCTGGTGGTTGAGCACTGCGAGGACAGACACACCTTAACTGTAAAATGCTAGGAAAAATGTGCCCTTTTTCCCGTTATAAGAAATGTTTCATTTAGAGAAGAAACCTATGCACCTGTGTAAAACTGTCCTAAAGAAGCATACTCAACTTGCTTTTGCACAGATTTGTGTCAGTTTTGCAGCTTCTGACAGTGTCAACTGGACAGAATTAGACCAGTGTGGGAATTTTTTTCTGGCATGAATGGAAAGAGCTTCTCTGTCTATTTTGTTTCAGGCATTTTTACACCATAATTGGAGTAATGATAAATCTTGATGCACCTGCCATAGTGGCACTGTCCTTCATTGATTGACTGATGGAAACGGCCACGAAAGAGGAAAGGGATGGAGTGGTAGGGCAATCCAGGGGAAGTAATAGGTGAGCATGGTTTGAGACCCCCAAAAGGCATTTAAAGCTGTTAATTTACAAAGAAAGTTAATAAATTAATCAAGTATGTAAAAGTAATCCTATGGCTAAGTCTTTGCAGGAAGGCTGACTTCCTTTATGTGGTTCTTTGTAGCAGCAGACAAGAGCCAGCTCTGACACAAAAGCTGTCTTTTATACCTCAGCTAAGACAACCTGTCCTGCAAGCTTTGGAATCATGACTTTTTAAATTAAATCCATGCAGTATTTGTATCTCACTTGGCTGATTCTCTGCTGACTCTCTGCACACAGCACATTTGTACTTCTCTGAAAAGCATAGGATATGACTGCTCAGTTGTTTGCGGATGTCCAGGAGATTGGATTTTTGCTATGCTGACCACAAGGAAAGACCAGAATTGGGATTTGCCCTTCCAGATCTGCACTGACATTCCTTTACCCTGGTTCACTTCAGTGGGAAGAAGGGTACTTATCCTAAAGGTGCATCTCCTAGGTATCCTGCTTTCTACCTAGTGGTACAGAGTGCCTGGGGGAACCAGTGCAGATGTAGATCTCCAGCTTCTAGATCTCCAGGTGAAATGGGTATTCTTGCAGCTTACTGACTACCCTGCCTGCAAAGTGGCAAAAAAGGTGATTAAGGAGGGCATTTAATAATTTTTCATTTCTTGAGACAAAGACATTAAAAAAAAAGGGAGCGAAGGAAAGTTTAGACATGTAAGGTACAACCAGAATATTCCCAGGTAATCCTTTAAATGTGAAGTATCAGAGAGAAATTTTCATGTAGGAGATTAAACCTCTCACTTGGCTGCTGAGTTTCAATTCCATATTTCACACATGATTTGAAAATATAAGTTTTTTTTAAACTCCACTCATTCTTTCTCTATGTTTTTGTACATGTACAATGTGCGCATTCTTGTCCCTGCAGCATATCTTTCACCTGTTGCTGCTGACCAGTGCATGCTCACAAGGTGGACAGAGGCAAATCTAAACTCAGGGGCTGCAGAAGCAAGAGGACTTTGTGTGTGTGTAATGTTTGTCTGTGCAGGCAGGTTATAGATGTTTATGTCAAGGGACCAGTTAAGCGACTGCCTTCCTGCTGTAGGAAACATAAAACAAGAATGTGTAGCTGGAGCAAAAGCAGTTCCCAGCTTGGAGAGCCTGTCTTCTCAGTAGATGGAGCAGACATGGTTTTGGGGAAAGGAGTAATACGGGAGCAAGGTGTTCATGCTGTCGGGTTGAACGTGTCATACCAGTGCTGTGGTTTTATGCACAACAACTCTGTTCAAAATGTGCAAAGTGACTTGGAGTGTGTAGGAGGTTACCAAGGAGAGATTAACTCAGAGGAAAGAAAAAAAATGCAAAAAGGGTACATTTTAATATTGTCTAAGCTAAGAAATATTTCTTTTGCTCATTTTTATTGTGATTCAGGATATAAGAATCTCTGCAGACTTGGGAAAACTGTTACACAACAATTTGGTAACACAAACCTGTCTCCTCTTAAATTGCATGAAGCCAAACAATCTGACCTTTGTGGGTTTCAGGACTCAAGTATTCAGGAGAAAGTAAAAAAATAATAGCTGGTAAATGGCTAGGAGCGACCTCAGGTGCTCTTTTTTATCAGGAGGCTTGTCCAGTGTCCAGGGATAAAATTCTTCTCCCTGATTGGTTCAAGCTGCAGCCTCTCTCTTGCCCAGGTTTTGCTCGCCTTCACTCCTGCAGTCACACCCTAAGCTAGTCCTGCCAAAATGATCCAGGTTATGGGAAAGCTTCCATTTTAAAAGCCATAAAGTGGACCCAGGCGTCTTGACTGAACTAGACACAGGAGCAATGAGAGCACTGGCAGTGTGGGTAGGAGGAGGCAGTGCTGGCTTGGCCTCAGCCAGCACAGGATGGAGGCTGTCAGCCAGGCTGGGCACCATCGCTGGTAGGCAAGCGCCTCACCAGGCAGTACAACAGGGAAACACATCAGCTCTTTTGTTCTTGGTCAAGTAGCAAACCCTGAATTTAGAGTGTCATGTACCCTCCCAGGTCCTTCTGGAACAGTGTTCAGTGGTGCACAGACCCCTAAAACCCTGTACATAGAGTGTGCTTGCAATTCAACTCTGTACCATCCCGGCTTGGCTGCAGATGCTCAGGATGAGCTGCGTGCACGAATTGTGCAGGAACATCATCCAGGAGAAGGATTTTTGTAGCAGCATGCTGGCTGCTGTGTTAGGAGGCAGTGTGAACGTGTGGTTGGAGAGACTTGCCAGAACTGCAGTACCCTGAATCGCAGCAGTCTTACCTCTTTAGCAGGACCTGAATCTCTTTCCCTGACCCCATACATGCAAGCAAAGGAGACGACGATTTTGTTGCTCAGATCTGGAGGTTACCTCAACAAAACAGCAGTTTCCCTCCCTGTCTTGGGGGCAGTAGTTGAGAGGGCATGAGAGAGCTTTGCACCTTCAGCTGGGAGTGAAGCTGGAGCTTACACAAGGTGGGATCCTGGAGCAGAGAAGTGGCTGTTGAATATGGTAGTGTGGGTTTGTTCTGCCAAGTCACTGCTTGAGCAGAGGACAAAGGTAGGTGGTGGCACAAAGTCCTCACACTCTCTGAGCTGAGCCAGGACTTGTGTTTAGGTTCTAAGGTATTCCCATTCTCAGACTCTATGAGAGCTATTTCTCCTAGAGGGAGAGCTGCTAACAGATGGGATGGGTACATGATGTGACTTGGTAAAAGAAGACAGAACTAAAGGCTGTTCTGATGTGTAGCAGGACTTCATTACTCTAGAGATTCAGTTACCAAGCATAACATTTTTGTGGGGAAAATATAATGAAGACCTTGTTTGACTTAGAGGCAAGGCAGAGTATTCCACTGGTTTTTGGTCATTGTATCTGTTTCTTACAGAAAACATCTTAGTGATGATTGTGACGGAAAGAGTCGTGGGTGACTCTATGTCATTGTGGTCCTATTCCTAACTAATAATGATTTGCCCAGCCCTGGATAAGTTCTTCATTGCAAATCTCTAAGAATTCTTTGGTTTTGTTCCCACTGAACAGTTTAAAAGACTGAGGCACACAGAGGTGGCACATTTCAGCTGCAGGCGTATGTGGTACCTGCCTCAGTAGCATTTATGTATCAGCAACTGCCATCCCCCCTCTGCAGCCAGGCTGCTGCAGTCATGTCCCTGGCTCCCTTCCCTGCTTCCTCGCCTTACTGGTGCTCTTAATTTAATTTTGTAAGGTTTGCAGAGGGCTAAATTTGGACCCATGAGTTATTTTTAGAGTCTTGAAAATAGGCTAATGTACGAAAAAAGATTTTTCTCACAGTTTAATGAACCATTTTTAGATTTTGAGGAGGAGAGGAGGATTGGCAGTAAGATGGAAGGGTTTTTCATGTCATCTCCTTAGTCATATAAGGAGCAAACGGCCCATTTATGACACTGACGTCATTCAGAGCTTCGTGTGCATTGTCCCATACCATTCTTTCTCCTTGATCTGTTTCCAAAACTCCTCTTCTCTTAACCCACTTTTCTTACCTGCTGCCAGCCCCTGTCCTTCAGTGGTGCTGCAGATGTCTCCTCCTGCCTGCTGCCTGCATTTTCAGCTCCACACAGTTTGCATTTTCCTGAATCTGTTTTAAGGAGTCATTGATGGAGGTGGGTTTCAGAAAAATGCCTACCATTCATTCCTTGGTTTCTGCCAGGATGGGTTTCAAGTGCCCATGTTCCTACTAGAGGCTCATTCAAAATCTAGTGCTGAGCAGATAGTGCATAGATTGGCACAACAGAGAAATGTTTGTCCTGGGCTTTATGACCATGTCTGTCTCAGCCTCGTGGGAAGGATGACTGTTGTCCAGGGCTTATGTGCTTGCACCAGCTTTGAAATCATCCTGGAGTCAGTGCTTTATCTGAGATAGGTACTGTGCTGAAGTCACTTGAGGGGTGATGAAAATGAGTTTAGTCCTCAAGACTGCAGCAAAAAAAAAAAAAAAAAAAAAAAGAAATAAGAGGGGAGGCAAGGAGACCGACCTTGAAATGCTGCACTTCCAGGAAGCCAGCCATCTGCTGCCCTGTGTTGAAGTGAGTATAGGTTTGGATTGCTAATCCTTTCCTCTGATCCTGGGGACATTTCAGAGAAGTATGAGTGAGCAGATGGATTTTATTAGACTTAGAAGAGACACTTTTTAAATTGAAAAGGCTTTCAACCCTGTCTTTAGAGAATGGTGTTGACATGGAGGTCCTTGTCTTTCATACTGCTTACCTATTCCCTCCTACTTTACCCCACTTGCAGGACAGGGTTTAAAACCCACCTGAGCTCTGCCCACCTCTGCCACCTCAGCAAATGTTTGTCATACCGAGGGTTTTCTATGTGTCTTACCTCATATTTGTTTTGGCTTGAGATACAGCCCAGTCCCCCAAATGTTTACTGCTGGACGTGCTCCCGGTGACATCTGCAGGAGAGCAGCGAGTCCAGCTGTTGACCGAAGTGATCCTGGCAGGAGCTGCTGCCCGCGTGGGGTACGGACCTTCTCAAAGAAGCTGTGATCATGTTCTGAACACAGACTGTATTTTCACTAATGTCCTTCCAAGATAAAAGGCTAAAAAGATGACCACCACTTATAGGCTAATTAGCCCGAAGTCTCGTTTATCATAATCCAGATGTTATCCTGCTAATTTCAGGGCTGTTACTCAAGCGCAGAATTGGACACACAGGAGTTGAGAGTTCGTCTGCATCAGAGGCTTTTGTCAGGGAGGCCCTCAGTCAGGGCTTTGATGGGGTGTGTGATCTTTGGCCAACACAGCTGTGCTGACAAGAAGTCCTCAACATCGATTTCTGCTCGTTATACCAGCAAAACCTTACTTTTGCTGATACTGCTGATGTGGGGGAAGAGAAGCTTCTCAGCATATTGCTGCCAGTGTGAGTTTTGTTAACAGTGACCTCTTCTTACTCATCCTGTGGACCCCAGCCCAGCTGCTCTTCCAACCTCCCTTGGTAAGACCTGATCTAAGTGGGTGCAGTTGTGAGATTTCTGTTAAGAAGCTGGGACTGTACTTGCTTTTATTATTGATTTTTTTTCTAAGAGTCTTTTGAATGCATTTTTTAAAATGTACATCTTGTTCTCAAGAAGGCTTTGATCTTGTTAATCTTTTCATCTATGCATCAATCTGTTGTGTGAAAATGCTGGAATGTGCTCTTATTGTGGCAAGGGCTTTCTTTGGGTTTGTTTCCAATTTTTTTCGCATAGTTTAGGGAATTTTTCTTCCCTGAGGCTCTCCCTCTGGCTTGATCCTACATGAAAGTTGACCACAGACGTGTCAGGTTCTAGAATGCCACTTTAGGCTATGTCTTTGAATTGTCTTTGCAGGGATTTACTGATACCAAATTGAAGCAATTATTTTTCTCTTTCCTTGCATTATGATAAAGAAAACATTTTGGGCAAGCCTGCACATTGAGCTGTAAGAAGCAATGAGCTCCCTCTGCCTGTATTCACCAGGTGGGACACACACCAACCTTGAACTCAAACTTTTGTGGTTGCTATAGCATGAGGCAGAGTCTTACCTGCTCTCTGTCTGTGTTAAAGAGGTTGAGCAAACTGTACTGCTGAGGTTGTGGTAATCTGTCCAGTTCGAGGCATGGACAATATGATTAAATTCATCTGCATTTGGCCACATAGACTTAGCCTTAATCTTCATCACTTATATTTGCTTTTCTCTCCTAGTTCTCATAGGTTTAGACCTCAGGTTATGCTTTCCTAGTTACAGCCATGCTTTCCTAAAATGTCCATAGCAGCTATTCTTGTGAAAGCCCTTGTGTATGCAATCATAGGTCTGAGAAGTCATGCTCTGTGGTATAACATGAACCCTAAGGAAAGTGAAGAAGGGGTCATTTGGCAGCCAGAAAAAAAAAAAAAAAAAAAAAAAAAAAAAAACCACGAAAAACTGTATAACTGTATCTCCTATATATGCCTGTCAAAATAGTACTTTTGTAACTGAGCCGAGTCAGGACTTTCGTAGTTGTGGGACCCTCACTGAGCACAGTGAAGTGACCAAGGTGTCCCTTTCAACTTTCCTCAGTGTGAACTAGAAATTGCTCTGCTGAATAGTTGATGTCATTGTGGTAGTTGCTGAGCACTTCAGCTGGGAGAGGAGCTGATTCCTTTGACTCTGTCCATAACTGAGAGAGAATTTGACTTGTGAAGGTGGCCCGGGCAAAAGAAGGTTGGAGCATGAAAGGACACCTGGGAAGTGTGCTGCCAAAGCACAGAGCCTGGTGGTGACCTCTGAGGAGACCTTAGGAAGTACTTCAAGATCTTTGAATATTTGTTGTCCTTGATACTGTTGACCTGTAAGTGTAAACTATTTGGTTTATGAAAACATAATGAATTTCTGTTTGTACTTATATCTTTTGCCTAGGTCCTAAGGGAGGCTAATAAATTGGCTGAAATGGAAGAGCCACCTTTGCTGCCTGGGGAAACCATTAAAGACATGGGTACGTGAAGAGAAAACTCCACATTGTTTGCTATACCCATAGAGCAAAATATCTTGGCAGTCACTGACCAACAACAGCAAATTGCAGATGTTTCGGGAACCATGATCAAGTTGTTTCGTTAATTGAGCTTGTGCTCATCACATGGGCCAAGGTAACTGTGTCTTCTTTTAGCACGTAGCAATTACAAAGTAATTTAATGTTCTTACCAGGAGTGATGGGGTGAGTTGTACAGCTCTGCATTTGCTGCCTCCTGAGAGGACATGGATCAACTGTTTCAGTTTGTCCTTGCCACAGGGTAACTTCCTAGGCTGACACAGCACGATTATGTCTTGGGCTCTAGGAAAGGATACAGTGTTTTTGCAGGGAACTTACTGTGATGGGGGGATGGGCCTTTTCTTTTTTCATCCAGACATTCTGACATGCATCAGATTTGCTGATACTCTTCATTCTGAAGGTTGAGTAAGCCTCTTGATTAATTTTCTGTGAAAGATTTTGCATTTGCTTTTTTAACATGTTGCCTTCCTCTGAAGATGATAAGGAAGTGTGCAACTTCAGTCCTAAAAATAAAAAAATCAAAAAGCAAAAACTGAAAATACTTCACAAAAATAAAAATGCACCCATCAACAATAATATAAAACCCAGGCAAGAAAACCTCCAAACAACCCACCACAAATGATGAATGATTTTTCTCTACCTCTTTCCTAAGGATTTTGAACTCGTACTTCAACCATACACTGCAGTCTAGTATCTAACTCACTCCACAGATGCAATCAACTCTGACAGTGAGACAATATTTTGAAGGGTTCCTAGGGAATGGTTTAAGAGATCAGAATTATCACTGTTTTATCTGTTGGCAAATGTGTGATGAGCCGCATAAATCTATAGGACTAGGTGGCTTTTGGAGTAGCCTGGACAGCAGCTGCCTGTTCCAGCAAGAAGCTAAAGGCAGCAAAAAGGAAATCTTTGTTATTCACCAGCAATAATTGTTTCCTGTTAAAAGTGTGAAGAAAGGCAAATGTAATTCTCCATGTATTTTACAGGGAAGGGAAGAAAAAATATTTTCAGCCAACCCAATAATCTAGGGTAAGATTGGCCTGTAAAAGACAGGAATTCCACAAGCAAGGGAATTAGTAAATCTGGTTTCCAGTTTCTTTCTCCCATATGTATTCTCTTATACATACCAAAGGCTGAGCTCATTAGGCTTTCCCGTGGTGATAGCACCACTACAACCTCTCTATTATACCTTGCATTCATTCTCACAAACAGTGAAGCACTTTAATGCCTTGGAGATCCCAGTTTATCAAGCAGAGACTGCTGAAATCATACAGCTGTGGCAGGGTTAAGGTCAGACAAGCCATGTGTGTAGGTACGTTTGTACATGCGCAGTGTAATTAAGTAAAATTGTTTCCTTAGGAAACCACGCTAATAAAATGCAAATGTGAAAGGTGGTGTGGCTTACAAGCTGGCAAGGCCAGTGTTTGAGATCGTGCCTGGGGTTCCTTACCTGGAAAACATTTTTCTAGCACCTTTCCTCTTTACCCAGAAATCCTGTTCCTTTTCAGATGTAAATGCACGCTTTTCTTATTAGTGGATTTTGCTGGGGTTTTTTTTAAGCATTTCAAAATTACATTTTGAATAATGGGAACTCCAGTGGAAAAACTAGGCAGGCTGCCCTCACCCTTGTTATGCTTCCTGAGTCTGCTTTCAAACCTCTGTCAAACTAGTCTTTGAAAAGAAGTGATTAGTAATCAGACACTAATGAAACACTTGGTTTAATTAGAAATGGCTATAAGCATTTTGTGTTTAATTGTCCTTCAAACAACTACATGTGAATTTATATAAATAAATGAAGAATGGAATTACTAACATGTTTCTTATAGATATGTGTATTTTATTTCTTTTTAACCAGATATTGTGTGCTACATATTTTTTTGGAATTAGTCACCTCTGATACTTTAAGGGTCTTTCTCCACATCCAGATCTCGAGAGTCAATGAAGACAATGCAGAAGCCGAGCTAACTTGAGAATGATTTAGTTATATGAGTTGCCAGTGCCCTGGAATAAGGCAAACTTCTCTCTCCCCCTCTGGGCTAAATCTCATGGGATAAAAGTGGAAGAAATTTAGGCTCCCCTTCTGACACCCCAGTAGCCTCACACCTCATGTTCATGGTGGCTGTCTCCTGGGTGGGGAGGCAAACCATCCTCTTGACAAAGCTCTTGCAAAATGGGTCTCATAGGGCTTGGAGGCTTGAGGTTGTTAAGATGATGTAGGGAGTTTATTCATGGATCTGGCAGCTCTGGTCAGTGGGTCTCCTCTATGTATTGAGGGGTGTCATTACCTGTTGGTGATAGTGTAAACCATTGCCACGACACAGTTCAGTGGCAGAAGACTTGATAGGCGGCAGAGGTGGGGAGGCAACAGCTTAAATCTTGACATTTTTAATTGATATAAAACAGAAGGGCAGTTAGGAGAGGTGTTTGTTGTGGAAAGCCAGCAGCACCTCTTGCCTTTTGCTGGAACAAGTGAGAAACATTTGAGGCCTTTTAAGAAGGGGACTGTTTTGAGTCACCATCACTCAGCCTCAAAAATAATTGAATTGTGCAGAGTAACTTGATCGCTGACTTCAGACCTAAGATCACCAGCAGCTGGGTGTTACACAGATTCATGGCTCCTGCAAATCACTGTAGCTCTGCTGGCTTTTAGCATGAGGGCCTTCATCCCAGGGCTGACTCCATGTGCAAAGGTGTACAGAAGGACCCACACATCCTAAAAACCACATGTACAAGAACTGCCTTCTTCTGCCCCTGGTGGCACAAACCATCCTGGGCACAATCCTTAGCTTTTATGCAGATTGTTGTCAGCTTCAAATGTGTGCATCCAGGCAGGAGTGGTCTCCTCTTTTCATGCATGATGTTCTCAGCTACTGGCAGTAAGAGCAAACAGTTTGCACCAAACACTGGGCTGTTGACAGGGATAGCAGTTTTATGCAAATGTAGGATTCTGCGTGATGGTACTATCTGTACCCAAACTCTTACCTTCTCCACAGAACTGAAAGTTGTAAGTTGGCTCTAGGCTAGAACCACAGAGTAAGTTTGTTTTAATTTCATGATCTGCAAGGTTGAGCCCACAAATGTTGTTGCTGGCATAATTTTTCTCACACAAATTAACTGTGAAATTAACAATTCTTTTCTTTTTTTTTTTCCCTTAAGCTAAGGATGTTACTTACATCTGCCCCTTCACTGGAGCAATCAGAGGAACCCTTACTGTTACCAATTATAGACTGTATTTTAAAAGCATGGAACGGGTAAGCTTTTGAAATTACCTGCTTTTGCTACCTTTTCAATCTTTGGACCTAGGTGTTGTTTGAGAGTATTTCTGTGTAAAATGTGGCTATATGTATGAGAATGTAGACATAAGGGAGCAGGAGCTGGGGATTTTTCCCCCTCCCTTTTTTAAACTCACAAATTTCAACTGTCTACAGGACCCTCCTTTTGTCCTAGATGCATCTTTAGGTGTAATCAACAGAGTGGAGAAAATTGGAGGTGCTTCCAGTCGCGGTGAAAATTCATATGGGCTGGAGATTGTATGCAAGGTAAACTTTTATCTGTGTTTTACAATAGGGGAAGGTGAACATATATTTTTAAAGGTTTTTTCTGTAATACTGTAAGAAGTTCTGCAAAATGTTTCAGTCAGTATGACTTCACAGGTGTCCAAAAACATGATTTTAAAAGTAATTTTCAGTATCCTCCAGTTCCACTCATTCGAGAAGAGGTCCAAACCTTTTTTCAGACTTCATTCTAGGCAATGGGTTTTCTTCATTATGGAAGTGTAGGCCTGCATCCCCAGTTCTCAGGGTTGCCCATCAGACTTAATCTAGGTGGACTCCAGTTACTGTGGAATTCAGTAGGTCTTTTGCTCATTTGCATTTCAAGAGCAAGAAAGGGGCACGGTTTCCTCCAAAATCATTAGCTCATGTCCACCTGCTGCTGTGCTTTGCTGTGAGGGACTGGTGAGTAGCCTTCATCAGGGCTGTTCTTCCGTTTTTTTCAAGGCAGCACGTATTTCACATGTGCCTCTCAAGAACCCTTGGAATAACTAGAAATACAAACTGCAGTAAAAATTAACAATTTACTTCCTCATGTCTGCTTCCTATAGACCCACGAAATAGATACAGCCACCATCTCCCCTCCTAAATCCATATCTCTGGACGGCATGGTCCTTCTGCTTCTCTCAGTGACCACATAGGAGGAGCTGGATTCAGAACCTTGTAGGTCTTGGGCTGCTTAGACCTTGTCAGAGCCCCTCAATGCTGAAAGGATGCCACTTGCTGGATAAGAGCAGATGGAGGAATGAAAAGGAGTCCCAAACTGCTCTGGTCACTGCTGTGAATTTAAGGCAGCAGGAAGCTGAGCAGACTGTCAAGCTGTAGGTGTGCTGAGTCAATACCAGTTACTGCAATCTGTACCAAATCATCCAGCTGCTCCCTTGTCCTATGGCAGCCATAATCTGCCCTGGCTAACATAGGGTGGGGTGCTTGTGCTGGCAAGCTAATTTGTTCCCTGTTTTAATCTGGATTCTTAGTCATCAGCTGTTTTGTCAATAAGCACACTTGGTCAGATTTGGAGTGAACTGTATCATTTCCCTGCATGGGGAACTCAGGCACAAACTATAGGATGGGTGTTTTGGCTCTTTATAGCATATTTATATATGTCAGCCTGCTTCACCAGGATATGCACATCACCTTAGTGCAATAACAGAGTGGTACAGTTACATCTTATGCATCCTGAAAAGTTCTGAGACCTGTCATGTAATCCCTGTGAGGAAGCAAAGTCTTCAGCTGTTTATCTCATTCTCTGACTTGCTCTACCATCTTCATGTACTTGAACTTGATAGCTCATTTCCTGTTGATGGGTTTTAGACTCTTTACTTCAAGCATTTTAGTTGCAGACTTGGCTGGAAAAACTTAGAGATGATTTATTTAGTTTCCAGATTTGCTTTTGTAGATGACTATGGAAAGGAGGTCCTGAATGACCACTTTTTGTCTGAACTGTGCCGCTGTGCAAAGTGGAGGAGTTCTTGGTTTCAAGACATCCTCTTGAGTGCTCTGAGAGGTGGAAACTTTAAAGGGAGATGGCATTTGATGCTTTGCACCCAACTGGCTGTTTTTGGGTCCCCTATGTGCAGTAGCTCTGTGGAGTTGCTTTGTTAGGCCAACCCCTCCAGTGGTCTTAGGTACTGCATGGCATGAGAGCTCACTGAGAGCCAAGGAGGTCTGTCTCACAAAGTCCTGCTGGTCAAATGTAGCTTTTTCATGAGCAGGCCTCTCCTCAAGACTTTCAGCAGGTGGAGAGCTCGATGTGAAGGCTGGATGCTGTGGTTGGGCACAGCTGTGCCTTCCCTTGGATGCTCTGCTGTTGGAGTCTGTAGACAACCCCTGAACCAAGCCAAACATTGCAATACAACATTGTTCAAAGTACAGTATTAAATCAGTGGTAGAAAGAGCATTGTCATGTGACCCTGTTTTGAATTCTGGCTTTTGGATTTTCCTTGAATTTTGAAGTGGTTCAGAAATTTGCAACTTGATTTCCCTCTTTTTTTCCTCTAGGATATTCGAAACTTGCGGTTTGCTCATAAGCCTGAAGGGAGAACTAGACGATCCATATTTGAGAACCTAATGAAATATGCTTTTCCAGTTTCAAATAATCTAGTAAGTGTTTTCTCTTCAGCTTTTGCCAAAAGACACAGAGTAGCAGTAAACTGTTTTGTTCTGTCCCATCTACTTAGTGCAGCATTCACATGGGGTGCATTTTCTCGAAGGATGAGAAGTGCCGTTTTTCAAATCTGTTTTAAACTTTATTCTGTAGTTTAGATCTTTTAGGAAGCAGGAAAAGTCTATTACAGTGCCTTCTTTCATGCTTGGGGAATGACTTACTGGTAAAGCCTTGTAACGAAGGGAAAAATCCTCAAATCACAGTGACATCCATCAGAGGTTTGCAGCTAATGGTGACTGCACTGCCCCAAATCTGGAATGCACCCCCCCCCCCTTCTCTAATGTTATGACATTGCAATTGTTGTTTCAAATGCTGGTTGAAAGCATCTGGTTGTTAATCTGTAAGTGCATTCTTGCCTAAGTAGTTTTATCTTTCTTTAATAACAAACTCCTTTTGTCTGTGAAGTACTAGGTAATAGCCAAGCAAGATCAGGGACATATTGGAAAGTACATTGTTGTACTAATTACCTGCTACAATGAGAGTGTTAATCTTTTTTATAGAGCCCTGAAAGAAAAGTGATGGGTGAGGAAAAAGAAGTCATGAGTTACTCTTTGAGATATCAAATATCCTGTAAATGGGCTCTGAGTGGGCTCTTAATGGTAAATTTTCTTTCTTTCAGCCACTTTTTGCCTTTGAGTACAAAGAGGTTTTCCCAGAAAATGGATGGAAAGTGTACGACCCAGCTTGGGAGTACAGAAGACAGGTGGGTATTGTGCCACATCCTTCCTCATCATCTACTCTTCAGGAATGAGGGTCTATGCAGTAATATAATTACAGGTGACATGGAGCAGAGACTGATTCTGCTGACAGATATCATGCAGGCTCAGTTAGGATGTTGTTCTCCACGCTGCAGTGCTTGTTGGGAGCAGTACAGCTTTGGAGATAGAGGTATCCACTGATGGACATTAGTGTGTGCTTGTATTAGTTTTAATTCTTTCCAGGTTTTCCTGTTTTAAACAGCAACTTCGGGGGGAAAAAATGAAGTGTAGAATACCTTCACTATCTTTGGCATGATTTCTCAGCATAGGGATCAACCTAGAGAGTACTGTGATTTACCATGATTTAGAACACAGTTGCAGTGTGTCCAGAGTCGACTGAACAAAGCTATTAATGATTATGAAGTGACAGGCTGTTAATTAGGAATACTTTGGTAAAAACTTGAGTAGTCCTCTCTGGAGTAAAAGATGGTAGAGTTTTGATTTTTATAAAGAAGTTACTCCTATCATAAAATGCTGAAGTAGAAGAAGGAGCATGATTTGGTGACACGTTTGCCCTGGACACAATAAGCTTCTGTCTCTTCCAGATTCATCAGAATAAAACCAATTTTCCATTGTAAAATTAAGACATTTTAAGCCATGCAATTTAAAGATTTATTTAGGTCTTTCTCATCAAATCAAACAAAACCAGACCTCTGTCCCAGCCTAGTTATTCATCTGATTCCTGGAATCCAAAACCTAAGGATTCATTTTTCTAGCTCTAGTCTTCTCAAAGCTGGGCATGCCTTCTAAATTGGTTATCTAGGCCTGTCATTAACAGATGGGAGCGAGCGCTTCACTGTTGGGGGTGATTTGTTCTCTCCTAAAATAGCTGCCTAAGATAGATTGCTGGCTTCTAGGCTGCTAATGGGAAGTGAGATGTATCTTACTGTATCTCACTGTATGCTGCCTTCATTGCAAAGAAGTATATGTTTTGAAATGAGATGCCACAATCTAAAATCCTGGTCGAGACAAGCTCCAGTCATTTGTAATCACTTTTTGTCTAAGGTCAACTTGACCATAAGATCAGATAATACAGTGATTATTGCTTTGTTTAGAATTTACCTCCTTCTTGGTAGTTATTTTGTGGGAAGATCTGCTTGTAGAGAAGGATTTGCAGCCCAAGCTATTTGAGCAAGATGCTTCTTTGTAGGGCTGAGAATTTTGGAGTAACATCTAAAGAATACCTGCGCTATCAAAATAATCTCCATTGGAAAGCACAGCATTCACTCAGCCAAGCATCAGTCAAAACAGGTGAAGTACAAAAGACATTTTTAGAGCACCTGGAAAGAAGAAAGGGTGACCTTAGATAATTTCAGTGTGGATTATATTCCACTTTCTAATTCTTGGCATGTTGGTTTTTATGATAGAACCTTTTCTGTCCGTATTAGTTTTTATACTGTGATTTGGTGCACCTTAAATTTGTCAGGAATTTGATTACATGGTGAAAGAATACATGTGTTTGCATGCCTGTGATTTGCAGCTCTTCATGGCCTTTCTGTAAAGAAAATGAGTGTAAAACATGACACAGCTGAGGCATTGCTGCAGTGTGTACTTGTGCTGTGGCCTGCTTTTGTGTTGTTTGTGAGTGGGAAGGACAAACTTGCCTGACTGCTGCTGTGTCAAGAAACCAAAGTAATATCCACGTGCTGAAGCCCATGGTCATTTCCTTACATTGGTAACTGTAAAAGCAAATCCAAACCAGGATTTTCTGCAGCCACAGCCTTTCTGCGTTTTACCCATGATGGGCCACAGTCACTACCATTCCAGATCACACAATCCATCTGTTCCAGTTCCTTATCTCCAAAAGCGACCAACACCAGCTGCTGAGGAAGAGGCAAACCATACTGCACTAGATGTTTATGTTGTGATCTGGCCAGGAGGAGAGTTTGATCTCTTTTGTTAGATTGATTTAAGTCCTGCAGCATGATGCAGGACCCTCCAAAACTTTAGGTATTTCGGTCTGTTTATTTAATTCCAGCATTTGTAACTATGGATGTTCAATTTATCTGTGTGAATGTCGTAGCCTTTTTTCTTAATCCAACCAGGTTCTGCTAAAGCAATAACAAATAGTACAGTAAATCAGGATTATGTCTTGAAATGGCAGCAGAGATTCGTTAACAGTAAAACAAAACTGGCGTCATCAAATCAGATAATGGGATTACCTGTCTCTGACGCTATGAATTGTGATCAGAAATAGAAAAGCAGGACATATGCACTGTCAGCAGGACCTTCAGGAGTTGGTTTAAAAAGTGTTGGAGGAGAGCTGGCCTAGGGCAGCCCAGCAGGATGGCCAGGCATTAACTTGCTACATCTTAGGCCAGGTCAGTGTTTTCGCTGTGGGAGCAGGGACACACACGGAGAGGGGAGTGCTGCAAAAGTAAACTCCAGCTACCAGGCATCCAGGAAAGACTTTGAGACCAGGATCCATGGCAAGATCTATGTCCACACTGGTAGACATGGCAAGTTTGTGGTATTATTTATTTATTATATTTTTATAAAAATTAATAGAAATATGTCAAGGTGATAGCAGTTGTAGCAATTAGGAAAGATACTCAGTAAACCCCCAACTTCCCTGTTAGCATTCTTGGGAAGGATGGAAATATGTAACTTACTAAAAATCTGTGATTGTGTAAAACTATGGGGAGTAATAAACAACCTGTAGAGAACAAAAGGAACTCAGAGAGGTTTGAGATTTAGTTGGTAAATGGAATCACATGTAGCAAATGAAATTTAAAACTGAAATTGCTCCCTGATTTTTATTACACATGGGCTGGCAGAATATAAAACAGAATTGCAAAGTGAATAAGACTCACTTGAAACCAAAAGTCCTTAAGATGCCTTTGGAGTAACTTAAAGCTTTATTTTCCTTAATAAGGTGAGGAGCATTTGGAAAATATTACAAGAGGTTGTGAAGTTGTGTGATGTTTCCTTACAAAAGTCATTCTTGTCTAATATCCTTTGCTCTGGTCGTATCTACTGGGGAGCCACAATGTAGGGCTGTGGTTGCTGCTTTCAGAGAAAGCATGTAGAAACTAATAACTCAGAAGAACTGACCTGTTTTTAGGATAAAAGAAATGCCCAGCATTAGTATACAACCAGAGTTGGAAAGGTAGAGCTTGATAACATCATCCTCCAGAGGATTGTTGGGTGTAGCTTAAGGGAGCAAAGTAAGGATTGAACTGTTAAACGTCCCATGGTTTAACTGAGGTCATGCTTATGCTGGGTATGTCTCTATTGCAGAAGAGATCACAGCTTTCTGGGGCTGAGTGGGCACAGCATGGGCTCAGTAAATGGCAGAGGGACCAGCTCGGCTCTGCAGCTGTGTTCTGTGTTGCTTGCTGCAGATCAGGGTGCACTTACATATCTAAGCTCAGAGTGGATCTGCTTGATCCCATAGAGGGGTGTGACTACATGTAACTACAGCAAGGAAATTATTTTTTTCCTGTCAGTGAAGGATCCTTATGTCCTTGACCTTAACCATGTGATTTGCAAGGTGGTGGTGTTCATGCTGTGCTGGTGTGGCTTCAACAGTTTTTCCCTGCAAACAAAGAAACTGCATCTTCTACAACATCCAGTGTAAATCAAGTGATAACCAAACCCCAGTCATTACAGTAAGGCATGAATGTCTATCTAGAGAGAAGCCCAGTCTAGTTTGTGTGTGGAGAGGACACAAGGCTGTGTCTCTATGGTTAGATGATACAGTTGTAAGGAGTGTTCCCAAGCACAGGGGCAAGTTTCAGGCATAGCTACAGACTAGACTGTTACCATCCATCTTTTGAGTGAGTGTGTTTGAGCATCTTTAGCCATGCACAAAGGTACTGCGATGCAAGACAAGGATCACCTGTGGCAGTTTGGACAAAACGTCCTGTTTGGAGGATAAATGAGTTCAGATGTGAGGTGCATTGCTTCAGCTGGGCTCACTGAGAACAGTCATGGGTATATTTAATTTATGACTGTACATGTGGCTTTGCTGCCTTCCTTAGTTTGCCCTCTGGCAGCCACCAGAGATATGAATTCCCCTAGAATCAGGGGCTACTAGCAGCATTTATTTACCTGAAGACAGACCTGTGCAGAAATCTCTGGTCAGTAATGTGGACACGCTGTGTTCCTTGGCAGCTTCAGGATGATCACAAACTGCTTTTAGTGAGGCATGCCTGAGTTCCTCCTGCAGGTGCACAGGCAGACAGCAACCAGAGCCACTCCTTAGCCTGCAGAGGCTTACTGAGTTACATCTGTAACAGTTTGGTTTTATAGTAGGCTTTTGGGTGCTTACAACTCACTGGGAAGCAGTGAAATGCATCTTAGATGAGGAAATACCAGTGTGCTTTATATCACGTTTAGCTTTTTCTATTGATTCCAGCTGGAGAAAGGGCAAATCTGAAGGAGCACGAATAAATGCAGAAGCTACACTGCATTATGGCAAACGTCCAGGGAAGATGCAAATTCAGCTTCTCTTCTAGCCCACTTGGCTTATTTCGGTTTGCTTCCAGTCCTTAGAGAAAGTCACGATCTGAATCCAAAGTGTTCTGGGTGGTGCTGTGATTCAAGGCCCCTGGGCCAGGGAAAAGCAGACATTCCCCATGAGTCAAAAGAAACTTGAATGTTGACACACAGCATCTTTTCTTTCTCTGTGGGCTTGTCATGGATTTTTTTCTGGTCTAGGCTATTACAGAGGAAAGATTTCCTTCAAATTTGTCAGTGTGGCAGCTGAAAGAGCTTTGGAGAGCTTTAGATCTCAGTTCTGGCCCGAGCAGTGTGCTCTGAAGCCACACTGCCCAGCACTGTGTAGAAGGTGCTTTCCAGTGCCTGCTCCTCGGTCTTCTCCATGAGCATTGGTAGTGTTTCTGGGCAAAATGAAAAGGAGCTTTTCTTCCATGTAGCTGCTTGTTAGATCTCGTTTTTCTTGCCAAGACTGTGCTGACAGTGTAATTTCCATTCAGATTTGGGGGAGGTGCAATTTTCCGGAATTGCTTATGGATCCATTGCATGTGCTTATTAGGACAGGACTGAGAACTAATTTGCCGTTAGTCCACTTCCAGGTAATAAACAGATTGGTCACTGGCAAGAGTCTGGCTAATCCCTGGCTGGCAGCAGAGCTGGTGAGCCCAGCAGATTCCATCCTTGCTGTGTACAGCAGGTAGACCTCTGAGCATGTTTTGCCCATCAGTAGTCTTGAACTGTGTATACACACTGCTTGATGTCTGGTTCTGGCAATTCTTCGGCTTCAGACAGTGCCAAAAATAGCTTTCCTTCAGGCTTTTGGGGTGATCCTTGTAGTAACATTTCCTTCCCAGGGAGGGCCAAAGGACAGCAGTGGTTCACAAAGCAGGGTGTGTGACTGATATTAGACAGGAGGTCTGGCCTCCCCTCAGATTTCTAACCATGACCTCTTTTGACAGCGTGACTCACCACTGGGATGGGGAACCGGCTGCAGTCTGTATGGGTCAGCCGTAATTATCACAGCTCGTCTGACTCGTGTTAGATGTGTCACTTGTTTCCTGTGGGAGCCACCACAGGGTAATCAGTGTCCCACCACCCTCCTTCAAAATGAAGTAGTGTTTGTTAGAACAGAGGCATGTATTGTATAAAGAGTTGATGTTCCCCTAAAACACACTTGGTGCTTCACAGCCTGGCCGTGTTTGCTGCAGCAGATGTGTCTTCCCCACAGAGATGCTTTGTGTCAGTGCTCACCCCTGCTGCAGTAGGGTCTTTAAATTCCTCTTTGCAGGCAGCTGCACCAGCCACTCCTTGTTGGTCTGTTCTCTCCCAGCATCAGCCAAACCACGTGCTCAGGTTGTCAGGGTTTTGTGCTTCAGGTGTTACTTGGAGATTGTTGTCTGGGAAGCTGTTGAGTGGCTTCCCCATCGCAGCATGCTGAGCTCTGTGATGTATGTGTGGAGATTCCCTGCTCTCCCAGCCCAAGTCCTTGTACAGTCAGAGAGCTCAGTGTGATGGGAAACATGGGAGTTGCACATCACATACAGTCATGCAGAGACATACAGTTGTTACGGTTTTGGTGTTTTTAGAGGTTTTCACAGCTGTGCCACAAACCGAGTTGATTCTTTTGGGTGTTTTACTGCCTGTTCTCCCTTCTCCCCCTTCCCTCCATCCTGTCTGGTAACTCCACTTCGTATCCCCAGTTTTTACCCAACATGTTTGAACTAAGTGGCATGAGGGGACTGAGTGTGTCACCCATTCTGTGCTGCTCCTGGCTCTCCTCTAAGTCCCTGATGAGACCAGTAGATATCTTAAAGATGGGCTCAGGGGGACCACCTGTGTTGCTACATCTGTGGCCTCCACAGTTCCTTTGCCATAGGTGACCCTGCCTGAAGCCCAGTTTCACTGCTCTTCAGTGACTTCAGCAAAACATCCACCTCTCTGGGGGGAGACATGAAGTGCAAGTTATGAAGATAATGCATTCCCTTTTAGGTGCCAGCCCTAAATGTCCTTCATTAACAAAAGTTGCCTTGAATTTCAGGTTTGGGGATTTGTCTGTGCTGAGGTCTCAGAGCAACTCATTTGCTAACCTGCAGTTTCCTCTTTAGGGAATTCCCAATGAAAGCTGGAGACTGACCAAGATTAATGAGCGCTATGAGCTGTGTGATACATACCCTGCCATTCTAGCTGTGCCTGTAAACATTCCCGATGAGGAATTAAAGAGAGTGGCATCCTTCAGATCCAGAGGACGCATACCAGTGAGTGGGACAGAAGAAGCCACTTTGATGTGGTTTTGTTACACATACCTTTGGGCAATAAGTAATACCAAGATCAGGCTGAGTGGATTCCAGGGAGCAAATAAATGGTCAGCGGATAATAAAAGTGACAACAACATGTTTGAGGACATAGAAAACAACAGTATCTGCTGAAACTACTGTTGTGAAAGAGATGTAGACTAAACCAAAACTAGAAGATAAGATAATTTAGCACAACTCAGACCAAATCTCAGTTCAGTTCCTGAATTGGAAACACAAGGCAGCCCTGCTTGGCTGTTTACAATTGTCTGGGACAATTTTCAGGGCAGAGAAATACACAGTGATAGTCTTGATGAGAGCACTTATTTAATGAAATTAAGACAAAGCACATTGTTATGATGATTATTTCAGAGGTAACTGAAAAGTTACTCCTCAAGTTTATAGAGGTTTACTCCTCAAGTCTATAGAAAATTCAGTCTGTACCTAAAGTGCTTAACTTTTACGTGGTGTAACATAAAGTAAGACATAGTCCATATACTGACTCACACAACAGCCAGAAAAACAGCCTGCATTATATTTAAAGGTCAGACTTAAACAATTTGATCACCTTTTGTTTGTTCAAACTTTGAGAATGCCACCAGAATGAATAAGGACAGAAGAGTTCTTTCTTTCATTCAGTTGTGATTTAATAGAATCCAGCCTTCTGGAATCCCAGAGCAAGCCATTACAGGTAATTCACTTCACTGGTTTAATGAATCCAATTTTTCCTTTATCTATTTCCCATTTGTTTCTGAAGGTCTTGTCATGGATTCACCCAGAAAGTCAAGCAACAATCACTCGCTGTAGCCAGCCCATGGTGGGAGTGAGTGGCAAGCGGAGCAAGGAAGATGAAAAGTACCTTCAAGCCATCATGGATTCAAATGCCCAGTCCCATAAAATCTTCATATTTGATGCAAGGCCTAGCGTGAATGCTGTAGCCAATAAGGTTGGTTACTTTCTCCTCTCTCTAAAATTGGGATGTAATAATTTAAAGCACATTTCCCACCACCATTTCATACTATTCTTAAGGATCACAAAAGGGTTTTCCACTGCAGAAGTCTACATGCAATGACCTGATTCTCTAGACATACTTTTATACCTGCACTGGTATCTGTAAGATACCAGTGTGACTGCTGACAATCCTTTATATTAATTTACAGTGGGAAATGAGATTGGAAGGGGAAAAAAATTGAAGTAGTACTGAGGTCAGACTCTAGCACCTTGACTTTGTGTATCACCATTTTTCAATTCGTATGGTTGAAAGACTGCTTCCTCTAACAGGGCTCAGAGCCCTGTCCAACCTGACCTTGAATGTTTCCAAGAATGAGGCATCTACCATTGTTCTGTAAAGCCTGCTCCAGTGTTTTACCACCCTTATTGTGAAACATTTTGTCTTTATGTCTAGTCTGAATCTACCCGCTATTACTTTCAAACCATTCCCCCTTGTCCTATTATAACAAGCCCAACTAAAACACCTGTCCCCATCTTTCTTAGAAGCCTCCTTTAAGTACTGGAAGGTTGCTATAAAGTCTCTCCAGGGCCTTCCCTTCTCAGCCTTTCCTCACAGGAGAAGTGCTCCTGATCTCTGATTATCTTTGTGGATTTGATCTAACAGGTCCCTGTCTTTCATGTGCTGAGGACCCCAGAGCTGGATGCAGCACTGCAGGTGGGGTCTCAGCAGAGCAGAGGGGCAGAATCCCCTCCCTGGCCCTGCTGCCCACACGGCTTTGGATGCAGCCCAGGACAGGACTGGCTGCCTGGGCTGTCAGTGCACATTGGCAGCTCATGATGAGCTTTTCATCCCACACCCCCAACTCCTCAGCAGGGCTGCTCTGATCACTTCATCCCCCAGCCTTTGTTGATACAAGGGGTTGCCCCAGCCCAGGTGCATCACCTGGCACCTGGTCATGTTAAACCTCATGGAGTTCCCATGGCCCACTTCCTGAGCTTGTCCAGGTCCCTCTGGATGGTGCCCCATCCTTCAGGAGTGTCATCTGTGCATCTGATGAGGGTGCACTTGATCCTTCTGTTTGTGTCACTGATGAAGATACTAAGTAGCACTAGTCCCAACACAGACTCCTCAGGGACACTACTTGTCACTGCCTGGACACTGAGCAATTGGCCCCTACCATCTGGCTGTGACCATCCAACTTCTCTCCATCAAACTGTCTGCCCATCATCTCCAGTCTAGAGAGAGGATGTTGTGGGGACTCTGTCAAAGGCTTTACGGAAGTCCAGGTAGATAACACCCATAGCCCTTCCCTTCTCTGCTGCTGTAGTCTCTCCACCATAGAAGGTTACTGGGCTGGTCAGGCCGGATTTGCCCTTGGTAAAGCTGTGCTGGCTATCATGACCTCCACATGCCCTAGCACATCTTCTGGAAGGATCCTGCCAGGCACAGAGGTGAGGATGACAGGTCAGTAGTTCCCAGGGTCCAACATTCTCATGATTCTACCCTTCTAAAAATTGTGTTCCATGACATCACTTTAAGTTTTGTTTTAATGGTGGAGCTGTTTTGTTGCAGTAAAGGTTTTTTTCTTTTCTTTTCCTTTTTTTTTTTTTCTTTTTGTTTTTTTAATCTGCCTTTCCCACTTAGGAAAGGCAATTAGTGTGTGGGTTATCCTCCTCTGTAATAGTACGGTAAATTTTTAAATGATAGATTGGCGAATGTAATGAGTTAACAGCTTGAATGGGGATAAATTATAATTACAGAGGAAAAGAAGGCTTGTAATGTGATATTCTTTGGTAAAAATTATAGCATTCATTAGGTATTGCAGAAGAGAGACAAAAAGTGTGTGCCTGTACGTGTTTGCTCCCAGCTGTAAGATAAAGCAAATGGTTTTTACTACTTTAGATAGCCCAGCCACTGTGGTATTCTGTCAGCTGCTATTTGCTCAGGACAAATGACTGGGATAAACTACAGAATATAGTTTTGCTTAATGATTTCTATGTGAATTTTGTTCTTCAGGCTAAAGGAGGGGGCTATGAGAGCGAGGATGCCTATCAGAATGCAGAACTAGTGTTCCTGGATATTCACAATATTCATGTTATGAGAGAGTCGCTGAGAAAACTGAAAGAAATTGTGTATCCCAATATCGAGGAGACTCACTGGCTGTCTAATTTAGAGTCAACTCACTGGCTAGAGCATATCAAGGTATGCATGTCTGCATCCACTGCATGTGGCTGAGCAATCACAAGTCCTTACCAGTCTGGGAAAGATATCCAGAGCTAAGCCCAGGGTTTTCAATTCCTTGTAAATTTAAAGATTTAGAATTTGTTTTCCATTTATAAGCAATTAAAATCATAGTTTCTTGGAGTGAGGAATCTTAAGGAGATGAGAAGAAGGACAAGAAAGGGGGCTGAAGTACTGAAAGATGGTGTTTTGGAAGTGAAGGATTTTCCTGGGTGATGTGTAACTTTGAAAGCTCTGCTTAGAACTCAGGAGTCACAGTGTTTCCAAGTCCCTGTGACATCCTGGCGTTATTGCCTGGTCCAGATGAGCAAATGCTGGGAGTTTGGGCCCTCTCAGCCTTTCTGGAATCCGAGCAGAGTCAGAATAAGGAGGCAAAATGTTTTGGCTTCTCCAGATGCTGATTTCCAAATAATGTCCTTTCTGTTCTAAAAATGTCCAGCTTACATTGTTGCTCTGCTGTTGCAGGGGGCCAGATTTGCTCCTGGGGCAGCTGCAAGGTGACACAAAATGCTCCAGCATTTAAGTCTTGACTTGTCCAAGGACTGAGCTTTGTGCAAGAGCTCCTCTAGAGTTGTGCCTACACTACAATTTAGATGTGTCGTCATCTTGCTGGAACAGAAAATGCGTTCACCAGTTTGCTGTCCTAGTTATAAAGTAGTTGGAACTGATTTACCATTCTCCTTGAGGCAAGCAGAGCCCTTGGTTTGTCCTGTGCTGTCACTAGCCATTTTTCATGTATAGTTTCTGTTCCAAAGAGATTTTGTAATTCGTTTTTTCTCTTGTCCTAGCTCATTCTTGCTGGAGCCCTTCGGATTGCTGACAAAGTGGAATCGGGGAAGACATCTGTGGTTGTACACTGCAGTGATGGCTGGGACCGGACAGCCCAGCTCACCTCTCTTGCCCTGCTCATGCTGGATGGCTACTACCGAACCATCAGGGGCTTTGAAGTGCTCGTGGAGAAGGAGTGGCTGAGCTTCGGCCACAGATTTCAGCTGGTGAGTCACGAGCCCATGGAAGGCGCTGAACAGAAAGTTATTGTGCCTCTTGAAGGATTTCAGAGGAGTTTAACATTTCCTATGATGTTTCCTGGCTGAACTCACAGATGAGAGGTAAACGGTGATGTTACTGTTTTCTACCTATAATTCCGTTCATCTCTTAACCTCCCTTGGGACTGTATTGGTCAGATATAAGGAACAGGTGGTATTTAAATGTCTCAGATATCTGACTGATAATGTCATGTTCCCATGCTTAGGCTTAAACTAGCAATGTACTTTGAGTTCAGTGCTGGAATTTCTGCTTGGAGCTGGCAGAGACCACTGGGGTATTTTTTTGTCTTTGTTTCCAGTTCAGTCCATTTTCTCAGTCTGCTTGGGCACTATCATCTAAGAATTGCTTTGGTATTGAAGAGGTTGGGGAATTTGTTTATAGCCTTGACCTCACATTTTCTTCAGGCACGCTTTATTTTTGGACAGGCTTCTAATTATTTAGGTGAAAGAGCAGCAGTTTGAGCCTGGACCAAGAGTAGTTTGTGGTTGTGCCCTTGCAGTTGGCAGAGAGGCAGCTTTGTGGGCTTTTGACACATCAGTTTGTTATGGTTTGCACTGATGGGAATTGAGAGACCCTTTCAGTGGTATCCTTTGAGTCTTTGTTCCTATTGTGTTTTGCTTGTAGCTGTTCTCCAGTGGTTATTAATTTTGCAAGGGCTAGAACAAGGTCTGTGTACAGCAGCTGCAGTGGTGGGTTGCACTCTCAAATGCTTTGAGGAAGGTGAGGAAACTGAGGCACTAAAGCAACTGTGGTTCTGCTGCAGCAAAACTTGTTATCTGGTATTTGAACAAGGAGTGTTTTAGCTTCTTCACTGTCTAGACAAGGAAGATACAGACAGTGATTTCCTTGAGGGGAAAACAGCATTAGGAATCTCTGTTACTTACATGTTCTTGTTCAATCTTTATGCAGTACTTGGGTAATATATAACCATTAATGTACTCCACTAGTTCTGTGGAGCCGTGCCTCACATGTGTTGGCCACACAGCACGGCCAGGGTTGGAGGGCTGCTTCTGGGAATACTGTCCCTGCTGCCTCTCTGGAGGTGGCAGGAGATGGGCTGGGCTGGTGTTTGTACAGCTCTTGGAAGCCGTGAGGTGTTGCGTGACGGTTATCGCCGCATGCCGTGCCTGTAGGTAGTGTTTGCATCTAGCACCCTCTACTACTGAAGTAGCCAGGACAACAGCTGCAACTGAAGCAAAAAGCATTCGCGTTTTTTTTTCCATCTGAACTTTAGCTATTAACTGAAATCAGTGCCAGCATAGCATCTGGAGCCTCTACTCAAACAACTCTTGTTTTAACTTAGCATGAAAATATCCCCATAAAGAATTTTCACTTCAAAGACAAAGAGAGAGTAGCTGTCCTTTACTCCTTTACCCACTGATATGGACAAAGGAATATTAGGACCCATCTGAAGTTTTTTAAAGCCGTTGGTAAAGGTTTAGGTGGCTGAGAGCAGACCCCAGCAATTCCCCCATGAAGCCCTGTGTGACTCGAGTTCTTTGTCTTGCTGTTTCAGAGAGTTGGCCACGGGGACAAGAATCACGCGGATGCGGATCGCTCCCCCGTCTTCCTGCAGTTCATCGACTGTGTCTGGCAAATGACAAGACAGGTAAAACTGCTGGGGGGCACCCGTGTCCACAGAGCCAGTGCACCCAGACATGGCACAGTGTCTGGACACAGGAATGGTTTCCAATGTGCAGGCTCTCCCTCCTGGGCTTGTATTCTTGCTTTGATTCCAGCAGCAGGCTTTTTGGGAGTCTGTTTAGCAAACAGCCTGAAAGCACTTGCTAATATAAGTCCCTAGCACGGTGGGTGCAGCAGATCCCTGCTCAAATTGCCTCTGCTCAAACTGTTCCTGTAACATGCTCCATTTTAACTTCTTCTGAAGGCAAATGTACTGCTCCTAATTCATAATGTGAGGTACAGAGCTGAGTGCCTCACTTCAGACCAGGCATTGCAGAGGTACAGTCCAGGAAAGATCCCCTCTGTCTGGGAGGTTTCTCCCCAGGCCCATGGTTTCTATGGAACCTGGAAGATTTTTTGTATCTTCTGTGATGCAAAAGTCAGCTATGGTCAGCAGTTCACTGGAAAAAAAGCTCGACTCCACCGTGTGTTAAACCAGGAGAAATGGAAGAGAAGGATGGCACTATATATGGAAGAAAAGGATGGCACTACATATGACACTGTACCACATCCATGCAGAGAGAAGAGGAGGCTTTGCCATCATCAAAAGTCGCTTTCATTGTGGTTTCCTTGGATTGCTCCTACAGCTGGGCATCCTGACCTGCAGCTGGTGAGGTCAGGATGTCACAACTGGGGCAGCCTGGGAAGAGGAGGGTGGTTGTGAGGGAGGAAGGTCTCCTGCTCTCCTCTCCATCACCCCTGCATGTCTTTGCAGTTCACTGCATTTATTCTTATTGACCCTTTGTGGAGCTTCAGTCGTCCCTGTCTCAGGTCAGATTGTTTCTGCACAGAACTCAGCAACAAACACGGCCTGTGCCCATAGAACTTTTGCTCCTGCTGACCTCTGTCACAAGGTGCCTCCCTGCTGTTCCCTCTGGGAAGTGCTGTGTTAGGCACCCAGGTTATTTTCATTTGGCCCTGGGAATTTTCCACTTTTTGAATATATTTATTTCACGTGTGCCTTTTGTTCACAGTTTGGCTGCATGGCTTGTCATGAGGGACTGGCTTAGCAGAACAAGCTTCAATTTGAAGCAGCACTGAGTATACATAAACACAGTGCTCTAACCCCTCAGACCTCTGGCTTTTGCTCAAAATTCCTCTCTGAACATGCAAAGCAGCTTTCCAAGAGGGAAACTTGCTCCTGAAAGGAGCAAATATGACCCTGAATATCCAGCCAGGCAGGGAGCAGGGACAGATCCTGTTCTAGAAATCAAGAGCCAACTCCTGACCAAGACCACAGTGTGGGAGAAAGTTCATTTTCCTGTTTTAAAATCCCAACCTAATTTTCTACCTAAAGTTTCCTACAGCATTTGAGTTCAACGAGTACTTCCTAATCACCATCCTGGACCACCTGTACAGCTGTTTGTTTGGAACCTTCCTGTGCAGCAGTGAGCAGCAGAGAGTGAAGGAGGTAAGACAGCTTCTCTCCGAGGTAAAAGCCTGTTCCTGATTGCTTTAGCTGGCCAGATGTTGCTACAGAAGCTGGTTCCTCACTCAGATAGTTGTAGATGTGAGTCTGGGAAATGCCAAGCCCCCTTCTCAACAGCTGTGACTTGGGGCATTTTCCTCTTTGCATAAAGTGCTCTCTATTGGAGGCTTAATGTTTCAGAGCAACACCATCTCCCTTCTGGACACTGTCTACTTCCAGTTAGTCACTAGTGGTTGAGTAGCTCCTGGTGTCTCCCAGGTAGTAGAAACACAGTTTTGCTTTGAACTTGAGTTTACTGTAACCTTCTCTGTGGGAACTGGTACTATTTTGTCATGCCTTTTCTTTGAAGTGGTCCCTTTAGGGTGCTTTAAACTACCTAGTGTGTGCTGTCATTCTGCACACACAGGTTACAGCAAGTAACTGGTCTTTATGTGTGTTCTTGCTGTGCTTGCATCTTCCCAGGAGAGGACAACTCTCCTGCTATATTATTAAGGACGTGCCTTTCTGTCCTGCCACAAGCTAGCTCTGCCCTGCAGTCTGGCTGAGGTTTGTTTGCCCAGGGAGGAGCATAGAGATGTGTACATCCAGACCCAGTCTGGAATTAGAAGGAAAACACTGGCACTCATTCTGTCTAACCTACCTGACGATGAAGCATTCTGTCACCAAAGGCTGTAGCCTAACAGCACAGAGGTACATGAGGGCAGTGCTGTGTGGACCTGATGTGATTACATTTGATAGAATATCAAGTTAAAAATAACACTGGAAAATAAAAGTGATAGCATTTTCCTGTAGTGAGATCAGTGTCCCTGTCTCTCTGGAGTCCGTAGTGATTGAATAATTGTCATTTCCAGGGAAGAAAATCTGCATGCTGTTTGCATATGGGTTTGGGTTTTTTTTTAAAGGCCTCAGCCTAGTGAAATACTTAAACTAGAAAGTACTTCAGCACTGATTTTAGTGGGAGTATTCACAGGCGTAATTACTCCACTAGATCAGGGCCTAAGTCAAATGTTTTCTTCCTTTGCAATTAAATAGTCCAGCAAGTCCTCCAGGAGCACTTCAGAGAAGTGAAGTTTAACTAAAGCACGGGGAGTTCACATGCCAATGTTCCCTTGCTGTAGCAATGGTGATTCCTGGTCTGTGTTGACAGCTGGGTGGGTCAGAGGGGTTGTTCCGTGCCAGGGCGTGTGTGCCTGCCTGCATCCATGTGCTTTGAGTACAAGAACCACATCAAAAGAACAGTTTGGGGTTTTTTTTTTAAGCTACAAAAAACAGCCAGCTCCGTATTAATGACAGGCATATGTCTGTGCTGCTATAGTTTGTAGATAGCTGGGATTCGTATGGCAAATAAAGCCTCCTCCACCCCCTTCCCTTACAGAGCCTTCCAAAAAAGACTGTATCACTTTGGTCTTACATCAACAGCCAACTGGAGGAGTTCACTAACCCCTTGTACGTGAGCTACTCCAATCATGTCCTGTATCCCGTGGCCAGCATGCGCCACCTCGAGCTGTGGGTCGGCTACTACATCCGCTGGAACCCCAGGATGAAGCCTCAGGTACGCCTCTTCCCACTCCTGCTTCCCTCTCTGCTAGTACCAAGAGTGCTACTTCACAGATCAAGACCTTTAGGTAATGATGCTGCCACTGCTTAAATCTGAAAACAGACGCCTGAATTCAAATGCCAGCAAGAGCAGGCAGCACCTAGAGCTGCCTAGTGCAGGTGCCCAGCTGGGCATTACCACCTTGTGAAATCTGCAGGAGCTGAAGATTCTTAGCAATCTGGGAAATTTCTCACTTAGAAAAATGATCTGAATTCTCTTTACAAAAGATCTTAAAACCCTTAACACTTCTCTGGATGTGGGGTCCTATATAGGAATTTTGGAGCTGGATTTAAATTACTGGTGATGGGAACCTGCTGCTTGCTTTGGCTGCCTGAGGCACAGGGGTCTGACCCCAGCCAGTAGGGAAGCTGGCTTGCCCAGGGCAGGCACCTCAGACAAGCAGTCTGAGCAAGACCCTGAATGCTGGCATCACTTTTTAGTAGGAAGACACAAAAATTCCCAATTGCCTCTGTGCCTGTCTGCAGGTAACAGTTTTGCAGACTGTGGCGTTAGAGACAGGAACCCAGCAAACACTTTGCAGTACTGACTGTTAAACAGTCAGAACTGCGTGAAAGTATTTAGAAGAATCTGGTTAGCCCCTGAAATTATGTCCAGGATGCGATGCCATGGTCAGTGTCCCCCAGAAATGTCAGAGATCAGCATTTGGCAATTGTCATCTTTCAAAACACGTACACACTTTTATTTAGCCACCATTGCACTGTGCATGTTGGATCCAAATGAGCAGCTGAGAGCCAGAGCAGCCACTCAGGTACCTGTGGGCTAGAGACTGATGACACTCATGTACCTCCTTCCCTCAGAGCTGTCTGTAAGGTCAGCAGCAGTTTTGTGCTTCAGGCTCCCACTTCCACGCTGACCTCCCAGTGCTCAGCTACCCCTTTCCTTGCAGGAACCTGTTCACAATCGCTACAAGGAGCTTCTGGCCAAGCGGGCTGAGCTGCAGAAGAAAGTGGAGGAACTGCAGAGAGAAATCACCAACCGTTCCACCTCATCCTCAGAGCGAGCCGGCTCTCCCGCACAGTGCGTCGCTCCCGTACAGACAGTTGTATAATACTGACTTTTTTTTTTGCTGACTACATTCCCAGGACCATGGGGGGCAGTTTTTCGGAAACCCCCTGGATTTCCAGCATGGTGCCTGGGAGATGCCAACCTATTTATTTATTTCTCTCCAGGGTAATTTATTAGTACCGTAGCACTAGAGAAAGCTTAAAGCAAAAACCAACAGACAAGGCCCCCTATGCAATTACCCTTCTCAGTGGCTAGCTTACAGTACAAGCCAATTGCACTTGCCACCTGTAAGAAGCCTGGAGCTTGCTCTTTGTTCACTGATGTGCTGGAAATCACTTGGCTTGAAAGAGTCTGTGCATGAGCATGAAGCACCATGGAGGAAAAACGTCTGCTCAGAAGTTTGGAAGGCCAAACCTGACTTTATATTGGAGCCTCAGATGCAGCTGTGCCATCACACACCCTCCTGCTCAGCAGAGTGAATGACGGCGTTTGCCAGCACACCTGGAAATAAGCAGCAGCAGTGTCTGAAACAAGTCATTCCCTTCACCTCGACCTCGATCATAAGAAGCCATGTAAATGATGCCTTATTTAAAGAAAGGGCAGCTTCTCCCAATAAAACACTGCGGTAGAGGAGCAACACTACAGGACTTGATTTTCTAAGACAACATTTACTTCCATCTCTGCAACTTCAGAATCTCACTTGTGGCTTACAGTGGGTGTGCCAGAATGCAACCTAAGCACCTTTATTTCAGAGGGAGAGCAGAGTGTGGCTCCCCTGGGCTTTCCACAGCTCCTCTGGCCTCCAGTGCCTCATAGGCATCAGGGGAAAAGGTAGTGGAATACCAAGGGGCACATGTGAACTGCTGGGATCAGCCATTACGTTTTGCTTGGGTAAGCATAATTAGCAATTTTAAGGCTTCTGTGCAGGGTTATAGTGGTGTACTTACAGTATTTCAGCTTTCTGCTAACTAATAGAAGCAACTGTGCATCAACCAAAGACACCTTTCTGCCTGCATTGCAACTGCTGCTTTTAGGTTTTTCTGGCAGACTGAACAGCTTAGCCATTTTCTACACCCTACCTTCTTCCTCATAGTCTGCTTCAAGAACTGGTGTCACTCTACACTTAAGCTGAAATTCAATTTTAATACAAAAATTTACTGTAGGAGATACAACACAGGCTTGGTGAAACCATGACTGCCCCCTTGCTCTTCCAAACAGGTAAGCAGGGTTGCAGAGGGGTCTAAGAGCAAAGGCAGTTAAGTATGTGCAAGGTCTTCAGGCTCCTTCTCCACCTCTCGCTGAGGAGAAGGGGTCCTGCTTGGTGTGGGTTCCTGTGTTGCTCTTTTAGGACCGGATCCCAGACCGTGGTCACCTGTTTAATATACCTGGCAGCTGCTTCACTCAGCTGCTATTCCACTAGAGAAGGATGTTTGGAGGGAATATAAGAACAGACCCATTTCCACCTAAGAAACAGCCTTTCAAAAGCCACATTCCTTCCAAGGCAGTTAGCAGTCATTTCCTCTTGCAGTCTCCACTTTTGCCTGCTCTACTGCTGCCATCACCACACCGTGCTTACAGAGAAATCCACAGCCACCTTCTGACAGGATGAGTAACAGCCTGCACAGCATCACCACGTTTGTTATAGGGTGGCCTGACACATTATGGTTCAATAGTGCAAAGAATCCACAAAATACTTTCTAAGGACTTGGATTTGCAGGTCTGCTCTTACATACAATCACTATATATAATGGTTAAAAGCATTATTCTGTATTAGCAAATTGACTCTGTGTGTATATTTTGTTTCTGGATGAAGGCCTTTTGGTTTTCTTAACATTAATAAAAACGGATAAATGGATAAAGTTTCTGTGCTCTTATTTTCAACTGTGTGGTTTTTCAAAGGACTTGCAGGACATGCAGACATTAAATAAATAGCACTGCAAGTTCAGTGTGTTAAATCCAAATCTCTCTTACCCTTCTGTAGAGGGTCTTTCAAGTTGCTACTGTTGAAACTGAAGTCTGGAATGACAGAAAACCAAGATTCATCTTTGGACAAGTTTCATTTATCCTGTACAGACCAGTATTAATGCAGATGCAGTGCTTAGCTGCTCAGTATTATAAAAACAGAAGCACCACAGGGACCTTTAAAGCTCATCCAGTTCCAACCCCCCTGACTGGCAGAGACACCTTCCACTAGACCACATTGTTCAAAGTCCCATCCAACCTGGCCTTGAACACTGTGCCAGTGTCTCACCACCCTCACAGTAAAGAATTTCTTCCTGATACCTAATCTAAACCTGCCCTCTTTTAGTTTAAAGCCATTCCCCCTTGTCCTATCACTACATACCCTCTCCAGCTCTCTTTATAACCCTTTCAGGTGCTAGAAATTCTCCCCAGAGCCTCCTCCTTTCCAGGCTAAACAACCCCAACTCTCACAGAAGCTACTGTCTAATGCATTGTGCAGATTTTTTTTTTATTGTGGCAGTATTTTGCTCAAAGTATTCTGAAATATGTTCACGACTAAAAAAAGCTTCCACAATTTCTGCACCTTACAGTGCATTGGCACAGTGACTTCCATGTAAAAGGAAGACTCACATTTTTGCATGTAACTTATGCCTAAATTCACTGGGATGATTTGTTACCAACTCTGTGGATGGTCCCTGACGCTCTCAACCCACGGGTTTAGTTCTAACTTGGGCACCTCATTCATTCACTGTAGGCAGCATGGATGGAGCCTGAAATACGCCTAAGCCCTCCACCAGTGAGGAGCTGCATGAGGAGAGCCTGAGGTCATGCTGAAGTTAACCCATCTTTGAGCAAGCTTATCTCCAGAGGTTCTTCCCAAGCAAAATGACCAAGTGTAAGTTTTGGCTACTGATTTTTCAGGACCCTGACCTGACCTGCTCTTTAAGTGGTTACTCCCTCTATACCTGGTTAGCAGCATCTAACAGCAGCTAACACCTTATGTGCCTCCTGTGCGAGGAGACAAGCTGGGTGAATCACCTACAGGCAACAAACTCAACCTCCTTCTGGCTGTGTTGACCCTGCAGAGTTCCTGTTCAGCCACAGGCAAGGGTGGACTACTCTGATTCTAACCTTACTTGCAGCTCTCATTCATCACCCTGACCAGGGAGAAGTCACCTTGCCATGAAAAGCCCACTGGCTGTGGCACAGTGTTGCAGCAAACACAAGCTAATATAGAGGAAGTGCAGCTTTCCCACAATTCATTCAACAGGCAAGTTGGCTTTATTATTTTTCAACTGTATATACAGGTAATCTGGGCCTTCTATACATTCCATTAATAGGAAATTCTTTAAATTATTAACATAATAAATAACATTTAATCAGCTGTGCAAGTCAGAGCACAAACTTAATTGCACTACTAGCAAAGCTGATAGCTCATCAAAGCACATACTTCAAGTTAAAAGCAAGATGCCAGGACCAAATGGCACGATTGAGGCACTTGCAGTTTAAAACACTTGTAGTTTCTCTTACTCCTTTACCACCCAAAGCTGTCAGCTAGAGACAGGGTATTACCCCCTACCCTACAGCTTCTTCCTAAGGCAGGATTGCTGTATAAAAATTTCACTTGATCATTAAACAGTGTAATTCATAAGTTACTTTGCCCCTTTTCTGAGCACTCAAACATCCACTGCCACTGATGCTGACAAATGCAGCATAGCAGAACAAGAACCAGGGATGCCTTTTGAAGAGAGCCCCACAGAACAGAAGGGGTTTACCTGTTCTCCCTCAGACACTCCCAGAGATGGAATCATTGCAGCTGTACACAGAACAGAATTGACAAATGCCCTCAACAGTCAGGGCTGCAAGCACTGTTTTCACACAAGCTGCAAGAGACCTCCCAGATCAAGAGCATGAAATGGCACTGGCACATCACACACACACCAACCCACGTAAATGTGCAGTGCTTGGTGTGCCTGGAACAATGCAGAGGGACTGCTGGAACCATAACATAGGGAACTGGGGGAGCCCTATTGTTAAGACTCACTGGCAATGTACCTTGAAAATGGAACGTGATTTGAGCTAGACCATAATATGTACAATCAAATGCAAGGATGGAAAAACAAGAGCCTGTAAGCCTGTATTTCAAAAGTGTGCTTAGTCTCTTCCACACAGCAAGAAAGGGAGCTGCTTTAGATCCAGAATGTAATATGGCCAGGATGGTTCAAGAAATCTCCTGCAGAAAGAAGAGTCAGTAGTCCCAGCTGATATCATCTTTCTGTAGTGAAGTCTGTATGGTCTGCATGTCCCTCAGCAACTGAAGATTTTTCCGACTCTTCTCTCCAGGCTTCACTTTGATGGGACCTGCATTCTTTCCTTTTGTGGTTACTGTAGTGGTTACTTTAACCTCACTGACAGGGAACCTGCTGTCTTTTATTTGTTTAGCAGAAGTCTTTCTGGACTTGCATTCTCTCTTAAGTCTCTCTAGCTGAAAGAGAAGCCCAAAGAAAACCATTAAGAAATGATTGTGTTTCAGTTTTATGTTCAACAATTCTTCCAATCAGCTGAAATATCCCACCATTTATCTCACCCAGGTAAGCAAATGGTTGTTTCTACGGCACACTGAACAAGAAATAATTTATTTTCCTTACAAAGCATTGTTGTATCTACATCTTTAGAGCTGTGTTTACCTTACAGTGATCTACCACCTCTCTAAAAACTGAGAAGTTCATTATGGAGGAACATTGCCATCAGGAATGTAATATAAATGCAGATGAAAAAAGTTGATTTATCACTGTTACCATCCAGTGATTAAAAAAGAACACAAAAACAAAGGTTTTTACATACATACTACTAATTTTAATAGCTAGTCACTGTCAGAGATGTAGCTTTGAAAGAATACCAGAGCTCTGCTGTGGTGAAAAGGTGTATCCACAACAGCTCTGTAAAATCACAGCACATGAGTCTCAGTACACCCCCGCAAAGACTGAATGGGGAACTGGACAGTCTGAGGTTCAGACACATTCATACACCCAAACCACAACATGGGTGGCTTCTACAGCTCCCCTCTCTGCAGGTGGTGGTGCTCCTTCCTCCTAGCTGACAGCATGCAACAATTTTCCTAAGCCCCAGCTCCTAAAACTTTTGCCAATAGCAAATGCAGCATCATTACTGCTGGGAACTACAGCATATCTGCTTCTCTGCAGCAGTTCCTCTGAAGACCATATCAAAATTGAGAGATTATTCTAACAGCAAGCAATTCACAGGTTCATTCTGGATGTCAGGTCTCAGCATGTGTTTTGTGCATAAGTTACATCAGGTGAGGGTGAATTGTGGTTTGTATGAACTGAACCAGATTAAACACATGGGGTTAAGCTCCTTGAAAGAAATTCACTAAAATTAATGAAGACAAAAGAAAACAGGGAATCAGTATGTTCTATAGCTTTGAATGAAAAGGCTACACTATCCAAAACATTCTGAAAGTTATAAAATAAGCAAAACGGGTATTTTGAGTCTTAAAAAATGCAAATCAAAACATAAATAGATCCTTTACTCCAAGTAAAGTTCAACAATGGTCAAGGGACAAGAAGTGTGTAAAATGCAATGTGAGAACAGATGTGAAAGCTCTGTCCAGGACAGGGTGAAGAATGGGAACAAGGTTGACAGAAAGTATGTTTCTGCAAAAATACTGGGATAGATGGAGGTATGCAGACTAACTTTGGGACATCAAAGGTAAAATTAGATAATGCTACTCTAGTTATTTCTGTTTTATGCAATTGCTGCTAGATTAGGATATAACATAAAAAAACCCTGCTTAAGTCAGCAACTCTACATGAGCATGAACACAGGCAAAAGAAACTCACCTTCAAACGATGCCTCTGAACTTTGCCGATTTGGTCTGCCTTTGCTTCCATCTTGCCCACCAGTGCCTCAAGTTCCCTCTCCAGATCTTCCCTCACCGCAACAGTTGGGGCTTCCTGGATGAGCTTTGACAGCTGCTGGTGATCACTAGCACACAATTCAGACAGAACAAGGCTTGCATCAGGCTCCATTGGCTTCTACATCTTGTACCCAGTTCAGAAATAACACTTCTAGGAAATCATAGCATCAGCAGCCAGACATGTTCAATACACATAACAAACCGTAAGAACAGTTATGCTGGTTTGCAGCATTATTACAGTAGCACATCATGGTGGCAGGCTGCTGCAACACTGAGTCTCAATAATCTAAGTAGCTTCCAACTTCAAAATGTATATTCAAAATGACCAAATAACCCCTTGAGAGCTTGATCTCAGCACTCATCCAGTTAATATTTTGTGTATCCATACCTACTGCAGCTGTGCAGTACAGTAACAATTCATGTTCTGTTAACCAGGACAAGCAAAACACACAGCAAAGCTGTCCTTTAATGGACTATTTGTCCAGATCCTGCTTTTGGCTAGGAGAGAGTTTTCATTTTTAGTAGCTGCTACATTGCTGCGTTTTGGATTCAGTACAAAAATAATGTTGGTAACACTGATGTTTTCATTGTTGCTCAGCAGTACTTACCCTAAGCCAAGGACTTTTCAGTGTCTCCTGCTATGCCAGTGAGCAGGGGCACAAGAAGGAGGGACAGGGAGATATCTGGGATAGCTGATTCAAACTGGCCAAAGGGATATTCCATACCATAGAACATCATGCCCAGTGTATGAACTAGGGGGAGTTAGCCATGAGGGGGCAATTGCTGCTGGGAACAGGCATCAGTCAGCATGTGGTGAACAACTGTACTGTGCACCACATGCCTTTTTACCTTGGATTTTATCTCTCTCCCTTTTTCATTACTATTATCATTACATTTCAGTTACTAACCTGTCCTTTGGGTTTTTCCTTTTCCTGATTTCCCTCCCCATCCCACCAGAGCAGAGGGGTGGGAAAGCAGCTGCATGGTGCTTAGCTGCCAGCTGGGGTTAAACCAAGACAGTATTTTCTGTTACCCAACGTGGGCCATGAGGGGTTAATGACAGGCCTGACCAGAGCGTGTGAAGACAAATCTTTTCTAGGCATCGTTGTATTGGTTTAGTAGTGGCTGGTGGCAATGCTGGTTTATGGTGCCACGAAATTCCTGGGGGAATGGGTGTCCTCCGCGCTCTGCGGGAGCCACCTACTGGGGAATCGGTGCAATTACACCCTCCTCCTTCCCCGCTCGGTCAGCCAGCCCACAGAGCACACACGGTCCCCACGCCTTCCTTCTGCTCCAGGCTAATTGCAACAGCCTTTGAGAACTCGCAGTACCCCACTGGAGTTAAACCAGCGTGGTCCCAGAGCTAGGATCCAGCATGGTGCTGAACGGGGCTCAGATCAGGGGAGGACTTGTGTCTGGGAGCAGTGAGTAAGCAGCTGTGTGGGATAGAGTTGCTGGTTAAACCACAACAGAGTAAGCTACCTTCTGCACAAAAGACAAGATATAGAGGGTACACACCACAGGGAATCCCGAGTTTCACCTGTGGGACCACACGGAGAACATGAAGGGGGATGGAAAACCTATAAAGCAACCCCAGAGACACAGGTGAATGAATTGCAGGAAAAAAAAAACAAGCACAAGTAGGAATTCTTCCAGGAAAGTTGCTGCTTAATTCTTCAGTGGACAGTTCCCAGACAGAGTGGCAGGGCTGATCTTATTCCTGATCCTATGGAAAGGAATTCTAATTCTTTTTTACAGGAAATGGAGAATCTTAGGACCAGTATTAGAGGAGCCCTGTCTCCAGTCAGGTGCAGGAGAGGGACAACCAGGTTTACTGGACTGTGTGGATCAGATGGGGACATCAGCCCCATGGGAGTACAAGGCTTTAGCAGTGTACCCTAATGCCATCAAGTTGTACAGGGACAAAACTCATTTGTATTTCTGGAGTGACAGGAGCATCCCAACAGCTGATGGTCTTGGAGGCTGAAACCAGCCTGACAAAATAACTGGCAAAAGCACCCCACTGTGACTGGCCCTGAGGCTCTGTACACTCTTGGCAGAAACTGTCTCGGGCAAGGGAATTTTAAGCACTCCAAAGGGTGCTGGTGGGCTTTCCACATAACTGCCTTGGATACAAAGAAGTGAAGCATCTGTCTACCCTGCTTTGTCTCTCAGAGGACCCTTCTGATGTGGGGCTGCTGAAGGTGAAAGAACAAGAGGTGATAGAACTATTAGGGTTAGAAGGGACCTTAAAAATCACTGGGCTCCAAACTCACTAACATAGGCAGGGACACTTTCAACTACAACTGCCTGCCCACAGCCCCATCCAACCTGACCTGGAATGTTTCCAGTAATGGACATCTACACCTTCCCTGACACCCTGTTCCTGTGCCTCACTATCCTCACAGTAAACAATTTCTTCCTAATATCTAGACTAGGTCTGTTCTCTTTCAGTTTAAAGCCATTACCCCCATGCAAACACTACACACTCTTGTAAGAAGTCCCTTTCCAGCTCTCTTTTAGCCTCCTTTGAGCCCTGAAAGGCCACAATGAGGTCTCCCTGCAGCCTTCTCCATGCTGAACAACCCTAGCTCTCAGCCTGTCTTCAAAGGAGAGGTGCTCCAGCCCTCTGATTGTCTTTGTTGGCCTCCTCTGGACTCACTCAAGCAGGCCCCACATCCTTCCTATGTTGTGGGTTCCCGAGCTGGATGCAGCACTGCAGGTGGGGTCTCTGCTCACAGAGCAGAGAGGCAGAACCCCCTCCCTCCCCTGCTGCCCACACTGCTTTGGATGCAGCCCAGGACACGTTTGGCTTTCTGGGCTGTGAGTGCGCATTGCTGGGTCATGTCCAGCCTCTCACCCACCAGCACCCCCAAGTCACTTCAGCCATTCAGCTATCCACCTACCACTTTTTCCTGCCCTAAAAGACTCTTACAACAGCTGAGTCCAAAGTCATGGACTAAATTAACTCAATGGACTAGTAAAGGGAAAGTCCATAGACTACAGGAATGATATCTGTGTGTACCTACATCAAAAGACTGGAAAGGTGACGGTGGTTAACTGGGACATACCGGAAAAGTGTGGGGCTTGGGCAGGATGTAAATGGTACAGTGTAAGGGGTGAATACTGCCCATCCCAGCACAGGGGAGGGATGGCTGTGGGGGTGTGTGAGTGGCAGCAGGGTCCTGTGCTGGCTGGGTCCACACCACAACAGTCCACTGTATAGGGCTGTGACCACACTTCTCCCTTACCTCTTCTGAAATTAATACTGCTGCACATAAGCACAGGCCTGGTGTCCAGACTGTTTAGCAGAGTCTCTGACTGCAAGAAGAATTAACAGCCTCTGCAGCCAGCAAGACAAAGATTACATTCTAGAGATTTCCCAAACTAAGAACTTTCTCAGGCAAAACCTTCCAAGTTCAAGGCAACAAGGCAAAAATATTAAACATCTGCATTCATAATCTGCAGAAGAAAATATACTATACTCACAAACTCATCTGTCCAAATTCATCCTGTAAGGTGAGCAACACTTCTGAAAGCTCTTCCTGAGACGAGGACGAGTCGACCAGCAGGGATGGCCTTCTGCTTTTGCTGGCAGGACGACTAGTACTCGTGGGTTTTGCTAGCAGAGTGTCGTTTACCACATGTTTGTTACACAAAGCTTTCGTGTGATGTTTCATCAGGTGTAGCACGTGTTGCACGTTGGCAGCAACCGAATGACTGGGACTGGTAGACTGAAAGAAAAAGAGACTTCTTTTATCAACAACTCAGTAATACTGGAGAGCATTTAAAAAACAGTGACACTTTTGTCTTGCTGACAAGAATGTAATTTTTGTTTGAATTAATATGCACTAACAAGAACATCTTGTAAAGCAGCAGGCTCTTCTTTGGAAATACCAGTTCAGCTATTTGTCAATATCCAGCAAGTATTTCAAAGACAGTATGTGTGAAAAGTGTCAAAGAAAATTAGATCATATGACCACTGGGTGTCAGGAGTGCACCAAGCCAAAGTCCCTTAAGGAGCTGCAGCAACTGAGCTCTGAGCTTTGGAATTAATCAGCTCACCTTCCCAGCCACAAAGGGTACATCACCCAGACACAATCTGTAATGGGGCTGCACAGTGGGATGTCTTACAAGAGAGCGCTTCTGGAAAAAAAGAAGAGACAAGTATTTAGCAAAAATTGTACTAGAGCAAACCCACTTTCCCTTTACTGCTCCCTGATCAAATGCACACAATCTTATTTAACTCTTCAGTAATTGCCTTTCTCTTCCCATATCTTACCTTCTCTGGTTGCTTTGCTTTTTTCCTGGGTTGTCTTGCTTTTGGAGAAAGCAGTGGTGATGCTGCTTGAATCAGTAGTCTGTTAGTTTCCAGGCCTGTCTGAAGCTATAATTGAGAGAATAAGGGGAGTTACTGAAATTATATTAATAAATAATCAGAGACAAGCAGAGAACTGCAAGAATTGTTAAAACAAGCTCTCCAGAAGCAAGGAGAGCTTGCTTCAGGAGAAGCAAGCTTGCAGCAAGGAGAGCTGCAAATTTTTAGGGTATTTTTGCAGTCTAGTGTCAACTTAAACATTAAATACTTCCTCTGTTAACACTATTCCTCAGTAATCCTAGTAAATTAGAGAATTAGCCTTAGTCCATTAGTCCCATGCAGGCAAGTGCCAAAACATCAGCTGTGCTTTACACTTGGCAAGGTATTGGGGAGCTCAAGCCACCCAACCATAATCAATTGATCCCATGACATATAGCTACTAGCTATATAACTACTCCTTCTGTTCCATTAAATTTGACAGTAAAAAAACCTCCAAACAAACAAACAAAAAAAAATAACCACCAAACCATCTATTGAAAGAGTTAAGGTCAGAATTCCCTGTCGGCAGTGAGAATCCTAACACACTTTGCTGTTCAAGAGGAAGATATAGCATGGCTTTAGAAATCATGTCCTGAAGACTCATTCACAGCACAACTTTTCATTATTAATTTGAGATATTCCTTTCCCCATCAGACCAAACTCATGGCCAAGGTTAATGTTAGAGCCTAACACATTACCTCCATAATTCTCCAGCATGCAATGAATGATTAACGAACACCACACTTCCAGGTTAGATGTGCCAACATCCTTAAGGGCCCATAATCAGGAGTATGTTGCCTTTTTTTTGCTACCTTCTATAATATTTTAATTACAATTATGAACAAGGGAGCCCATTTGTTGACTTTGATATATTGAGAGGTTCCCGTGCATACTCAATTATGGATTAGTCTGAATTTCTACTCCTCTTTTCCAACTTTTAATAAAGAAATCAAAGCTTCAGTGCACATGCCGTGATAGAAGAAGGTTTCCAAAAAAGCTCAGAGAAGTTCAGAACATTTGGTACCTCAGGAAGGAGGAAAAACAAAAAAGAAAAAAAAAAAATACTAAACCCAGGATTTCACTATTCTGTGAGGCATACGGGGGACACTTTCAGTAAGCTTAGCTGAAAAATTGAAAAAACGGAAGAGCTAATTACAGTGCATACCAGTACAAAAGAAATTTCCTGTTGGTTACCTCAGCTGCTTTTTCCTGAATAAGCTTCCTTGCATGTTCTTCCTCATGAAGCTTCTGTTCCAGCTCTTTCATTTTTTTCTAGTCAAAGTTGAATTAAAATAATAGTGTTACTAATGAAACATTTTTTTCTTCCTGAAGAAAAAAAAAAAAGTCTTCCTACAATACTACAATATTAGCAAAAACTGTATTACAGCAAACCCACTTTCCCTTTACTTTGTAGTAAAAGAGGCAACCTGCTCCCTGATTACATGCACACAACCCTATTTAACTCACGTTTTTGCACAAAACTGAGTTCATCTTATGACTTAAGAATAAATGAAGACTTGAGCATTAGCATGACTGCTGATGCTTTGCCTGTATAGGCATAAATACAGCAGTCAAAAGCTTATGCTTAACATTTAAATTGATTTTTCTATTCTTACTTTCACAACTGATATCTGAAATTAAGTCACAGCCAAATACACGCAGAGCAATACACAAGGCTCTTTCTCTTCAGTTGTGAAAACACCCTAGACAGCAGGTTGCTTTGTGTTCATTATCCTCCAAGATTCTGTACTACAAAAGAGCTAACAAAGACATGTCATTGTAAGGCAAGAGATGACTTGCTTTATTTAGACCACTAATGGTATTTTTTCTAAAATCTGTAGCTTACACTCTTACAAGAAAAGAATTTTTGAACATCTAGCCACCTCTTCCTAATAAAGAAGAGGGAGGAAAGGTTGTATGATACCCCTGAGATACCCTTAAATAAAAGCGAAATAATTTCATCTTTTATCACAAAAGCATGTAAGAACTCTTCTGAAACTATTTCAAATGAAAAGGTTAAGGGGGAAAGCACACGTATCTTTGTAAACCTCCAACAAGTATGAAAACATTGTTTAAACAAGATACATTGAAATTCCCAATGTGAAAGTTACCAAATAACTTTCTGGCTTTATACAGCAGTGAAAGAACAATCCAGAGCTCCAGTACCCAAAACAATTTCCCTTCTCTTCCCCCAAAAACTGATAATTCACAGAGCTACTAATCAAACTTGAGGCAGAAAAGCATGCTATACAGAGTGACACCTGTATTTGTACACTTGTTTGTTTATAAACCCACCACATTGAGGCACTAAATATTTCTGTTCTGCTTTACTTAAGCATTAACTGCAAGAATAATGTAGCGAGCTGTTATACAAAGGTGTTAAAAGGCAAAAGCCTGGATAAACATTGAAGACAAAGGCACTGTATAAAGGAACCAACCTTTTCTTTTGAATGAAAGAATCGTTCTGATGATATTTTTTTTTTCATTCAAAACAAAGGTATTCCAGGTAACTTAAAATCAACTTCTGCCCTTTAGTTATTGGCACAACCCTTGATATCCATGTGGTCAATCTCAAAGACCTTTATTTAACCTCTTAAGTCTGAAAGAATTTTTAGTATGAAAATATTGAGGAAAATATTCTGTTTAAAATAAAGATTGACACAAAGCTGGGCCAAAGCTTTTATTCTGAAATGAATGAGTATTCCTTCAAGCACCTGTTCAGCTGCAGTGTGAAGCTCAAACTACACAGCAAGAACATATCTTACTGCATCATCTGTGAAAGACCCTGTTAGAAATTATATACCCAACTTAGATTCCCTAATTTTTTTTTTCTTGTTTATAGAAGAAGGTATTATGCAGATTACTGGAATGTCACTAAGAAAGAGGGCACAGAGCTAAGCAAACAGACCCTGCCCAGCAGTGCTGCCCATCATGTAAGACAGCACTGCAATCAGCAGCAAGCAGACTGCAAATCAGCACCAGGCTGTCTGAACGTCCACTCAGTCACCAGGAGCCACTGCAAAAAACTTTAATGACAAAATAGAAATAAAATATTTCAATGTTTATTTCTTACCTGTTTTCTAATGGAAAACGAATTTCATGCAACCACCTACTCACAGAATCCCAGAATTATAGGATGGTTTAGTCTGAAAGGGACCTTTAAAGGTCACCTAAGTCCCAGGGACACTTTCCACCAAACCAGGTGGATGCCTAGAGCCTTGTCCAAACTCATTTTGAATGTTTCCAGGAATAGGGCAGATGGTCAGTGGACAATCTGTTCCAGCGTTTTGCCCACCCCACAGAATTAGAGGAGGGTGGAGGGGTGTAGTTTTAAGTCTCATTGTTAGCATTAAGATCAATTACTATGAACTACAGGTGTTGAAAATGTCAACCACACACATTCAAATTCTGGCCATGTGGCTACACACAAGGCCACAGCCCAAACTGCACTGTTAGGGAACAGTCACATTTCTTTACTCCATCTTCAGACACAGACATGTTCAGATCTTCTCAGTCAAATGTCCAGAGAGTGCACTGCAGGACTACGGTTGAAATAAAGATGTTTCAAAAGCATTTCCAGGGTTAAGTTCTCCACATAAATAGGAATCTCAGCATTTCCTTTTCACAGCCACTACTGACATTAGTGCATTACTTGAAGACAATACTTACAGGGCCAGGCAGTGGCTCTGGGGAGATTAAATACTCTCAGTAAGACCCCCACACAACTAGTGCTCTGGCAGTGTCTGAACTCAGAGGCAGATACATCAGTACTCACTCACGAGCCACATCTTACCACTTCCCATCCATTTTAGCACATTATGTATGAAACAGTCTCTTATTTCTTCCTTCAAATTCAACTTGAAAACATTTCTATAATCTTGCCATAATTACAGCAGAGATCAAAGAGGGAACAGATGCAATGCTTCTGAGTAGAGAGTGCAGCCACTCTTTGAAGATATTCAGGTAATACCTATCACATAGATGCTCACATATGAACATAGCTTATAACCACAGAGGCAGGCAGACCTATCAACCAGAAAACGGCTCATGACTTCATAAGGACTATAAGAAAAATGACTTCTCATCACAGCTAAATCCAGATTATTTCAAGTCCTAGAATTGCTTCAAAATTGTGTGAATTTAACATACAATTCCTCTAAAACATATTTAATTGTGACAGCTACTAATTCCTAAAGAATCAAAGACCTCTGGTTTGATCCAGAAAAGAAAACAAAAAGAACCACAAGGCTGAAATTATTTTCACTGTCCAGGCAAACAATCCAGTCCCACCAAACTTCAGCTACGACCAGTCAAAAGCTTGGTAAAAGCCTTTCAGAGGGAATGCCCGTTGCTGAATGGGTTATTTCAACTCTAACCCTGGAGGAAACTACTGCTACTTTCAGAGTACAAGACCCAGGAGACTCCTATTTTTCTTTGCAAGTTTTTGGCCTTAGTAAACAATGCAACCACTTGTAGTCTACAATTGCAGCTCACCACAACAGGGTGTCAAGATCTTAAAAAGCTTGTTGCAGCTGCTTTGGCTCAGGGACTTGCAAGAATAGTTGTAGAATCTAAGTGTCCTGCAGCAAGCCAGGCAGCTAAAGGTTTACTACCAAACATCTCCTTATGTATTTCTGGAGGAACAACCATCTACTTCACCTCCTGAGGTAAGGGCTGGTGTGCAGGGTGGCAAGCCTACGATTTTGGTAGAATCTAGAGCTGCTATCCACAATACCACAAGCTAATCACGTACTATCTGCTCCTTTTGGGGGAACAGGGGAAGAAATTTGCAGAAGGAAGCCTCTCCCTGGTTAAGGTCTCTGCAGTTTCCAGGCTTGGGAGACTTATGGTCTCTCTTACAGCAGCAGAGAGAGGTATGTGGATGGGACATCAGAGGCCAACACCACAAAGGGCACACAGAGATGTATGGGGTTTGTGTGGTAAGGCACTGGTAGGTAGCCATGGGGCTTCCTTCTCTGAGGAGCTGCCAGGAATTTCCCCATGTCAGCAGAACCAATGCCAATAGAGCCAATGCCAGCTGGCTCCAAGACAGACCCACTGCTGGCCAAGGCTGAGCCCAACAGCAATGGTGGTAGCACCTCTAGGATTACAGACTTAAGGCAGGGAAAAAAAACCTGCTGGGGAATGGCAGCCAGAAGCAAGGAGTGAGAATATGTGAAAGCAGAAGCCTTGCAGACCCTAAGGTCAACAAGGGAGGGGGAGAAGCACTCCAGGTGCCAGAGCAGAGATTGCCCTGCAGCCCATGGTGAAAATGAGTTTTATTTCTCACCACAAAATTACAAAAATTATAAAAGTTCAAGGGTGAACCCACCACAACAGAATATGACCAAACAGTTGAGTTTGTAGAAGCTACTTATTCAAACAGAGTCCTGAAAAGGCAGACTGTCTCAAACCCACAAGGAGTCACTCAGTTCTAGAGGCCTTGCAACACGAGGCCACAGAAGTCTGCACACAAAATAACTAGTAATAACTAGTAATAACTGTTTCTTAATAAGGAGGGCTAAAAGAAAAAAAAATACATCAAATTCATACAAGTCAGGGTGAATCTGGATAATAACAGAAAATAACTGCTAGCATTCAGTAGCATAGAAAGCAAGTCAAGATCTTAGGAATGGCTGCAATCTTACAATGCCTAGGCATCAACTCAGCACAAAAGAGGAACACCAACAGACTGTTAAGGCATAATAAAACTCCAACTCTTGCAGTGTATAGTAAGCCAAAGCCTGCCTGGACTTTCAGCAATAACTTCAAGTTTTCATAACATGTCAGTTTAAAATTAAGTTTAGTTGCTGTCTTACTCTAAAAGCACAAAGTTTTGCTCAGCTCTGTTACTGACATATAGTTATGAAGTACAGATGACAAACAACACAAATCTGATATAGTAGCCAAGAAAATAACAGACCTCTGCTATGGACTGCATTGCAGTAAGTCTGCTATACTCCTTTTCCAGTATATCCAGCTTTTCCAATTTAGACTGAACATGCGATTGGTCAAGAAGCCGATCTCTCTCCAAGGAGCCCTTGAAGGCAGAAGTGAAAAGGAAAACCATTATAAGCACAAGAAAACAAGACCATCTGTAGTAATCCTTGTGTCTGGAGCACAAAGGAGGCCCATAAAAAGTCCAGAGAACTACTACTCCCTCTGTGCAATTTTAGATGGTGCCTCAATCAGGGAACAAACTGCATCACTGGTCCACCAGTGTTGGGGAACCAGACATTTAACCACATCTGAGAGACGATTCTGCAGTCTCTTCTTCCTCCCAACACAAAACATTAAAAATTAGAAATAGTTTTCTTTATTAATTTCCCTTCAATAAATATTTAAGAGACTGAAATAGAATAGCCACAGAGACCAATGAACAGACAGCTCTAGGTGACTCATACGTCTATAAAACAGAATTCAAGGTCATTTTAGATATAGGCCAAATCCCAATCACTGATGATGGGAAATGGAAATTTTACTGCTATTTCTACAGAATCAGTATTTCAGGCCAATTTAGCAAGAGTAGTGCTAGTAATAAAAAAAATCCCCAAAGGCCTGAAGACTGTAAACACAAAAGGGAGGTTTTTTTTCCCAGTAGCACACAGGTATAACACTGGAGGATAAGGATGAGCTACTGCAGTAAGCCAATCATGCAGAAGCAAACAATTCATATTAATACCTGAGCTTGCTATTGCCTTAGAAACAGGTGCACAAAGAAAATACCAGGGTTGTGAGAGACTGGGAAATTTAAGTAGGGAAGCTATCCATACCTAAGTATTTGAAGGCCAGTTGAAGTAGACATCCACACTTAAAGGTATTAAAATTACAGTAACTATGAAAAATCATTACATAATTAATGACTTTTATGATTTACCCTGAGATAGTTTTGGGAACAGACCTGTTTTCCCAAGAGATGTGACTTCTCGCTTTCTGCGTGCTGGATCATTTTTCTCATGTAGCCCAGCTGTTTCTCTAGAAGGCTGCATCGAGACTCAGCAGCTGCCAGCTGAGAAGACAGTTCTGAAGATAACAGAAGGCAGAAAGTAGAAATCATGCATTGTTCGTTCCTGAGATTTTTTTTTTGCTTGTTTTCAGGACAGTTTTAAAACAAACAAGAAAAGGACCTATGTAAGAAACTTAGATATTACGCCTAATGAACTTTATTATGCATAAAAATCCCTAAAATGAAGAATATCTTAAAAACTATTTCTTTGTAACTCTCCATGTCATTGCAAATTAAAAGATGTTGAACAAAGTAAATTAAAATTGGTTTATGCATTGATAGGAATTAAGTTTCATCCACACCAATGTTCTATAGTATCTATATATGGTTTGCAAACAACCTTGATTTTTCTTTGACACTTCAGTCTTGTCATGTTCTTTGTGTTGCATTTGTTCACTCAGTACTTTTTTATAGTCTGCTGTTTCCCTGCTGAGGTGCTTTACGTTCTCCTCTGCCTGAAACCGTTCCAACTCCAGTCGATGAATTTTTTCCTGGAGATTCTTCAGAGCAGAAAATATTGCTGCAATTGAAGAAGAACCTTTTGTTAGATTCCATTAAATCACCACTTCAAGACAACACTGAACTTGAAACGTTATTATAAAAGCATGTTATGTAAGAAGGTCAGAGTGTTCCTCACCAGCATCCAAGAGTCCTTCCAGGAATTAAGACCTGTTTCCCTTTAAATCATAACTGATTCTAAAACTAGTCTCAAACAAATAGATGCCCTTCGTGCACACCCTTCACCTGACACATCTGGGAAAGATACAACTATTTCCCAGAACAAGGCATATAAATATTGTGTCGATTAAGAACAAACAGTGCATCCTCTGACCCTTTATCAAAAGGAAATGAAAAGTCACAACTAGATAGTTAAAACAGTGGCAATTCTCCATATTAGTATTATTCCTACCACAACAAATACACAAACACAGTGTTCCCATGAATGGCCACACAGCATAGTTAAGGTTAACTATGAGAAGGGCTATAAAACTGCATATAAATAAAAGGACTTCTCTATTAATTCTTCTAGTTTTGCACTTGTGTTCCCCTCCTCCACCTAAAAACATACATCTCCTTTGTCCTGAACCATTTTTTCTCTCTGCTCCATTCCCAGCTTTAGCAGTTTCTCAACAAAGCCTTTCTATATTCTTCACCACAAAAAGAAAAGCAGTCGTAATAGAACTCACATCACCTAGCAATTAAACCATCTGCTGGTAATCTGATGTATTATGTCTCTTACCTGTGCTATTTAATTCTGTAAAGGGAACCATAACCATAAGCTCTTTCCCCTATACAGTGCTGCTGAGGTTAAACATGAGAATATCTGTACACACAGCTCATATAGCAGACTAATCTGCATGGTCACATTAGTCCACTCCTTTGTGCTTAAATCCACTCCAGAGAAAGAATGTACCTGTAATATAGCATGCTTAAGCACTAGAAGAGTTGGGACTGCAGATTGGTTTGTGCATCAGATAACCCAAAAAATAAAAAAATAAAAATAAATTAATCAAATCTTGAAATGAATGAGAGTACACATCAATGTGAGTGTCTCATCAACGCAAACCTGTTAAGTACATAAAGTAGCAACAGCAGTCACAGTTAAGAGGAAGTTATTGACAATTTGGCCGTATTTGCAGTATCAGAATCACCAATTACACCCTCTTTATTTGCATTCTGTTCATAGGATTCAGTTGAAATGGGCATAGCTGAAATAAACAATTTGTTACTATTATTGTTAAAAGCTACATTGAAATCTCTGTATATGCACAATAATGACTAACAAAATACAGCAAGGAATCAACTCAAGCAGTGAACAGAAAAAGGTGAAACCAAACAGGCCAAGTATCATTCAGTCACTCCTGTTAGAGTATTAAAGCCAACTGTGTATGCTGACACACATATACAACACAAAGACATTAAACCCATAATAAACAGAAGTTACTGTACTCAATTCCAGGATTTTTCAATAAGTTTTATTTAATATGGGGAATGAGAGGAGCAATAAGGACCCTCAAGAACAATCAAATCAATCTTGCCATTTGAAATTAATTCCCATATCCTTAAATTTACTAGAATATATACTCCAAAATATTTCTGCATTTTTAAAAGCTAAGCAAAAAGAGAAATATAATGAAACATCCATGTATTGGACTCAATTTTCAGTACATATTCACATTCACTTGCATTTCATTTAAACGTTTTTTGAAAATAAAAACATTTGCTAGTTTTAAAAAAGGAATATAATTTATCTGATTGTCTTCTACCAACCATCCTTATTTCAGAGTTGGCAGTCACCATTAGAAAAAAAATTGCCAAGTGAAAACTTGGAAGTCAAAATGTTATTGAAGTCAAAATGTTATTGCTAATGCAACATGCAGCACACACTACAAAAATACACCTGCATCAGTAATTCATAAGGAAGCTCTTTCCTGCATTTTCAATTTTTCATCTGTAAAGATTGTTTTAGTTTTGTGTCAATAGCGCTCTCAAAACTGATGGCCTTGAGAGCATATATGGCATTTTAAATAGCACTGCAAGAACTGAGATTTCATCTTCCAGGTCATTAACACACAAGTCCCTAGTAACTCAGACATGAATTGAATTGTGTTATTGGAGCAGGGACTTGAGGCTATCATCCTGATTTTTTACTTAGCTTGGGTAATATTAGGATTCATCCTAAATATTTCTCACTTTTCTCCATATAAGGAAAAAAATATCAAGTAGTTCATACCTTTAAGCCTCCATTCCACTCCAGTCTTAAAGGGAGCATTTCTGCAACGACCCTGAGCCAAAGAGCTCTTCAAAGGATTAGTCCTGCTCTGGTCTCCCAACTCCTCATGATGCACCCTGTATGTACCCCAAGGCAGCTCTGAAGTACGTCTCACTACATGACAACCTAATTCACTAAAACAACAGAAAAACTAGCCAAGAATAGGTTTTTTGTTCATGTCCAGTCATGCAAGACAGATCTGTTTATACAGAGATGAACATCAGGACCAGAGCGGGAAAGGAGGGAGAAGGAACAGCCTAGGAACAAGAATAAATGGGAGTAAAATTGCCTCCCCCTTTTTGGTGTTGTGAGCTCTCAGTTCAGTACTTTGCTGAAACCTTCTCTGCATCCTTTAAGTCTCCACTGATACAATAAACACTCAACACACCCTTCGTCCATGACAAGCCTTCCAATTTTAACAGGACCAAAACTCTTCCTTTGCTCCAAACCATTCTGGGGACTAAAGTCTCCTTATTTCTAACTCAGCTATCAACTCAGGAGAGGAAGACTAAAGAAGGGAGGACAAAGAAAACATGTCAGTACAATTTCACAAAGTATTCAGACAACTTTACAATTCTCTACCACCAAAGAGGAGCATCTTTCTCCATCTGTAAGATGACTTTTATCATCAGATGTCCTTTGGAAAGAAGTGCCAAGGACTTACAAAACAGGTGACCTGGATATCACTGGGAATTGATAAAAGGATACAAAGACTGCAACCTTCATAGATGTGGAAGTATTTTACCATGATTTGGAAAGATGTAAGAAAACAACTTTGCTGAACTATTACCTCTGCTGTTGCTTTCAGGATATGGAATAACTGGTTTCCATGAGGAACGCTGCAAATCTGAATTAATAAATGGTTTGTGCTTTGGATATTCTATAAATGAAGCTGAAGAGAGTCCATCTGTGGCTGATGCAGAGTTATGAGTTCTGTGCAGATCATCCTGAAAACAAAATAAAGCTGTTATTCAACACATTTGTTTCTTTGTCACAACAAAAATAAAGTAAGATTCTATCAGATGATATGTAGAAGTACTGCTACAGGAGACTCATAGCTCAAAAGCTGTACTTCCTTCTTTATGGCCTTAGGATGTATCATTTTTACATCCAACTCTCCATCCATTAAAAACAGTAGCAAACAGAAGAATGTATTTCCCATACTACTTTCTGATTTACACTTTCGTTTTCCATTTACTTGTGCTGTCTACTGCTTATTGGGAGAAGGCAATCCACAATCAATTGGAAAACAACCACCTTAATTACTGGTTATATTTACTGCACATGAGATACTGCACTAAGGTGGCCAAACCTGGTAAGGCACACCCAGGACCATGGTTCTACACTCCCTGATCTAACACAAGAGCTCATTGACTGCACATGAAGCACAGGACACACTGCAGCTGGAAAGAGGAGGTCAGAGTCCCAATCCCTCTAACTCCACTCGCTCCAAATCATCCTCCTTATCTTTCCTTTAGCAGATGGAACTTCACAAGACCCTTCCAGATGACTTTATGCTACACCTGATTAGTGGTATCAGCACAACAAAACCAGCAGAACACAGCCAGGAAAGTACCCCTGCCTCTAAGCAGTAATGTACTCTTCTGAAAAATGTGGCTATAGAGATCATGGATTTCCCAGCAGTCTGCTGGGAATTTTGCAAACCAATTTTGCAAACAGCTGGTGTGCTTTGGATGTTGCAATGACCTGAAAGGACCACCTAGCCGGGAAGATGCTCTTCTAAATAGAGGAGACACGGTAGAATAGGGTATTTATGGTTTCAAATCAAAAACTGTCTACCTGGCCTAAGATACACAACCTGTATACACAAATTAAATGAAATGCTTATTTTTAAATTCTCTCAACTGCACCCATCACTACACATTTCAGTGACACGATCTGAAGGCAACCTAAGAGAGGTGGGCTGCAAGCAGATGCAAAGCTCCCATAGCTTCCCCGTGCATCAATAAGCAAAATAAGCAATTGCTGATCTTGGCAGGGTGTTTTTACACTTTTCGTATCTATCAGTGGGAGCATATCATGACCAAAATTAAAATACAGGAAGTATTAATTACCTCATAGCAAATTACACAACAGCCCAAAATACATTACAAGGAGCCAAATATGGGGAAAAAAAATTAAGAACATTTTTAAGCTATTTAAAGTCCATACACAGGTGACTTTCTTTAATAAGCATTCTTCCTACAGTGATTCACTGTGTGCTAGAAAATTTGGACCCTAACTACTCTGAGTGTATCAATTGTTGTTTCTAAGCACAGTTTTCTGACTGCTTTGGAGTTTGCATTTTTAACATTTTCCTACACAACATAATGGCTTTTCTCAAAATAACTGCATTTGCACACACATTTGTTACCACAGAAAGTAAATTAAAACACTAATCCCTAACTATGAATATTTTAATAAAACTATTTTGAATAAGTGTCTTATGTATATAAACACTGTTTTATACCCAGCAGCCTCACAAGTCTAACCAGAACACCTGACTCCATCTGATCGAAAGCCTGTAACATCAAAAATGCCATCAGCATTACAGGAAAAAGCATCGATGAGCATAGAATACTAAGACCAAATGATGGAGTAAAAATGAACCAAGCAAAACACAGCACTTCTGCAGCAGCAGTACAGAAATAGCAACATAAGCCTCAGCAACCCAAACGGCAACTATCAATTCAAATATCAGTGTCCTGCCTGCTATTGATTCAAACTAAAGGTACCCCGTGAAACAGTCAAAAGTAAAAGGGGAATCAGGCTGAAGCCAAAGTAGGGTTGACAGCATCACAATCCTTCTAGATGTCACTATCCTCTTTAATGTGTTCACAGGTAAAGTCTTGTCTGAGAATTAAGAGTAACTACATAAAAATACCAAAGTAAAGAAATTCTTCTGGGTTTTTTTCCTGACATTAGTAACATTTTTCTAGCCAACAGCAGACTACTGAAAGAAAAAGCTGGTATACTCAAAACTCTGGAGCACCAACGTCACATAAAGCAAAGCAAATTGAGGCTTTTGACTAGTTACCCATCTTCTAAATTCCACCTGGATGCAGGAAATAGGCACTCATTTAAATAGTCAGTAATAATAACTTGTAATAGTAATTTGAATAGTCAGTACAGGTATTAGCTTCAAATAGCTACTGAAAAAATTTGTGCTGGAATATCATCTATTACATAGGCAATCATTTTTTTTTCAGTCTAAATAATAATTTGCTACCACGTATATTTTTCTCATCTATTTTTAAGCAAAAGATTGGCTTATATTCAGTTTCATAAATAGTGACTTTAAATAATTTGACTGAATACTTTGGGAAAGTTTATGAAACAGCATCACAAAGCTCAAACATCACAGCAATTCTCTGCTCTTCTCCTCTATCTCTAAAGTCATTAAAAATCATTTAAATTTGTTTCTGTTCTTGGAAAGTCTCACAGGGAGTATCATGCTCTGATGCTCAAAAAAATTGTGAAAAACAAAAAACAAACAAACAGGGAACTCCACATAATTTGTTCTGAATCTCAGCTAGGTCACGTTTGCTAACTGCATCTCCTCTCTTTCAGGGTACTCCTCATAGTCTTTCCTTCCTTAAGCCACACTAAAGCCTCCAAGTAGTAAATGAAGAAGCTTAAGTGGAGCCAAGGAGACAAGTGCACCCTATTGCATAACAGCGAGCTGCCCATATTTTATCTCCATAGGTGAGAACATTGCCTTCCAAAACGCTTGGCTTTCACCCTGCCTACTCAAGCAGAAAGAAGGGAACATAAAAAACACAGACCAGAGATAAAGCATCACCAGCACACAGGGACCTCCCAAAGCTCTCAAAGGCTGAATACAGCGCGGGGGGGAGACACAAACTCATACAGGAAGTTTTTTTAAAAGGAATCAAATTAAAATGGGTGCTATTGCAAGTTCTCACCTGGGTGCTCACAACCAAAAAAGAAAGAGAAAAAAAGACTGATAGCTGGCAATGCTTTAAGTGGCCTTTGTTTTTAAAGCCAAGTGCAAACAAAAAAAGCAAGAAAACACAGGAAAATTACGTAGGGAATGAGAAAAAAAAAGTCAAAATAATGAGATACTGAATGTAGGGATTATAAAACATCTAAGTATCCAGTTACTCAAGCTTTCATAGTCATTTTGGAAAGACAATCTCAATTAGCAGCCTACCCTCCCTCCTTGCTGCAGTACTAGGAAAACGGGGAAGGAAGGACAGCCCCTATCACTGACAGGCCAAGTTAAGTGCTGGCTGTGCCTCCTTGATATAGACTGAACCAGGAGCACTCTACGTTTCTAGAACATCTCTAGTTAAAAACAGACATAAAAAAGTTAACTTAGTTAAGCAATTACATCAAATGGGGAGGAAAAAATGTTGGCACAATACAGTAATTTTTGACAACTATCTGCTGTAGAGTGCCAGATGTATTAAAAGCAACTACTTTCAAAGTTCAGAAAAATATAAAGTTAGGGTTTATTTCTTTTTTTGAACACGTACAGAAAGTCTACAGTGGGCAACCCTTTTCCCCAAAGGTTTTCTTTGGCTAACTAAATTGATTAAGCAACCTACATTTAACTACTGAAGACTAAAAGGAGTCTTCTGACATCTTACTCCAGGCATGCTAGAAACAATTCCAATCAGGAAAGAGACAGGAGTCGTCAAATTCCTCTTGCTGGCCCAGGTGTGAGTATGGGAGCACACTGCAGGGCAGGAGACACACAAGAGAGAACCCCAGGATGGGTGCACACCACGCAGCCAGTGAGATCCCAAACCATGAAACCCCATAGGAGTGACCTCGCACTTCGTGCAGACCACCGGGCTGGGCTGCAGCCTTTTCACCACCTCTGCTCCTCCAAAGCACACGTAAGACACAGTTTCTCACACGAAAGAAAAAAGCCAAAACAAGGAAAAGCAATTAAAAAGTCAAAAAGACAAAGCTACAAACACCACGCCAAAACTTCCAACAAGAACCCCAGCTGGGAATGTGTTTGAGGTGTCAACCTGGTGGAGGCAGCCAGCCTCCGTCCACAGAGCTCAGCACAGGCTCGTTCCTCGTGTCACCTGCACCAGGTGAGCCACGTATCCCGCTGCTCCTCCACACCCAGCGCCCGGGGAGCAATGCGGACACGGAAATTCTGGTCCCGGCGTGTACGTGGTTACCCGGCCCAACCCGCCAGGTGCTCCACACACGCCTAAGGGCACAGGGATCTACTAAGCTAAACCTCGGCTGAAAGCAGCGATTACATCGGACAAAGAAGAGAAACAACCAGACGTGCAATCCACCGCCAGCCCTGCAGTGGGAACTCCGTGCTCGCCCGGCTGCCCCAGCACGGCACAGACAGCGTTCGACTGAGCCCCGGAACAGGTGTCTCCGAAGCCACCACCCCAGGGTATTTCTGAGAACAAACCAAAGTCAACGCTTTATTCCCACTCGCTTGCAAACAGGTACCGACACTGGTATGGGGTCAGCAAAAGGGCTGGTTTCAATAGCAGAATATCTTTCTTTTCCTGTCTCTTTAGAAAGCACGTGTGCACGCATCACGGGTTTATACATACATACTAACATACATATATACAGGCACATATATGCACACACTTACATATATATGTATATATACACACGTAAGTACATACACACACATAAACGCCTATAGACCTGTAGATTTACACATATGCGCGCGCATATATATACATATTATATAAAAACATATATAATATAGAAACACACACATACATATCATTTAACAGACAAACCAGCTTCCACAGCCTGTACCGTTCCGGGCACGCTGGTGGCCGGCAAGCCGCCAGCCCGGCACTGCCCGGCCGCTACTCCTCGGATTTCACAAGTCTCCCGCCCGTCCAGCCCCTCATTGCGGGGCCGCCCGCCGTGCCTCACCGTGTGCTGATGGCCGCACGGAGCCGCTGCCGTCGCCATGTCGGCCCTAAGGGAGCCCGCTCCGGCCCATGTCACTTTAAGGCATGGCACCCGCGCGGCAGCTCGCCTGACTGCCAACCCAGCCTGCCAATGAGAAGGGAGGATGGGGTGTAGGTCCCGCCCCATCCTCCTCCCAGGATTGAGTGGCACGTCACGTACCCAATAAAAGAAGAGCGGGGGCGCAGCTCAGCCAATCGAGAGGGAGGAGCGGTGGGCGGGCCCCTGAAGCCAGGCGCGCGGGCGGGGGGCGGTGCGTGGGCACGCGCGGAGGGAGGAGGGCGGAAGAGGCCGGCCTTTGTCAGAGGGAGCCCCCGTGCCTCGGCCAATCGCAGAGCAGGGGCTCTGCCACCGCCCGGCGCAGGGAAGGGCGCCCGCGGCGGGATTGGCGGCGGCGGGGCCGGCGGGGGCGGCGATTGGGCGGCGGCGTTCGAAGGCAGGTTTGGCGCGGGGCGGCGATTGGCTGCGCGGGCGCAGCGCGAGCCCGGGCCCGGGGCGGAGGGAGGGAGGGAAGGGCGGGGGGCGCGCGCGGGGTGACGCCGCTGCCGCCGACACAAGGGGGACGCGGGCGGGCGGGCGGCGCGCGGGGCCCAGGGCGGCACCGGCGGGAGCGGCACCGGGACGGGGGCGGCGGCGGTGGCGGCTCCTCCTCGGCGGCCCCGGCGGCCGCTCCGTCCCTCGCCCCGGCGGCACCTCCCCATTCCCCTCCCTCGGCCCGCCCGTGTCCGCCCCGCCGGATGGCGGCGGCGGGCGCGGCGGCCGCCCCGGCGCTTTATGCCTGCACCAAGTGCAACCAGCGGTACCCGTTCGAGGAGCTCTCCCAGGGCCAGCAGCTGTGCAAGGTGCGGCGGCGGCGGGCCGGCCGGGGCTGCTGGCGGGGCGGCGGGCGGGGGCGGAGCGGGGCCGGGGCTCGGCCGGGCAGTAACGCGGCGCTTCCCCCGCAGGAGTGCCGCATCGCCCACCCCATCGTGAAGTGCACCTACTGCCGCTCCGAGTTCCAGCAGGAGAGGTACGGCGGGCGGGCTCTGCCCGGGGCGAGCGCGTTTGCAGGAGCTGGGCCTGGCGGGTCCGGAGAAGAACAGGCTGAGAGGGGATCTCATCAATGCGTACAAATATCTCCAGGGCGGGTGCCAAGAGGATGTGCCAGGCTCTTTTCGGTGGGGCCCAGTGACAGGACGAGGAGCCGTGGCCATAAACTAAAACACGAGAAGTTTCACCTCCACATGAGGAAGAACTTACTTCCACTGAGGGTGGCAGAGCACTGGAACAGGCTGCCCAGGGAGGTGGTGGGGTCTCCCTCTCCGGAGACACTCAGGATCCACCTGGACACGTTCTGTGTCACCTGCTCTAGGTGGCTCTGCCTTGGCAGGGGGATTGCACTGGAGGTCCCGTGCAACCCAACTCTTCTCTGTTTGCAAGTAATTGCGTGGGCAAGAATGTCAAAGTGCGTGTTTTGTCACCTAATTCAGTGTTGTGCCATTTTATCTCTTTAGCAAAACCAACACAATATGCAAGAAATGTGCCCAAAACGTGAAGCAGTTTGGAACGGTGAGTAGTTACTTGGTTCTTAATGCTGAAGTTGAGCTCGTTTGTGCTTCAAGCTGAAAAAAAAAGTTCCCTTACTAATCTTCTAACTAATCTTCTTATTTCCTTTTGAGAAAAAAAAACAAAAACAACCAAAAAAACCCAAAAGCAAACAAACAACAACAACAAAAAACAAACAAACAAAAAAACAAAAACAAAAAACAAACCCACACTAGAGATTGCCATCCAGAAGAGTAATGGAAAAGACTGACATCTCTTGATTTCCTCTGTGAGTTACCATTGCTTTTCCCAAATTGAAATCCATTTGGATTATATGTAGCTTAACAGTTAAGAATAATTTCAGTATAGCTATTTGTAACAAAGCAGTGTTATTTCATGCCACGCACGTTAAGTTATTCCCTGCATATTCTCTTAAGCACACACTTCATGGCAGGAAGACCATTAGCTCTCATTGTTCCTGACTAGTGGTAAATGTGAAAATCTAGTAACACCACATACTTTTTATTATGTAAGTCTTAAAAAAATGCATGTTAATCATGTTAAGCTAATAAGTATGAAAGATTTTGAGTATTATCTGCATTCATGTTACTTTGTATTTTCTCATATTGAATTTTAGCTTCAGTTCTGTTGGAAAAATGAATTTTTCTATTATGTGAATGCACACATTGTATCTGAGCCACCCTGCAGATACAAGTTTTTTAGGAGGTATCAAGATAATCTTGTGTGTAACAAAAAGGCATAACTTCCCAATACTTGACATAAACCATATTATTTGAGAAACATAATAGCCGTTGGCATGTAGTCAGACACTTTGTGAATGTATATATAAACTGAACAAAGAAATGCTTTCAAAAGCTTAAAATGCAGCAAAATGAATTGCAGGACAGATCCAGCAACGATTTTATCAGTAGTTCATCAAAAAACAGGAGTGCACTGAAGATAAGCAGCTACTTCTAACGTATGAAAACTGACATCAATTTTATTTTTCAGCACTGTATTAGTCTAGTTGAGCATATGATATAAAAGTTGATAATATGATCTGATAGGCCAGATCAGATAGATCTGAACTTGTTTTTTGTTTGGTGGTGGGGCTTTTTTTTGTTTGTTTTGTTTTTAAGTTTTCTGCAGAATTGCAGGGATTAGGATACTAATCTTAGAACTGTAGGGTTATTGAATCTCTGAGCTGTGCAAAGGAGAGGGATGCCATCAGAAGCTTTCAGTCTAAAAAAAATCACTTGGTTACTCTTCTTCTAAAGTTCTGTAAGTAATTTCTTAAGTAGTGTAGTAGAACTGTGAGAAAATGTCAACATATCTAAAAAAATAAAAAGCTGTAGGTGTAGAGGTTAGTAACCAGATAGATGTGTGTGTTTCTTTTATTGTGTCATGGAAAGTCCAAGCTGGTTTTAACACCTGTAGAAATATCATCTTAGAGGAAAAGTTTAGTACTGGAGATAAAAATGGTTCATGGAAATGGAAAAAGGTTCTTTAAGGTAGGGTATTTGAAGCCCTACTAGTTTCAAAGCATCATTGTGCAATTTGAAATACCTGTGTTCGTTACTGAAAATACAAATGTATTGACTTCAGTTCAACCTTTTTTTTTCAGCCCAAGCCTTGTCAGTATTGTAACATTATTGCAGCATTTATTGGCACAAAATGCCAACGTTGCACCAACTCGGAGAAGAAGTATGGCCCACCTCAGACCTGTGAGCAGTGCAAACAGCAATGTGCTTTTGATCGAAAAGAGGAGGGGAGAAGGAAGGTAGGCTTTGTTCCACATCTCTCATGGCTTAGGCTGACAATAGTATTCCTCCTTCAGAAGAGAAAGATTAACAGGAATGTATCTTAAGTTCTCTAATGCTAGATTAAAGCTGCTCATCTGTGCTTTACAATATTTGAATTCGATTTTGTAACTTGAAATTGTTATTTTAGCTACTGAGCTAACTTTTAATTGAATCATTCTTTTTTTAAAAAAGGGGTGTTAGCAGACAGTTGTAACTGGGGAGCATAAGTTAAGCAGCTCAGCACTTCTCATGTTTTGATATTCATTTTGCTTTTATTTTCCTATCCACTGGACTTCGTGTATGTTCATAACTTGAATTTGTCACTTTCCCTCTTCTTATTTGCCTGCCTTGCCTTTAAGTAGAGCACCAGAGAGGTAGACTGCTCGGAGCAGCCCTTTGTGTTCTGTTTTGTTAAATAGCTTTGGTGAGTGCCACTTTCTCATTCCAGAAGGCGCTGAGAAAATGACCTCAAAAGCCTCTTGACCGAACCCAAGACTAATGCTGTTTTTACAGAAAAATTTACTTGGTACAAGTAACATGTTGGCTGGACATCTTGATTCTGCCTGCAGTATGATAGGTTGAAAGAGGGCACGTGGTGTCTGTAATAAGAAAGACTTGTCCTTTTAAAAAGTTGTCATTATTTCTGCAATGTAGAGTAGGTCCAAAAATTGCTAGGCCTCTTTGTAGCATAACTTTGATGACAAGTGGAATAAGATTCACTTTACTAAAAGAAACTTACAGATATTGGAGATACAATAGGCGATGTTTTGTACCAAAGATGTCTGTTTTTCCCAAAGATAATGGATGAAGCGAAACAAAATCTCCTTGCAAATACTGAGTACATCTCTCTAGTGCAATGTATTTGGAAGTAAAACCTGAATTATTTCTCAAAAGGTTGATGGAAAGTTGTTGTGTTGGCTCTGTACACTGTCCTACAAGAGAGTGCTACAGAAGACAAAAGAACAGAGGAAGAGCCTGGGATCTTCACATTCTAACTCCTCATCCTCATCTCTTACTGAGAAAGACCAGCATCATTCAAAACACCACCACCATCACCACCATCATCATCGTCACAGCAGCAGTCATCATAAGTAAGTATTTCAAAAATTGAAATGTGGTTCTTCATCTTCTATGTTCTGTTTGTACTGAGATAGTAAGAAAAACTATTTAACACATCATGTGAAAAGCAGTACCAGAGCATTGTTCTTCATGGTCTGTCAAAATCCTTGGATTCTTAGAGTTTAAATGAAGGCGGTTCATAAAAAAATGAATTCTTGGTGATTGTCAAACTAGCTGGTGTTAAAATTGGTAAAAAGTCTAGGAGAAAGGCTCATGGAATGGCTACAGAAACAAGTTAATTGAGGGTAAACTTGTATTTGGGTTTCTATGCAGCAACTGCTGTGTGCTATCTGCATTTGCCAAAGGTGTGTATTAGCAGTGAGAATCCTCGTCCTGACTTGCTTCACCCTGACTTATTTGTGTACAAATACTCACAATTAAGAGGAGAAGCAGACACAACAGTGGGATTACCTTCAGTGTAGGACCGGTTCATACCTCTTTGCTAGTTTTTATAACCAAGTCTTGCTGCTGTAGGCAGTTTGGGAGTGGCTGTGATACAGACAGAGGGACATAAGACTGTCAGTTCGGTTACTGTCACTCTAATAACATTTTCACATCGTTTTGTCCCGTTTTCTGCAACTTTTCTCAATGCATCATCTCTGGCCATGGCATAAACAGTGTACCAACCTTAAGGTACATACCAAATTTATTTAGTCATAAACCCCAGAATTCATGTGGGATTTTGTGCTGCTATGATAGTAGTCATGATTCTTATTTTCACTGATAGATTTGTGGCAGCATAACTTCAGAACTATTTATTTTTTGTGTTTGATAATAAACACTGTGTTTGCAATGGTAATGACCCTGATCCCAGACACAGTTTCCTTTTAAACTTCACATATCTAGTGCTTATAATTTTTCATCTTGTCTGAAATTTGCCTAAGTGTGACTTAAAGATAGAAGTAATATAAGATGAAATTATATTGGCAATGAGTAAAAGAGAAAGGCCCATATTTTCACTTTAAAAAAGAGAAAAGTAGGATTTGACGTTTTAGGAGTTCAAAGAAAAGGATTATTCTTGTCATGCATAGAGGTATTGTACTGTTCCTGTTCTTTTAAATCTCTGCTGAAAATTGAATTACAGAAAGTTGAATCTAATTTAATGCATTTGGCACAGGTGCAGTAAGTATTAAATAAAAAAAATAAGCTCTTTACTGCAGAACAGAGTTTGATATACTCAAGTTATAACAGTACGCATATCGATACAGATCACATTGTTCCTGGTTTCCCACCTTTTTTTTTTTTTTTTTTTTTTTGTAGACTGCCACAGGTCCATTGCTTCTGGTCCAATTAATGAGACTCTTCTTCCCTGTCCATTTCAGTTATTGTTAAAATCAGACAATAGAGACAATGAGGTAGAAATACATATTCTTTGAACTGTTTCACTCAGTGCAATCGTCTACATTCTACCATTCCCTTTTCAGTGTTCCTTATTAGTTCCTTTTGAAATGATTGAAAGCAAGTAGTTACACCTGAGAAGCAGGTATTTTCAGGGATCCAAAACTTAACTTTACTCTTATGGCACCAAATGAGCACCACTTCAGGCAGTGTTCATAAGGCAGTATGGGAATCCCAGGAGAGCTGCTTTAGACAAGCTTGCTGAGTACAAGATTAGCAAGACAAAGTTCACAAAAATTGGGAGGTATCACTAGAAAGGTTTGGCCATCAGTCTTGAGGTCTAGCATCTGTGACTTGTATTAGTGTAGATATTTAGCCAAAATTACTTGTATAGCATCTTGACATACTAAAGCATGGTCAGGAACTTCAGTGTCCAACTGAAAATTCATAATTGCTCACTGTATTAGGAAAAAACAGGGGAATGATTTTTCTGAAGTACAGATACCATTCACATAAACTTACAAGTAATGGCATATTTGATCAGTTACCAAGTACATTTCACGTATTTCAGAATCAGCAGTCTGAGTCCAGAACAAGATCAGGGACTATGGAAACAGAGGTAAATACAATATTATTTATTAATTGTCTTTTAATTTGTCTTGCAGTTTTCATTTAAAGAATTTCTTTTTTTTTCTTGCATTTCTGGCTGTCTCTAGCATTCCACCTAGGAGCATGAGTTAGTTTTTTTACATGTACCAAATGGTGATATTAGAGAGTTGCATAGTATGAGGCTTTAGGTTTACATTTTGTTTGATTTCAGCCATAAATCCTCTGCAGCTATTCAGAATGAAACTCCAAAGAAAAAACCCAAACTGGAATCCAAGCCATCAAATGGAGATAGGTAAAGTTACATTTTTGTAAAGCTGAGCCATTTCAACCAAAGAGAGCACTGATTTGTGGCCAGTTGCCATTCTTTGTTTGTCTGAAGAATGAGGGATGTGAAACGTGTGTCCTGCCAGATGGATTATTGGGTGGCATCTGAGTGCTGTCAGTCAATTAAATTATTTTATTAGCAGAAAACTAGCACTATTTTCCTGCTTTTAAGCTGTTTGGGGAAAAATTAAACAAAGCTTATGTACAAGGTAACAGTTATCAACACAATGGTGTTCCCTCACATTGGGAATTGTTTTATGAGTTAGATGCAGGATAGAACCTGCTGCTGTAAGCTGACCCAGTATCTAGAGAATTCTTTTGAACCTTAATGTGGGAGACTGAATCTTTTTTTCTGTCTCTAGCCAAATGGTCAGAATAAAAGTTAAAAGTGGCTGCTTCAGTCAAAAGGTATTTGTCCCCCTGAAAGCTAATACTGAATTATATTTCTGCAGGTGTATGTAATGTGTGCCATTAGTAAGGTAATTTGCCAGTTGCATCCATTTCTGTCAGGTACATACTTTTTTTGCATTAGTCCTTAAGGATGTTAATGGAATTATTAATTATTGAATTTGAATTTTTTTTTAAAGTGTTTTTCTTTTTTCTTTTGATGCTGTAACTAACTGTTGTTTTTCATTTTTAGTAGCTCTATAAATCAGTCTGCAGACAGTGGAGGAACTGACAACTTTGTCCTCATAAGTCAGCTGAAAGAAGAAGTAATGTCACTTAAACGTCTTCTGCAGCAAAGAGATCAGACTATTTTAGAGAAAGATAAGAAGGTAAAAATTACACCTTCTTAATAAGAACTTTATAATTTTGTTTTCTGTTTTGTAGTCTCCTAAAAATGTCAAAACAATAAGATAAACCAAAAGCGAGATACAAGTGTTTCATATAGCAGCTTATCAGATCTTAACATTTAAAGGAAAACTTTTGGACTCTTGTATTATGAATATATTTTGTCTCTAAGTCAAAGAGCAATTCATCTTGCCTCACTTCAGCCATGTTAGCCTGTTACTCAGGCTGCATGCCCCAGGTCATGGATAAATTGCCAGACAGTGGTTTGCATGTTTTACGTGCTCTTAACTAAATCGTGGCAAAGAGTAGTAACCATTCCGAGTTTAGCATAGTTTTTTATTTAATTTTAGACTAAAGCAACTCTAGCCGGTGTGGTTTGTTTTTATAGGACTGGTAAGCATGTGTACTGTGGGTTGTCAAGTCTTTGTGGGTAGTCAGAGACTAGAAGAAAAGTTTGGATTAAGTGGCTGTCAGTCAACAAAAGTTAAGTGAAATCATCAGGCCCAAGTGGCTACAGCAAAACTCTTACAGGAGATTCACCCTTCAAACAAACTAATGACTAACAAGAAAAGAGAAATAACAGCAAATACACACTGTGATTTGCATTTACTTTATTTCTATGCCATCTGAAAAACTAGAAGCTTTTAGGACACTGTAGCAGTGGCTCTAGAATGTCTGTTCGGGATTGAGTAGATTATGGAATTGTATTCCAAACAAATTTATTATATTTTCAGGTAAAATTTTGATTGTGAATGCATGTTGGCTTACCTAGCATTGATGGTTAAGAATGACTCATTCATACTGAAACGAAAATGCTTCCACTTTTAAACCACAGTTCAGTATCTTCATTTCTACACATAGCTGTGTTTTGTAGAGGATATTGAACCTATTTTCATTTATGTCACTGTTAAAATGTACCTAGTGTTGGAAGTACTTGCTATTTCAAGCCTTTAAGTGCTAAATGTGAAAGACCTGAACAGTCTGTCATGGGTTCTCTTTTTAAGTATTTCTTCAAAGGATGGGCATTAGGCCCTGATCTCTCTCTCATAAAGCCAGGAGAAGGTCATGAGTCAGTAGGAAATTCACTTATCTCTTTTTATTTTTAATTTTCTGGCAAAGCTAAGAAAAGTGGTAGGTAAGGCAATGTCACCTACTTCTGCATAACCACTCCAGTGACTTGTTTTGTGCCCTTTCCATAGGGAGAGCATTTAGTGATTTTAATATTCCCACTGGTAAAACTATTGGACTTTAGAATTCTTCGGACTTAGTCTCCTTCAGGCATGAAGTCCTCACTTTGAGAATGTCACTTACTTTCTCAGCTGCTGCAGGGAGGAGAAAAGTTGAACACATTACACGATGTTTGCACAGCTGGAAAAATTACAACAAATTAACATACTGTAGATTTTTTTTTTTTGCTGTGGGATAGTAAATTTGAAGACGTGTAGTGGGTGAAAAGCCTGAGCTGTACCTGTGGGAGATTGCTGTTAAGGTCGTGTCTCAAGATTTGTGAAGGGACAGCATTTGAACAGTTTTGAATGCTCCAAAAGTAAAACCTCTGAATTGTATAGCATGGCAACAAAAGCAGCTCAGTACACCAGCTTTACAGATAATACTCATTCATCACTTTGTTATGAGTCAGGTTATCAGCTATGTCATTATCAGTGCTTATTGTTTCCAGTACTGGCCTTGTTTGTCTTTCTAAACAAAATGGTAGTGAGAAACCACAACATTACCGTGGGACCCTGAGACTCATTATTAGGAGAGGACCACAGTTTGCTGAATGTTCATAGGTAGTGTGTTTGCTCATCTGGTTGCATACTTCACTGTGGTGCAACACTATCACTAGTTCTTTTTATATTTAGTGTGAGCTATGTGGGTTTGCACCGGATGCCCTATAGACTGCAACAGCCATAAGTGCATGCCTTGAGCAGCAGTGTGTGTTCAGTGAGTTATGTACCATTGTAGCAACATACCTGTGCTTGACCATTTGACTGAATGTTTTTTGAACAGTATCTGTTTCACCACGTGTGATTTGACACATAGTAAGGTTGGCAATAGCAGTCGTGGTAGTCACTTCAGGAGAGTGTGCTCTGGTTTGTTATGGCAGGCATCTTTAGGAAAGAGTCTTCATTTCTTAATAAATCTCGAATGTATACCTTGTATATATTTATCCTTCTGCTTAGGACAAAATGTAGCATAAAAGGACACAAAAGAATCCCTTTTATTGTCTTTGTGGGAAGATTTTTGAATGCTACCACACCATAAAACTGAGAGGTGTAACCGAAGATTATGATCAGCATCTCACAGCTGAAAAAACAGCAAACATTATAAATCACCAGTCTTGTATTTGAATTTTTCTTGTTGAGGTTTAGCCTTTTTTATACAAAATCTTGAGTAAATATATGACTGCAGTTTCTTTCTGCATATAAAATTGTATACAGACTTTTCAAACTGCTTATCAAGTGCTGAGCTGTCAGTACTGCAACAGTAAACAAATACAGTGTTTCCTGAGATTCCTGAGCCTTCGCTAAAGATTTCACATACTGACTAGAAGATGTATCCTGTTGTAGTTCAAGGAATCTTCATAGGATGATATGTGTTTTTCAGTTGACAGAATTGAAGGCAGACTTCCAGTACCAAGAGTCTAACTTGAGGACAAAGATGAATAGTATGGAGAAAGCTCACAAGGAAACTGTGGAACAGTTGCAGGTACGTAATTGCTTATCAATACTTGGGAAGTACTTCAGATGGAATCATACATTCAGGTATTCAGGCTGTTCACTCAGCTTGTTTGCTCAGGATTGTTCAACACAGTAGTACCAAGTTCATGAGTGGTCATTGCCATGCCTAGCTTTGGATGCATTGTACAGCACCTCTGCAGTCAACAGTCTCCATATGAGTTAAACTGGCCCTTTTAACTTTAAGAGGTAAAGCCTTACCTCACATGCTTTCTCAAAGTTTATTTTTTGTGTCTGTTCTCTGACAATTTCTCAGTTGTCATGGGATACGGATCTGATTTAAGCACTCAGCATTAACACATTGACAGCTAGATGTCTCTTGTTAAAGCATGCTTTATCAGGAAGAAAGCCTGAATTAGTTGCCTTGTAAATCACAGACTGAACAGGCACCTAGTGCAATAGTGGATATATTAAATTTTGCAATATGGGTGTGGTTACTTTGTTGAAGACAGAACATGATATCAAAAAACATATACAGTTCTTTGAAAAGTGATCATTACCTTCTTAGCACCTGCATTTTGAGAATTTGTACATAAATGCAAAGTGCTGACGTTACTATTTCAACTCATACCTTTTTTAATCTGTATTGCAGGCCAAAAACAGAGAACTGCTCAAACAGGTCGCAGCATTGTCAAAGGGTAAAAAGTTTGATAAAAGTGGGAGTATCCTCACATCTCCTTGAGGACGTGGTTCTTTGTGGGGTTTGCTACTCAATGTACATTTGAGTAATTCTGTGAAGCCCTTAAAATCCTGTGTAGTGGAAAAAATATTTTTGCACACCAGATTAGTTGGCATGTTTCCTACATGTTTTTATAATTAATATGCAGCTTTTTTTAGTTACTGTTCAGATGAAATACTTCAACTGGCTTGAAGAATGTTTTTATTTTTTTGATATTGGAAACCTTTTGCCAGCAATAGTATTAAACAATTGCATAGAGAACATAGCAGTGCTCTCTCTGAAAGGACAACATGCAATAACAAACTAGGTGTACTTTTTACAAAGTAGCAGCTGAGTCTTTTAAACTACACTGATGTCAGCCAAAAGTTTATGAATCTGCAGTGACACTGAACACTGGTTTCTGGCAACTGTTCTTTTACTTTGTATGAAAATATAAATTTGGAATGGAAATCATGGTGCTCTCAAGTGGAACTAAAAAGAGGCATATATGTATTGTAAATACAACTGTAACGGTTATATTCTTAGTTATAACAAGTAATTAGTGTTTTACATTCTTGTGATAGGGACTGACTGAAAGATTATCTATTGTACAGTAACAGAGGCAGCGTGGTTTTTGTAAGATTTACTGTAGACTTTTCTTGCAAGTGCCTTTCTCCAACTGTTTATTTATAGGAATGTTGGTATTTTGTACATAAGGTTTTTATGTTTTAAAATCATGTTTAATAAATGTTTTATGTAAATATAAATGTGTGTACAGAGGAATCTGAAACAAAGATCAAAGTGGCTAGTGCAGTGCTCGAGGCAACATTAAGAGCTGGCTAGCTGATTGATGGACAGTGAGTATTTGCTTTAGATAACCTTTGTAGCTTGTGTCTGTGAGGTGTAGAATTTTATTAGTGCTGCTCATGCCAAACACTTCCTGAACAAAAAACAAAATGTTTTTTTGCCACACTGGAGTTTTGTGGTTTGTTTATACATTTTTCCCATTTGGCACAGCACTAATTTTAATTCCATAGCAGACATTGTACTCCAATGTTACATCCTTAGCTAGTGATACACACTCAGAGTTTTAAATGCGTTTATTCCCCATTGTCTGGTTTAATGTACTTGGTTGTAACTTATGGTGATTCTTCTTAATGATTTGCAACATTCACATCCTCCACTGAAGATGCACATTGAGAAAAGAGTAGCCAAAACTAATGGTCTTGAAATTAACTGAGGGAATGGATGCGATGTCATAGGGTGGGTTATAATGTTCTGGGTGGATTTTCATTCTAAATTACATCAGTTTAAGTTTAGCTCTGCTCCTCATGGACATGAGTCATTCAGAAATTTCTATTAAACAGCATAGTATACCCCAACGTATCTATTCATGAAGGTAAGTTATGAATCAGCATAAAAGGAAGTAGACTTACATGGGTAAAGGTTTAAGTCAGCTCTGGATACTGACTGGTAACAGGGTAGCTGTTGATATTTCAGCAAGCTTTTGTAGAAACAGCTATGCATTTTTAATTAAAGAAAAGTCTATAGACCCTTGGCTGTTCACCCAGGTACTGAACTATGAACACCTTCTCAATAGTTCAAAGGAGTTCCAGCAGCAACAGACTACTGAAAAATATTAAAAACTTGAGCTATCTTGCTTCGTATCATATATGTGTATTTTTATACCCTAAAATCAACTTTGTAAGTTTATAAAAGCTCCTCTTTAAACATATTAAACTAGGGTAGAGAATGCTGCTATCTTTGGGGTTGTTATTAATTTTTTTAGTCTACAAATTTATTACTTTTATTAATTCAGAATTAGTATTTGGGTCATTTTTTTTTCCAGTTTGATGATGACCCATATTCAGAGAAATGAGTTTTAAAATACAGAAATGCATAGCAAAATTAAATATTTGAATTGAGATTACTTAATTATATCAATTCAAGCAGCAGTCAGGACATTTTAAAGAAACAAACAGAAGTAATTGACTTTATAAATCCCAGTCAAAATAATTTTTAGGAGTTTAGTTCTTATTAAATACCTGTGGATTTTCTTACATGATCTCAATTTTAACATTAATTTTTTAAAGTTCTTAATTAGCCAACTGAATCCCAGTCCTGAGAATTGTGTCCTGGAGCTGTAGATTATTGACATAATAAACTGATGTTCTTTAAACGTGGATCTGCAAGGAGATTGTTGTACTGTATTGTGCTTTTAGCCTGTTTCCAGATGTTGATTAGCATTGACCAGTAATGGCCATTTTGGCTCAAGTTATTTATGTATTTTAAGCCTGTGAATATTGCAGCCCCCTTTTAGATAGTTTGTCCAAATCCACGTTCTGCAGTGAAGCTGTTCAGCTGTCCACATGTATAGATTATTGAAATGCTGTACTGGCACACATCTGACCGTTGACATTTTGTACCTTTTCTAAATCCAATGTTTCACAATAAAATCTTGTCAAAACATTCGTTTGTCCTTTAAAAATTATTCAAAAATCCATACTTTGTGTTCTTTTTGTATCTTTCATGCTATGTTACTCACTAAAAGTCTGTGGCAAAAAAATGGGCAGAATTTAGTATTTCAATTTCTGTTAAGATTAGACACCTTGGACTGTCTGCAGATTGTAACAAACTAGAGCTACAGATTACTTTGTCTTGTGAAAATATTTTTGTTTTCTACAACAGAATTATAATACATAGAAATATTTTCCTATTGAGAAGAGAAACACATGAAGTGACATTGATAATTTCTTTGTTCCCTTTCTTATGTCAGGAGGAGTGAGGTGCCCAGACCTAACCAGCTTCCTGCTGGCTGTCTGTCACAGTGGCTCCTAGTGGTTTGCACCTCAACCGGTGCTCCAAATTGTAAATCTCACTTTATGTTTTTCTCAGCAATCAATCTTCGTTGTTCCACAACCCAGAAGAACACTTCTCATTCAAGATATAAAGTTCAAAATTAAAACCCAGCAAAAAAAGAAAAACAACAAAAAATCCCCAAAAAATTAACCCAAGTCCAACAGAAGAGTAAGATTCTGTATCTGGTCAAGGCAATTACTTAGAAGGGGAGAATCTTTGAGTTTCAGAGCATCTCAAAACTGTTGACACTTAGGTATAGTAATGAACAGTATGCTATTCTAATACTAGATTGTTCTCGGTCTCATTTTAATGCAAACTTGCAACAGAAGCGTTGAAGCCAATTATTTTTAAAGCTGAGAGCAAGTCAAAACTCGGTGTGGTGTACTTATTTTAGGTATGGCTTCCATGTGACAAATGCAAAATGTGTGTAACAGGCCATGTAACCAACTGACTCCTGAAAAGAGATTTGCATCATTTGAAGCAAATTTCCTTAATGAATATTTAAATTTATATAACCTGTGTATAGGCATTCAGGCAGTTCTTAATGGTCTTTAGTACCTTCAAATGTTCAAAATCCACACTGGTTTTTATGAAAACACTGATGTTTAGGATTATGAACTGTAGCTATTGAAATGGAGTAAAAGCTTTTCATGTAATTTTTATTCATTCTAATGATTACTAAAATATTGGTACTGCAATAGAAAATGCATTTTCTGATATATTATGTGCAATTGCTTTGGATTTCCTCATGGAAGAGGTACTGATATATGCAATTACTTGTGTTGAATCCTACAGAAGTAGTAGGGGGTGTTAGACAAGAGGATTATTGAGGTGAAAGGAGATGTTCGTGGTGCTCCTGGAGAAAGAAGGAGGGTAATGGAGGTGTCAGGGCTAATGGGGAAGAGAAACCTCTGAGATACCATGTTACTTGTTTATGCAATGTACTGAATCACACAACTAGGTTTTTTTAAGGGATACATATTTTCTATATCTCTAAAATGCAGCATTGCTTAAGGGAGATTTTTGGTTTTGTTGGGAGTTGTTTGTTTTTAGCAATACTAGAGTCCAGATTTTAGAAATGAATAGAATAAACCTTGACTAAATTGAAATACAAAGATGGGCAATGTAACATCCACCTTATAAACAGTTAGTCAAAACTGTAAGTCGAAAAAAACAGGTAAAACTGCAACAGACAACGGCATACCATAACCCCAGCTGGGTAATGGTGCAAGTTTCACTGTATGACTCCAAGTGACTATTCTTACACATTACACAGAAATTGTCCTTGAAGGTATGTCACTCAGCAGCACAGGAATCATTGACATTTTCTCTTGCTTTAACCTAAACAGAAAACAAGTCTGGATTTGTCTCTTTGTAGTACGCTGGCACTGTTCTAACTGACCTTGTTGCTCCTGGCAATTTCTCTTTAGTGTATCTCCTGGTGGGTAAAATTAATTTTGCATTTTGACTGAAGGTGGTTTAAATGCCATGGATGCTGATGTACTAGGCAAGCCAGGGGAAAGTAGAGATTTGTTTTTGAAGTGTCCATTTTCCTTCTGCTAAGGGTTTCTGACTTTGGAGTACTTGGGTAAGTACATTCATTTTCAATTGGAAAACAGGCATTCCAGCTTCTGGAGAATACTGAAGACTACAGTTAAACTCGCATCACCTTTGCATACAAAAGGTTAATATTGGAGGTGTAAGCAGAAGACTACTTTTATAGAGTCTTCTTTTGACTGCAAAAGGTGTGTGAACAAACAAAAATAGGATTGACTAACAAATAGATGAGAGTTCAGACCCAAGTGATCTTATTATGAGTTGGGTCAGAGGAATGCAATGTATTCCTCCTATGGCTTCTGGGGGTATTAGAATTCGCAAATTGATTTTTCCCAAATTGATTTTTACCTCTTGTAACACCTCTCCCACTTTTTCAGTACCTTAGAGCAATTTATTTTGAACTGAGTACTGAAAACCCCAAGATGTTTTCCCTTATTTGAATCAACAGATAAATGTGTTTTGCTTTATTTCAATAAAAGATGTAGAGTATTCACGATTTGTCCTTCATCAGGTGCATCAACTCATGTCTTCAGTTTTATTTATAGCGGGTCCTTGGGAAACTTTTCACAACATTCCAAAAAGGGGAAGAGCTGTAAAGCTGTATTTGCTGGAATAACTTAAACCACTGCTGAAAGGCAAACACATTAATTCAAGCTGACTCCACTGAAGCAGTCTAGTGGTGCTCATACAAACTGTTGCAGTGCTGTAGTTGTAGAGCATGTGACAAAACAATGAGGAACAGTAATTTCAATAATTCCTTCAAGATCTACGGGATTTGCTTGCTGGTCATTTACCTGACAGGGTGCAGCATTCACTAAAGTTACAAAGAGGCTTTTTGCCTAATCATACTAGCAAAAGATCATGGAGATCCATCCATTAATCCAGCCAAGTCCAGCTGTACTTCGTGTCCCTAAGTGCAGAATCTGCACATTTTCTGAAGGGATGGTGATTCCACCACTTGCCTTCGTAGCCTGTTTCAGTGCTTGACAACTCTTTCCAGGAGGAAATGTTTCTTAATAACCAGTATAAACCTCCCCAGTGCAATTGGAAGCTATTTCCTTTTGTCCTATCACTTGTTATCTGGGAGAAGAGACTGACTCTCAGCTCACTATAACCTCCTTCCAGGTGGTTGTAGAGAGGAATATTTCCCCACCAATCCTCCTTTTCTCCAGACCAAACACCCCCAGCTCCCTCAGCTGCTCCTCACAGCACTTGTGCTCCAGACCCTTCCCCAGCTCCGTTCCCTTCTCTGGACACGCTCCAGCCCCTCCATGTCTTTCTTGCAGGGAGGGGCCCAGAACTGAACACAGGATTGGAGCTGTGGCCTCAGCAGTGCCCAGTACAGGGGGACGGTCACTGCCCTGCTCCTGCTGGCCACACCATTGCTGATCCAGGCCAGGATGCCATTGGCCTTCTTGGCCACCTGGCCACTCTGCTGGCTCACGTTGAGCTGCTGTTGTACAGCACTCCCGGGCCTTTTCAGCTGTGACCCAAGTGCAGGACCCAGCACCTGGCCTCGTTGAACCTTGTATAGCTGGCCTCAACCCATCAATCCAGTCTGTTCAGCTCGCTCTGTGAACCCTTCCTGCCCTCCAGCAGATCAACAGTCACACCTGGTGTCACCTGCAAGCTGACTGAGGGCACTCAATGCCTTTCCCCAAATCACTGATAAAGATGTTAAACAGGAGTGGCCCCAATACTGATCCCTGGGGAGCCCCACTAGTGACCAGCTGCCAGCTGGATGTAACTGCATTCATGACCACTCCCTGAACTTGGCCATCCAGCCAATTTTTTATCCAGTGAGCATTGCACCTGTCCAAGTCATGAGCAACCAGCTTGTCCAGGAGAATGCTGTAGGAAATGGTGTCAAAGGCTTTATTAAAGTCCAGACAGACAATATCCACAGCCTTTCCCTTATCTACTTAGTGGGTCAGCATATAAGGAGATCAGGTTGGTCAAGCAGGACCTGCCTTTCCTAAATCCATGCTTGTTGGGCCTGATTCCCTGGTTGTCCTGCATGTGTCTCGTGATGCACGCAGGATGATCTGCTCCATGACCTTCCCCATCACTGATGTACATGTCATGATTGCTGTGCACAAGATGGCCTCCAACTATCTTATAACATCTGCAACAGTGGAGTGAGCACTTGATACTTCCTCATACTGGAATGGCATGATGCTGTTTTGCATAAAAACCAAATTGCATTGTAAGATGCATTTGAAAATTATTTCTTCATTCTTTCATTGAAGAGAGTTCAGTCTTTCTCCAGTGATAAATATGCTCCAGTTTTTAGGGTGTGATTAGTACAGTGGTTTTTTTCTCTTAGTTTGCTCAAAGGTAGTGATATATAAAGATTTTTTTAAAGCAAACCCACTTTTGAATAATGTTTATCAAAACTGATGGAATGCATCCCTTCCCTTACTTCCTGATGCTAAATATATTAAGGGAAAATAGAGCTAAATAGGATGGCTGCCTACATAAGATTAGCCACTAGATGCTGCTTAAACCCCACAGTGTATGGTTCTGCTTTCTGTGCAGCAGCCAGCACCCACAGTGGATAGCTGTTCCTGTTCAAATACAGCACTGAGGCTAAAATGAGAATATCCTAAATGCTGAATGTGGTACTTTGCAATGCTTTTTCTATGTGAGGATGACTGTGCACTGGAACAAGTTGTCCAGCTGGTGGTAAAGTCTCCATCCATGGAGATACTCAAAAGCTACCCATGGTCCTGGGTAACTGGCTTCAGGTAGCCCTGCTTGAGCAACAGGGCTGGACCAGAAGACCTCCAGAGGACACTCCCAACTTTAACTGTCCTCTAACTCTGATACCTAAACAGGGCACTATTTTTTTTTCCTTCATCTATTAAAATACAGTATTTTTTAATGCAAAAAAATAGGTAAGTAATGTTTTGATGTGTTCAGTTTTTGTAATAGCCATTCATCTGCTAGGCAGAGTGCTGCAATAGGGAAGCATATCAAATTATATGTATGATTGTTATATAACCATCAAGATAGTTTGCTGACCTTGTAAAAGAAAGAGCTTTTCATGAAGACGCATTTCTAAAAGCTATTTTTGGTAGCAAATTTCAAATAAACAGAGCAAGGAGAAGTAACTTCCCATCTACTTCTTTCCTGTTAGTCTATTGCCAACATGATATAATTCTTATACTATGCAAAGTCAGAGACAAGTCTATTTGAAAATAGTAAAATTCCCAAGAGTACTTATCTTGTTATCCAGATCTCTAAAGCCCTTTTGCACTGTTTTGTTTTATGTTTAGCGACAGCATTCTAAGTAAGTTTGGTGTGAAGTATGTCGGACCTCAAGAATATGTGTAGTTCTCCTTTCCTTTTATTCACAGATTTTTGCACAATATTTTTATTATATAGTTTTAGTTTATTAATTCAGTTGAAAAAGCAAACTCACAGTATAGAGTAGCTCTTCACATCTTTCCTTGTGTCAGGAGAATAGTCCTCCACTTGAATAAGGAATGTAACTTTCTTCTTGCCTTGGTATCACGAGGACAGGTGCATTGATTTTCCTGAAAAGTATCCTTGCAACAACTCACTGAATATTGTTCCTGAGGCATACAGAAATCATAGCAAAAATCAGATACCATCTTTATACATTCATAATTCTGTCATAGTTAACATTTTAAGTTGAGTAAACTAGGTGATAGTGTGGGAAAAAAACTGTAAGCAATTGAGATAATTTTAAAAAACAGAAAAATGAATTTTATAGTGATTCAGAATGCACTTATAAACTTGATTCTACTGTCAAGATTGCTATCAGGCTGATAAACACGCTTTATCTTATAAAGACAAAAAATGAGTATACTTTAGAAAACAGAACAAAAACATGCGTTTCATTCTTCGACTATAGTTAGGAACACAAATATTGATATATTATTTACTAAAATACCATCGAGCTTATAAAAACAGTAATTTATGTGGTTAAAAATATCTCTGCTTCTTCAGTAGAACATGAAAGAATTTTTTTGGTAGTTGACAGAAAATGATTTCTCGAGAGATAAGTTTTCTTTTTAAACCCATTGGAAGTTTCCTCTAGCTTAACTTCTGTTTCCTAAATCTTACTAGTGTTGTAACTGTAGTTGTTTTTTTCTGGCAGAAAGGTCCATAAATTGATCAATTTAATCACAATTTCTGTGATGGTTTTTCTTTGTTAATACATTCATTGGCTTAGGATTTAAAGACTGTGACTCTGCCCTCAAGGATCAGTATATTCAAATATTCTCCTAGCACTCTTATTCAATTATACCACTTTGTTGCTAATTAGCACCATTGACTTTTCCTCTTTGCAGTAAGATTTGTTCTTCCAGGAGTCAATAAGTTAGTCACCATAAATCTAGGGGAAAAAAAACTACCATCAGCTCCTTAATGTAAAATACACTTCCAGCTGTTGTTCTAGTGCTATTTTTACCAATAGTAAAAATGCCCAGTTTTGGGTGCTGGCACTAGTGAAAGAGCTGTTCTGGCCCACCCTGGAGCAACTCTATTCTCCAGTTTATCCCACGCACTGGGATGGCTGAGGTCCAGCCGTTCTCCAGGAGGCTGGCAGAGGTTGTGCACATCAAGCCACCACATTACCTCGTAGTGGAGCTCAGGTCTTCATGACTGACAGCCCTGCACACCCCAGGAAAGCTTGGCACAGTGCTGCACCAAGGGCTCTGTTTTCTTGGGCAAGAGAGAGGGAGTTAGAATTGCTGGGTGCTCATCCTGCCAAGGATTTTCTCTCTCTGTCCCTTTGAAGGGGTGCTAGAAGGAGTGCTGCCAGCCTCACAACAACCATAACTGGTGGCCAGTCAGAAGGTGGAAGCCTTGAGAAGGAAAATACGTGAGGCTCATTGGAGAAGGAAGAGGCAATGCAAATAGTTGGACCTCTGAGGGGTAGACCAGAACTTGCTCAAATTACATCTTTGTTAGCTTGTTTAAGATCAAGCTGAGATGTTTCCAGTGACCAGTTCCACCAGAATGAACATCTCTGGCACTTAGGGCCATTCACACTGCCCACGAGGGGGTCAGTCAGTCTAGGCTTCCCATTGAGTTACCAGAGAGAACTTAGAGTAAAAAAATGAGTTTTCATTTTTGTCGTCTGGATGAGCCTATTTTACATCATTATATATATCTTGACTTCCTAACAGAGGAAGTGTGAATGCTCTTAGAGTACCTTTTCCTAAAGAGGCCTCTGTTTGACTTATTTCTTAGGGTTTTGCTGCACGTGCAAATTCTGGCTAGAGTATTCTAATGTATATTACCTCCTGTGTCCAAGTGAGAAATGCTTGCTTCTTTTCATTTTCCCAGACTTTCAAGATGCAATTGCACTCATTGGTGCAATTTTGAGGTTTAAAGGCAGAATTCTATGCCTTGCTGACCCTACAATAATATTGCTAAACAGACCTTAGAGGGGAAAATAAAGAAAGAAGAAATGAGTAGCTCTAATTTATATAAATTATATATATATCATCTATATAAAACATAATTATGTGTAATAAACTATAATATTATACATTACAATGTATTGTATAATATTTTTTATTTAGAATATAAATGTACTTTCATATCTATATAAAACGCCTTGTTACTTGTCTTTTCTGTTGCCTAGTGCAAAGCTGATGAGATCAGTAGCGTGGGTCCTAGTCATGCCTTCTCTCCTTTTATGGACTTATTTTCTCTTAAAACCAGGATGTCTCTTTCCATTCAGCCCACCTCGAATCAGTTGGTAGACATCAGTAGGATTGTTCTTTGGTTTGAAACATAAATGGGTGGAATAGGGAGTGGTTTGTGGTTTGGTTTTGAAGTTGTTGTTTTGGGTTTATTTTGTAAATACCTCTTTTCCAAACACAAACCTGTCATCCAATGCCAGGTCTCTGTTCCTTGGCATGGGTGGGAAGAGACTACAACTTGTTTATTTCCCTGACCTTTCCAGCAAACCTCACATTTATGACAGTTCCCACTCAGCACTTCCAAAGCAATCCCTTGATAAGCCTCTCCAGGACACCTCCCTCTCCAGTTAGGGTGAAAATTGGCAAATCCTGTGAGGGCTGATATCTCAGCACACCAGCGACTGCTTAGGTAAAGTGAAAAATAGTTTATCTAAGAGAATGAACACTCCTGAAATTAACATTTTACAGTCAGCAGCAGCCCAAACCAATCTCAGTACTGTAGTATGGCAAAAAATCAGTAAGGCAACCCCAAAATGGAGGAGAAAATGCAGACTAGCCACTCTGGCACATGTAGTAAAGATATTTCATTTCCTAAGCATGGCTGTGCCATAGTTAACTCATACCTTTGTTTTTAATGGGGCTTTTACTGGATGTATCATGCTGTTTTCCACTTGCATACTTTCCATTATTTCATTAACTTGTTTTCAATCCAAGAAACAGAAGTGAGCAACTTTTTGTTGCTGATCTGCAGCTGCTGAGTGTGATGCTGTGGTCCTAAAAAACACAAATTCAGAATTATGGTATTAGCTAGTAGCCAAGCTTGATACTTCAGAGCATTTCTGCTTTCTGCTCTGCAATACAAAACATCATATGTGTTCTGCAGTAGTAGCATATTTCCAGCCATCTGTAATTGCCTCCTACTTGCATATGCTTAGTCACTGCATACAAACACACACCTTCTGCTGAACTTTAGTAAAGCTCATTATGTTTTTAGCCATATGGTATTCTACAAAGGCTCTTTTTGACAATACTAGAACTCAGTAATCCTAAATTACCTCCAAGGAGGACAGAGGAGATAATTTAACCAAATCATTATTGTAAGTATTTACTTTCTCATGTGATCCAGTGACAGATTTTGACAGAACTTTTGTTGTCATCACTTTTGCCAAGTGAATGGAAACATATTAGTATGAAAAACAAATAACAATTTTTTTACTGTTAAAGCTAAAATAACATCACAGGAATAATCTAAACCAACACAATTTGATAGCTTTTTTATTTCCCCAGTGTTTTTAATATGTCTTAAATGACCCTTCATGCTATTGGTAAGTTAATACTTATCAAAATCAGGGAGTACTCAAAGGTGTAATTAACCTTTCCCTCGTATCACCAGCTGGAACCCAAATTGGTTGTCTGTTGTTATCTGGTCTCTGAGTCTGGGATGGAGCTAAATGACAGGTTGGTGTACTTGGGGAAACCTATGTCTCCTGAACAGATGGCTTCCTGGGATTCCAACCAACAGCTAGAAGTGGGCAGTCTTTCCCTGAAGCAGGCGTGAGATGAGGATGATGTTAGTCTTCTAGCAATTAATTGTATTTGGGCAGGGAAGGGTCTTGGAAGGTTGTCTTACTTCCTGCTAAGACAGGATCCCAGAAGAGGAACCAGATACTGATAGGCAATCACAACTATCTGGAAATCCCAGAGTAGTGAAAAAAGTCAGGCTGCAGACCATCTTAAGGAGTTAAGGATCTTTTCTCTCACACAGTTTGATAGCATGAAGCTTTTTAAAAGAACCTCCTTTCACCCTAAATTATTTTTTTACCATTTCCATATTTTTTCCAACCTATGCCATTTTATAACAGCTGAACTATTCCTGAAATTTCTATCTCTGTTGCTGATAAGCTCTTCCAGTCCCTTTCCTGTAGGGCTGAAGTGCCAGCTACACAATCAGAACTGCTGTCCTGGGGCATCCTGAGAGGACGTCATGAGATCACTGCTGTATAATCTTGCTCCTCTTTCCTGCTTCTGGTAACAGAATAAATAGCCAAGTCCACAGTTGGCTCTGCCAAAGAGTGCAAAGAGCCTTAGTAACCTGATTAAGAATTTATAGTACCTGTTCATGACAAAGAGGAGATCTATTGCTGCTTGCTGTTTCTGTTTGATCTGCATCCTGGCTTTGTGAGAAAGATCCAGCTTGTTGCCAATATCCAAATGATTTGGCAGACTTCTCCAGGAGAGCACCATGCATCTTTCTAGAGGAGGACTATTATTGCATGCCACATCTTGCAGGCTGAACCAAATTCTATAGAAAGAAAATGAATCCCTGTCAAATTACAACCACTTCATAAGACAGAATTTTAGAAGCTGTTTTCATGGAATCACTTGGGTTGGAGGGAACCTTAAAGATCATCCAGTTCCAGATCCCTATCATGGGCAGGGAGGGACACCTTTGAGTACACCAGACTGCTCAAAGCCTATGCTTTATGTGACAAAAAAGGGCAGAAGTATTCCTGATATATTCCCTGATGCCCAGGGAAAAGCAGCTGTAAATTCAGTGTCTGGGGAGCCTGGCTGGCTGTACTGTGTCAGAGCTGATGCTGACACAAGGAGCCTGGGATCATCCTGGGCTGGGTGTGTGGGGAGACAAGCTCAACCCCCACCAGTGGAGCAAATCTGGATCTGTTTGTTCTTTTGATGAACTCTCCAAATTTGCTTCAGTTCTCTACCCAGGAAAATAGCTCTGCCCTATGAAAATACCTTAAGCAACATTAGATGGTCAAACACAAAATTATTGGGGAACACTGAAGCACTTAACTGGGTAAATGGAGAATGTTGTAGTTAAGATCTGGATTTATGTTGGTATTTATATAAAACACTGTAATTATGTTGTGAATTGATTAAAATACAAGCCCTTCAGGAAGAACAAGAACAAAACGTCTCTATACTGAGGCAGAAAAATAATTCTTAAGATGAAAAATAATAAATGTCCTTTATAAAGTAACAATATAAACAGTTGGATAAAATAATGAGCTGTTTTGAGAAATTATCGATGGACAAAGCAATCCTAAGGGGAAAGAGGCCTTAATTAACGGAGAAATTAATGCCATGCGTGACAGCAGAGGGAGTTTCTGCTTATCGTTCTCTAGGTTTGTATTCATGAATTTTACCTCAGTTTGGCTGTGGATATTAATTTTGGTTTTGCTTTTACATAGTGAGATCAGAAAAGCACAAGGATAAGACAAAGAGAACAGACAATATTGGAAAAAAGCCCCAATAACTAGAGATATTTTAGTAAAATACAGGTCCTTATACTTGATAGCTAAATGAAATGAGACATATAGTAAGAAAAAAATAGATCTCAGTAAATATCTGACATTAGATGTAGGAAACCTGATGAAAGAAGGAAATTAGAAAGGCTTTTGAAACATGTCTGAACTACCTGCTGAAAGCTGGTTATTAGACCCATACTTAATTTCTTTGCATTAAATCTAAAGTGCTGCAAATAAGATTTGAGCTTGATACTGCATCACTTCTAGGAGAGATAGATTGCTTTTCTGCCAGCCTTCTTGGGACTTCACCTCTGCTTTTAATTTCCCATTTACAGATGGAATTCAGATTACTTTTTCCTATGCTCTTTTTTCCTCCCTTGACTGTTTAGACTAGAGATGTTCTCACTTTTTCATGTTCTCCTTTTCCTTTTGGTTTGCTCCTCTTCATTGTCCACTCCTCCCAGGGTGGATTGTGGAGATGTTCCCAAAGAGCCTCTAGGAGCAGGGTGGTAGGTGCAAGCTGAAAGGTCCTGTGGAGGCAGGATTATAGCTGTGGGAAGGATCAATGGTTACAAAGGAGCTGAGGTAGAAAGAAGAGAAGCAGCAGAAGGAATCTTGTGCTTTCCAGCATGTGTCAGCGTCTCCATGGGAGTGGGGGATTTTGAGGGTCCCCTGGTCTTTTCTGCACAGATTTCTCGGTGCTCCTCTGTCCTATGGTCTCACTTCTGCCCTTCCCAGTGCTTCCCACCCTGGCTCTGGTTGACCTGAATGGCTGAGAGACTGGGTTTGATTTTCTTAAAAGGCATATTTGGCTCACCTTTGCCTACTTGTCTAATTACAGCCCTAAATGATTAGAGTTTACTGCAAGGATGACTAACATCATGCCCTGGAATCTGTGAGAGAGGTAAGATTTGTGTGTACAGATCCTTCCTGTTCTTATCTGTGTATGTGTAAATGTTGGTCTTACACGAAATGGTGGTGGTGTAGTAAAGAGTAGTTCTGGAATCTGCTTCATGTCCCACTGGGTAAGGGCATGCTAACTTCATTTCAAATTAAATGCACTTTCTCTGTGCTAGTCTTCTGTGGTCTTCTTGAATTAGCTGGTGTCTATCCCCACCTTGCCTGTGAGCATTGCACAACATATCTGCTATCATCCTTGATTTCCTGATTCCGAAGCACTGGCATCATTTGAGTTAACACACTGATATAAGGGATAAGCTGAGCACATAAGCTGTGTGCATAAGATGTGTATATCACTAGAAGTAGGCCAACAAGATCAGAAGAAAATGGAGGCACCAACACAACTTTTCTTTCCTTTAAAGTGTTTATCATCTGCTTTTCTCTATTTCATCATATTTTACCACTCTTTGCAAAGCAGTTATTTGGCATTTCTTTGTACTTACAAGTGTGCAGAGTTAATTTTGCTTGGGTATTAATGTTTTGAGTCTGTCCTGCCAGTTTATATTATGTGTATCTATGCCAATACCACTAACGGCTCACAGTTTCCAGCATTTCAGTGACTACTCTCAGGACACTCTTTTTTCCAGATAAGCCAAGGCATGTTTCTATGCCTCCTGGGCACTTGAAGATGTTATGTACAGTCTGGAAAATTGAAGATTATTTTCATTTCAGAGACTGAGATAAAAAAGACAGGGGAAATATTTCAAACTTTCCAAAATATTCATGAAACCAAGAATCATGGAATACCCTGAGTTGGAAGGGGCCCACAAGGATAATCAAGTCCAAAACCAGCCTCTGGCCCAGAAGCTTATTTGAAAAATGGGTCTAAATTAACTCAGCACACTTTTTCTTGCCCCAGATATTCTATTTAGGCTTCAAGTCACTAGGGTAGGCACAGGAGGCTAAATTCAGTCCATTGAGAGAAGCCATTATAAGGCTTTTCCATTATTTGTGTCCGACTCAAGTCTTCAAAACAAACTGGCCTTTTCTTCAGAGGCAGATTTTACCCAGCAAGAGTCACTGCCTCGTCCCACTGTGCAACCATGGGATGCTCACACAGCCAGGTCCTTGTAACAACATTTATAAGCTCTTCCACTTCTAACATAATAGTTTACTCTCCGTGTTTTCCTGGGTTGTTGTCCCCCTACTCCTTTATCTGTGTGGTGCTGAGTAAGTTGCCTTAGACACTTGAGTGCCTGAGACACTTTGCACACCTGGCAGTTCTGATGGATGGCTTTGGAAGCTGGTGGCCTTCTAAGCCTTGTCCAGATGTCACTTTTTTTGCCTGGTAAGTGTTACTGCTGAGGTCTCCTAGGCATTTGCTGTTCAGTTTTGGCAAAACAACGTTGTGCTTCTTTGTCCTTTTCATTTTCAGTTTTCTCTGAAATTTTCTAATTCACACTTGATACAGAGCTCAACTTTCCCACATCACGGAATTGTTTTTAATCATGTTTATGTGTATGGAAGTTACAGCAGTTTCTATTGCAAGACTTTGAGTCATGCATGTGTTTTCCAGCATTTAGTTTATTGTTCTTTTTTGTTTCCTGCTTTTCTTAAAATTGAAATCTGATCTTAAATCTTCCAAAATCTTTTCATCTCCAAGATAATAGATTTTGCAATTAGTCATTAAATTACCCACATAATGCACTTACTGGAACTGTGTGGAAATTCTGTTTTGTTATTTGAGTGATTTCCTCGTAGGTATCTCAAAGGTATGCTGATCTCATTTATATCTGCTTAAATACAGAAAGACTATGCTGAAGGCAGAGGAGACATTCTCCTCTTAAATTCATGCAACTAGGATAAGAATCTGGACCCACCTTGTTTTAACTTTAGTCTTCTTTCTTTGTAGTGGAAGAAGTCACTTCCCTGTAGAGTGATAATTAATAATTCATACATCCCAAAACAGAAAATACATTTGAACAGAAGCAGTAACATAGCTCTTGCTATTATGTTTTTAGAGGTGATAATTTGTTTCAAATTTATTTCTTTCTCATAGTACATATCTGCCATGGGAGCCATAATAGAAAGAATTTTGTTACTGCAAAATAGCATGATTAGATGCTGATATTTACTGCATACTTTGTTTGCATATGAAAAAAGTGTTGACTTTCACTACAAACCTGCACACCCTGAACTTGATGTGTAAAATGATGTTTGTTTCCTCGGAAAAATGCATTGTCATTAGAACCATTTTAGAGCTAATTTCTGTCTTCCTGACACTCCTGTAAGAAAATGCAGAAGAATCTTCCAATCAGTGCCTTATCTCTCTGTTATCTTGGGACATCAGGTTTCATGGAACTACTGACCCTTAAGTGTTTTTAAAAGTCTGTGCCTATGTTTTATTCTGAAAAACACTTCAAAAACTCTTGTGGTAATAGCATCACAGGCTGGGTTGATAGGCTAAATAATCTGTTTGGAACAATAGATAGAAGCACAGATTTTAAAAGTATCTTTGTGTATGGAAATGGAGTAAAATGCCTCTTTATACATGCTCACAAATGGTGTGGAGATGATTATGTTGATTAGGTGAGCTGTGGAGGAGGATGGAGGCAGAGTGCTCTCAATCACTGCTAATATGACAGCATATTTATGTCAAGCCATGCTTATAGCAAGTCAAGTCAGAAGGGTTGCATGTAATTAATTGTTCATAGGTCTTCACTCTTCCACTCTGTGTTGTTTAAAGCTTCTCCTTCTACCAGTATTGTACTCCTGCTTCATCCATGCCTCTCATCTTCTTACAGCAACCCTCCCTTATGGTTTGCTAGTGGCATCAGCCTTGACATTTCATTTGTCCTCATCTCCCAGCAATCACCTTTGCCTCTTCCTACACTCTTTCTATCCATGTGGCCTCTGCCTGTTTTTCGTGGATGTCCTTCCATGTCTATGGTCTGAGTACAAGGCTGCGTATGGGTCTTGACTATTAAAATAATTTTATTTTTTATTTAAATTCATGCTTCATTACATCACTAAGACTGTATATTATCTGAAGCAGAGGTAGTTATCATATAATTTCAAGTTTGCTTTTCCTTTTGTCAACCCTACACTTCCTTTTCTGTGAGCCAGACCTCTGGAAGCAGTCACTGCATAATATATAGTTCCCAGTTCAGCAATGTACTTGGCCATATGATTAACTTAAAATATCTACTTAAGACATATGCTTGTGTGATTTGATGATTGCTTTGCCAATTTCTGTGTCTTGCTGGGAAAAATTACAACAATAATGTGCCAAGAATTTGACTATTTGACAGTCGTTAATGAATATATCAACCTGGAACACTTGCTTTTCCAAATAAACTTTTGCTATACCTTCTCTTTTTTGCGTGGAATTTCATAACAAGAAAATTTAAGTGATTTTTAACTATTGAACTTAGTTACGTTAGCTAATAGTAATCTCTATATAATTGCAATGGAATAAACTGCAGAGAAAGACAATCAAGAAGGAAGCAGTAATAAAGTGAGAGATGACTTTTCCACTTTGATTGACATCACTCCAGCATAGCCAGTGCCAAACCTGTGCAACTGAGGAGAATCCAAATAACATTATTTAGAATTTTGGAGTCCAAACTGAACAAACGTGCAGATTTTGTTCCATCAAAGACTTTTAGAATGCAAGTATTTCCTTCAGAAGGTACTGCAGGAGAAGAGAGAAATTAATTTTATCCACGTGCTTCAGAGTGGAAGCAAGTGAGATGAAATTTCCATTTTTTCCCTTCCATGGGTTACCTCTGGGGTTAGGTTGGAGGAAGTGTTGTGCTCTTGATGAAAAGATCCTCACTCGAGCCCTGCTCCTGCTAAATTCACATCCACATGAGAATATGGATGATGCTTCCCCCCTTTTCCCCATGAACCTGCCCACAGAACAAAGCAATGATAAAGAACAGGTACCAAACTCTTTTCCATCTGGACTGGCTGCTACTTGTCACTGTTGTGGGACAAGGGAGAAGTCAGAGCCAGCTGGGATCTGTGAAGAGTCTTGTGCCACAGCTGTGCCTGGGACCATTCCTCCAGCTCAGACTACTGCACTGTTCCAGTGCCCTGCAGAGGAACATGGATATTTTTGTCTTTCACTGATCTTTGCTCCAACAACCAGTGCTCTAAATGAATGGCACATGTAAAATGCTCATCTCAAGATAATGTTCTCCCCAGTGCATGGGAAAGAAATTTAAAAAAAGGAAAATAGTGCAGTGTTGCTTAGAATATTATCCACCCCAGAATATCAGATAGAAAATGGAATCCCCGGGGCATACAAACTAAGGCCAGCAAGTGCAAACTTCAAATGCAGGAGAAAAAAAGGAATTATGCCATCATGACAGACCTGATTCCTAGCAGATACTCTTCTATGGTGGTGATTGCCTAGAGCAATATATGCTGGTGTAATAGGAGTGATGGAAATACTGGTAGCACATTTACAGAAGGCAATGGAACAAGTCTCTTGGTGTTACAAGTGCCTGCAGACCCTGAAAGGAATCTGTGGGCAAGAAATAAACCCCTGGATGTCTAGATTTTATTACCTAGGAAGCATCAGTTTTCCCTAAGGGTCTTTAAATTTTATTTTTGTAAGAAATGTGAGGAAATTAGGTGCAAAAGGTCTTGCAACAGAGGTAACTAAGCAGCTTTCAGTCACAGAAATGGTGAAAGAGATGTGCAAGAGAAGATTAAATTGTAAGATTCAGCAAAGGTACAGAATTTGGCGTTAAATCTAGGAAAATGTATTTTGTTTAATTTTCTCATACAAGAGTGGTAGTTCTGAGAGGTCCTCTGAGGTGACATTCAACCTCCTCCATACTGTGTACAGATTTAGGAGTGCTGGGGAGGTCTGTATCAGAAATTGGCGTGGTGATTCACTCAAGTTGGAAAACTGTGGTTTTTTTTCTTTAGGATGCACAGAGCACACCACTGCTGCAATCTCTCCAGACCATTGACCCAATACAGACCTTCCCAAAGACATGATGCAGTTCAGTTTCCCAGGGTGGATCAGAAAAAAATCTGAAAAGTCTGAAAAGCTGAGTATGATAATGATTTGAGGCCAAGGCAAGATAACCAATCTGCATCCCCTGATTGACTTGGTCTCTGGGCATCTGAAAGTTCCTTTCCAGGTGCTGCCAGTTATGGAGAAGACTTGCTCTCATGTGTAGCAAGCCCTCCAGAGAACATCTTTTATCTTCTTAATTTTCAACATGGCTCTGAAAGGCCTGGTTGGGCACCTGCTAATTCAAAAGGTGACAGGAGAAGACCCAGGAAATACTGCAGTATGTTTCTCATTGAAGAGTGGGAAGCTTGAAAGCCCCCTCCTTGTTCAGGGTGTTGGAGACCTTGATGTTTCTGCATTGCAAGCATCTGGCATATAGCAGGCTTTTTGGGATATCATGTTTCTTGCAGGTGGCCTGCAAGATGTGAATCCAAGATGTGAACCCTGAAACCCAACCTAGGTTTCTCAGAAAAAATCAGAATAGCAGGATGAATGCTGGCAGAAACATGGCTGGACTGCCTGAAAAGCAGACTGGCCAGCAGGTCAAGGGAAGGGATTCTCCTCCTCTGCTCTGGTGAGATCCCACCTGGAGTGCTGTGTCCAGATTTGGGGTCCCAGCACAGGAAAGATGTGGACCTGCTGCAGTGAGTCCAGAGGAGGGCACAGAGTTGGTCAGAAGGCTGGAGCACCTCTCCTGTGAGGACAGGCTGAGAGAGTTTGGTTTGCTCAACCTGGAGAATGGAAGACTCCAGGGAGAGACATACTGGGCCCTTTCAGTACTTAAGGGTGGCCTGTAGGAAGGATGGGCATCGAGGAAAATATTTTCACTCTAATTACAAAATGTGTCTGCAGGAAGCAAAGGGAGCAGGGTTTTCCTCCCTTGGAGATTGGTGATGCTGTGGTACTGTGTTTCAGTGCAGGTATTCTGCTGTATCTCAGAATCCCGGTTTTGCTAATTTACCTAATTCTCCAATATTATGATTTGGGATGAGAAATTTGTTTTCACCTCAGATTGTCAATGACTTGAGGGAGAAGAGTTGCCTTCCTCTATAGTATGAGGTATCATTTGCTTAGAAGAGCTGGCCTGCTTTTTATGTAACATACCCCTGCCTTTGGAGGGGCACACCATTGTTTCTCCTGCTGCCTTATTCTGGCCAACAAGACCTGGCCTTTCGCTAGGGCTAAAATTTGGTGGCAATGGCTTGCTCCATGGCTTGCAGCATGGGAGCACACAGCATCTGTGATTGATGGGTCTGTGTGGCCTGGCTGTGATTACTCCCATGCCAGAGCCATCACAGGGAGCCAAGTTCTATAACAGGCTGCGGGACTCATCCATTCACAGGCTACACAAGAAATTCGTGCTACTGCCACTTCTCCCTGAACATCTCCATTGCTTCTTCTTGTCCAGGAAGACAGCAGTTTGTCTCTCTATAATACAAAGCTCATATTGGAAACCTGAGTGAGAAAAATAAATATTTCCTAGGAAAGAGATTTCTCTGGAAGGTTTCTGACAGAGAAATATGAAGGTAAAATCCTGGAGTCATGCCTTTGCTGAAAAATAATCTTGACTGCTGATGATAGCTGCATAAACCTCCTTAAATCAGAGAACAGTGAAGCATCTTTATTTTTCTCTCTTTCATAACAGAACGTTTAGCCCCCCATAATTTCCAAGTGAATCACTGGAACTGAGCAGCTTTCAAAGGAACCACCATGAAGTTTGCAGCATGTGAAAGCAGTCAAAAATGAGATAAGGGTGAGGCATTTCGTGCTCATAACACAGTCAAACACCTCAGCCCAGTCAGCTCGTGTTCATGTTGTGTTCATGTGGGAGACTGTAAAACATAGTGCAGTTTTATGGATTGAATGAAACAGGAAGCTTCAGAACTATACATGGGCTCTTAAGCCTCTTAGCTCATAACTTTATTTCCTTCAAAAATATTTCTTTTTAAAATACACAGTTATTAGCTGGCTTTGTCAAAACATACATTACTAGTTTGCACAAATTTAAGAAGACATTGATACGTTTTTACAGTTTGAGTAAATAACTGAATGTGAATAAGTGTGGTGAATACTTCATCCTTGTACTTTTTGTATCAAAATTGTACATCTCTTTAAAACAAATTATCTAATTGCTCCAATGAAGATTTATACCACAACATATAACAATAATAAAAAAAAGAAATAAAACTGTTTGCCACGTTTTAGCCTGCAGTTTAGATTTGATAGTTTTACCTTGCCTTTTAAATCCTATAATCTTTACAGCCGGACAAGATTCCTCAGCAAGCTTTGAATGCCAATCTGTGTGAGACCAGATCCAAATCTCACTTAAATTAGTGTAAATTGGTGTTCTAGAGAAGAGACCCTCACACTAAGAATATGATGCTCAAGCTATTTCATCTTGCATCTCTTTATAGAGATAAGAGCACGGTCAGTAACAAGGAATCTTACTCAGGCTAGTGTTGGCATCAGCTCTGTGGGTGCCCTGAGAAAGCCACAGTCTCAGTGCCTACCTGCCAAAAGAGCAGGGGCTGAGGCAAGTGCTGCAAAGGCTCTGGTGAGAGATTTTAACAGCATCATCCACCTCCTGATTGCTATTGAAAGCTTAAGTGTAGCCTTATGTTGCTTGGGCTGATTGCTGTTTTTTGAAGCATGCCATGTGAGCAGAGTTAAAGGAGCCCTTTGAAATGTCCAAACCAGAGCCTCGCCACCATGAAATGAGACAACTGCAACAATTATACATCTCATGGTCACCAAAAGGGGCGTCTGTCTTTTTTTTTCATCTTCTCCTTTGCTTCTGTACCTATGGCACTGAGTGTCACCCTGCAAGGAGCCAAATCAGATTATTGACCCACCCCAAAAAATCTGCTGTTCTTTGTTGGATTAATTCTCTACCAGTTTCCTGAGCTACTTTAGCTCACAGAGGATTTGTATGAATGCTCACAAAAAAAGAGATGGAATAGTGGGGTTGGAGGCATGAACCTGTGGAGCACATCAGTTTACCTCCAGAGATATAAGGAAAGACTCATGCTTGAAGACTTCTCTTTTCCCAGCTGTATTGATTAGTCTTGATAAAGGTGACACCTCCCCCTACAAACTTGTGTGCTTTATCCTTAGACCATCACAACTGCAATATCACTGCTCAATAATGCACACAGTGATCCCTTTAGTGATTAAAGGAAATCCCCAGGAGCCATCCTGGACTGAATAACCTCTGTGAAGCCCTCTGGAAAGGCTAGTTATTACGTGGAGTGGACAATAAAGGGAAATGAGGTTTGTGTTTGCTTATCCAAAAGGCCAGGGAGAGTTCATAGATTATTCTTTGCACAGATAAGCTAGACCTAATGTAAACATTCCTCACTGGAAAGTATCTGCTGTTTGTTTTCCTAACTTTAACCATGTGGCTAGCAAAAGCAGAATAAATGAAATAAAAGACAGGCATTTCGATAATAAAAAAGCCAGTGTCTTTGAAAACTCATGTTACTGTTCCCTGAAAAAAAAAAAAAATTAGACTTGTCTTTTCTACTCAGTGCATGAAACACGTAGTGATGTGACTGCAAACCTTTCTTATAAGTGAAAAGTGGTGAGATTTCAAGCCCATCCCAACAGATATTCCTCATTACACTAGAGCAAAGCAACCTGCTCATTTTAGTCAAAACACAGCTCAATGTCCTTTATTTGTACAATAGTGAAGTTATAATGGATTTTCAATGAAAGTAACAGATATTTGTCCATAGGGAAGCTGGAGGATTGGAGGGAAATGTTCTAATGCTTTCCAATTATGCTATAGAAAATGCAAAAATCCCTGATGAATATAAATTAGCATAGAGTGTCTCTTAAAAGTCTCACCCACTACCCATCTGTATCTCTAGGCCCATATATATTTGAGGAAAAAAATCTCTCTGTCCTTTCTGGCAAAGCTGTTTACAGATTATTTCAAATCAACTTGTGATTAATTAATTTTCTCTCCACTGTCTTTTAAATGTGAGTAAACTTAAGGATTTATATCACCAAAGTCTCAACTCTCCATAGTCTCTTATCCAACTCTGCCTGAGTATTTGAGAGCTAACAAGTGTGGGGTTTTTTTTACAATTAATCCTCCTTGATAAAACTCTCCACTCCCAAGAATAAAACTTAATTTTCTCTTTGTTCATCAAAAATTGGAGCATGTTGTAGAAGAGTTGGAAACACAGGGCTGGATGAGGGATAAGAGGACTGGCCCCAGAGTGAAGACCTGGCTGTTGGAGCTGCTCTGATGCCACCATGTAGTGATATTTGTGATAGCTGCCGTTTCTATGGCAATGTGACAGCATGATTTACTGCAGCAGCAGGGAAAGCAAAGGCAAAGCTTTTGTTTAACTCCAGTGCCATGAGCTATTTGTTGATATTGGGGAGGAGGGAGGGAGAAATCCTATGGCTTCCAGTTAAGCACATTACTAACATGTCTTAAATACAAAGAGAAGTCAATACAGGTGACCATGGTGCTCAGATCTCCCTGCTGTGCTCCTGGAGCTTGCACACACATGCCAACATGGCACTCAATTCCCTACAAGCTGAGCACAGCAGACTTCTCTGAGCACATCACAATGCCCATCCATGGGCCAGCTCAGGAGAGGGGATGGCTCAGCCCAGGGCACTGAGCAGGGGCAGCTGCTGGCTCAGGCTTCACCCTGGGCTGGCTCTCTGGACAGTGGCTGCAGATTGAAGGTCAGAGGAGTCACCAGCCTAGGGTGGCTTCTGGAGTGTGTCGGCAGAGGAGTGTCCAGGAGTGCCAGTGAGCAGGAGGAACAGCAAAATTCTCAGGAAGTCCAATAACGAACTTTTACTTACAAACTTTGTAGCATTAAGGTGCAGCAAGGTTCTTGGCAAATTTTAAAATGTAGCCATTTTGGTTAGAAATGCAACAATGTAAAAGCACCAAAAAAAAAACTCTTAAGAAAACATATAAGGGAAAAAAAAGAAAGGCTGAGAGTGGAAAGGTACATAGTCACCACCCATGGATCACATAACCAGAATCATTGGTTGAAATGATGGTCTTGATTCACCAGGGATCCATGGCTTTTCCCTAGGCAGAAAGACAAAACAAATTCCAGAGCTCCAAGCCTTGAGGGGTACAAGGCGCCTATCCTGTCTTGGTTCTTCCAGGCTACCAAGGTTGCCAGCAACTCTTTGAGATACATTTCCATGGACAAAGTACAGCTAGTGCCAAGTTTGATCCGTCAGGGGTGGGGGAACCCCACAAAACACCGAGTGTGGTGGCTTTATATTATGTTCAGGCTGAGTGGGAATGCCCAGTTACCTCTTCTAGGGAGTTTTACACTGGATGATGTAACGCTGTGGATCACGGGACACTTCAGGAGCCTTTGACACCTTCTAAGACACCACAGCTGCATTTTACATGTAGTTGAGTCAATTTTGGCCCACCAGAAGTGATGAACACCTTCAGGCTGAATGTCCTGGTACTTCTCTGGAGGGTAGTTTCCACAGCTAAGCCACTTGTGTAAAAAGCACTACCTCACTTGGCAGGATTTGCCTCTGCCCTTATCTTTTTCAACACCCAGCTGTAGCCTCTGGTGGTGGGTGTGCATTAGCAAAGCACCCTGCTGATTGTTTGAGCCATTAACCATTAACAGCCTAGCCTCTCACAATATCTGATGCCTTAATCATTCTTTTTTCTATGTAAATAACATGTATATCAACAATAAATAGCTTTGTTGGAATGACAGAAAGCTTGGGGATAATTATAGGGAAGAACTTTAGTTTTTATCTTCTTTCTACCTTGCAATCATTGAAAAGTGTTCATTTGTTCTTCTTTTAATCTGCACCAGTTCTTATTCCACAGGACCCTTTTGTGGTGCGTGCTGCTGGAGTGCATTTGTAAAACCAAATTAGCAAAGAGGACACAGATGTTGCTTTCCATTCTCTTTTTAGCCATACAAATTATAAACAATGTCTCTTTATATTAAGATGCACTTTTCTGTCTCATATTGGTTTTAGAGCTGATTCTTTCAGTATGTTTTCTGCTTGGAGCAGCCTGTTCTTGTTTAAATACCCCCACAACTGTACTCCATCTGAAAACAATGTTGCTTTCACATTCAGCACACATATCTCAAATCCATACGCATATTACTGAACCGCTGTGAGGACAGAAGAATTAATAATATTGTACAGGGTCACAAGAAATGAGCAGCACGTTTCTCATTAAAGTCTACACTGAGTCATCAAGCGGACTTTGACTTGTGTATAACGAGGTAACAGGTAGCAGCCCCTAGAGCAAAAGTTCCTTCACTGCTGTGCCCTTATTTTATCCATGTTAATGGAGAGTCCAAGAGCTGATGGTGGTGGAAGTTGAGTTGTTTTTCACTAAAAATTTATTGCAAATAATTCTGTTCTACTGAAATACGTGATATTCAAAAGACTTAATGCAGATTTCATAGCGCAGAGATTTTAAACTTTTTTATCTGTCCAAGATCAAAAGAAATTATCCATATTTCTGGTATCATCTTTTATAACATAGATATGGCATTCTGACTTCTGTCAAATTTTGATTTGGTTGACTGATCTGCAGATAAGAAAATGCATTTAAGGAGAATGCTTTCTTTCCTTAAAAAAAAAATCTATAACTAGTTCACGTTGGCTTTAATTTAATACATGCTCCCACCAAACATATGTTTTAAGACAAATATATTATGTTAAGATAAACTGTGTTAAGATCATTCTCAGCTTCTGAACAGACATCAACAGATAACAGCGCAACAACAGTGGGTGCATGGGGGAGGGGTGTGCTATAATTGCCCCAAACTGGAAGAAGTTTATCATGAAAATGTGAACAGCTGTTGTTAAGACTCATTCTGAGCAGAAGAATGCACCTCCTGATGTTTCTGTTCATTCAGAACATTTCTGTGCCACATGGGGTCCATCATGCTGAATGCTCTGCCTATGGGCTGTGTGGCTAATAAAATAGAGTAAGCTTTATGGTCAACAGTGAGATGTCTTGAGTCAGCATGTCAAATGCAATAAAAAATTATGGACTTGAGTGGCAAAAATTAATTCAGGATACTACAGATTGCAAATAAAAATTTTTTTTCGACAGTGACCATCATACGAAAAAATTATCATCCTGCTTGATCATTTGCTTATTGGTTGTTGTTTTTTTAGTCTGGGGAATAAGATATTATTTGGGACTTTGACATGTTATATAGTAGGACTTGAACTGGATTTTTCAGGCTTTTTGGGGAATTAAATTGCAGTTTGAGTTTTTAGTGAGGGCATCAGCCTGTAACAGATCTTGGAGCTGTGAGTCCGGTCTCATGTTTGAGAAACTGAAGAGATTGAGAATAGGCTGGAGGCAAACAATAGCATTCTTGGTGGACTGTGATGGATTTATCTGTGTTATCAATGTAGAAGTTACTACAACTGAAAAACCAGCAACCATGGATAATTTTGGAGAAAAATTTAATTTTACCTTTCCATTTGTAAGCAGCATACTTCAGTTTTAAAACTGCAGAAAACACTTTAAAGGGGATCATAACCCGAGAGTACTTTCAACTTCATTTTTTGAAGTACAAGACTTTTTGTCTGCACGCCCTATGATTTCTCTCCAAGTTTGGCAAGACAATAGACCCAAAGCAGCCATTTTATAACCAACAGCTGCCTCTTCCTAGTCCAGCTGGCAAGCACCTTCACCTCTGCCTTTCTATTTTTTTTATTGCTGATAGGTTTTGTCTCATTATGTCTCCTGAAAACAATTAGAGACTCATCAAATGGCAGCCCTTCCAGTTTGTGTTGGAGCTGGACTCTGGTGAAAGGTCAAACCATTTCAAATCATCCCCTCTCACACACAGCCTTCCTTTAAAACAGACCTAAAAAAATAATCTAATGCAGGCAAGACATTTGCAGCTGGCTTATATGAAGGAGCATTCATTACATGTGTGTGTGTGTGTGAGTTTATATAGCTCTCTTCACGAGGAGAGAACAGGAGCTGGAAGAGGTTCAGTTGGTGCCTTGTGCAACTTGTCATGGCTTAGTCAGCTCCTTCCCTTGGGTCTTCCTCCTGTCCCTCTTTTCCTTCGTTGCAACCTCTAGGCCTTATGCTTTTCCAGCTCGCTACCATGGGATCCCCTCACTGCCAAGCTTTGGATGAGATGTGCTGTGCCTCAGAATTATTTATCCTTCTACATCCGCTCTCTAGGAAGCTGAAATGACTGACTCCCACATGAACATCTATTCTGGAGCCATCTGGAGCCAGGACAGAGATGGCACCAGCTACAGCTCTCTGAAAGTGATGGATTCATAGACAAGCAGTGAAAGCAGTGGAATGGCACAGGGCTTGCAAACATTTCATCACAGCACAGCATGAGGTACTGCTCTCCTTTGTAAAGATCGGGCATTTGTCACTTGCTTAGAACAGTTTATCAAAAACCAGCAACTAAGCTTTTTTCATTGCACAGCTCAGCTTAATGTCATGGCAAGTCTTTTAATGCCCCTTATATTTTTTAGCATTAGGAGTTAGCAACTAAAAGGTAGGGATTTAGTAAACAAATATGGAACCCAAGGAACATGTTCAATGCCTGCCTCTCTGTGGATTTCCATCAAGCTTTTTTAAGGAGATAAATGTCCAGGTCCTTAACATTTTTTCATGTTTTGTTTCAGCAGCTGGGATAAAACCTGCAGTCCTACTGAGGCTTCAGCATTGACTTCAGGACAGAGAGGATTTCATTTTCTGTGTGTCCAAACCACAGCTGAACATCTGGAAAATAGGGGACTTTTCATTCCTATTTTGTTTTTTAGATCATCAGCTATTCAAGGCATTTTCTTACTAACTAATAAAACAAAAGCCTGCCCCAGCTCAGCCCACAAGGCAAGAGATTGTTATTAATGCTACTTCTGACAGCCTGACAAAGAGAACGCTTAACACTTCAGGTAATGAAGAGGTGACAACAGGTGGGTATTACAACTTGCTCCACGCTGAAATTTTCAAAAAGTGTAGAAGAATCGTTCCCTAAATACTCATTTTGTTTACTCATTGGAAGGATAAGAGCAAAATCTGACCTGTATGTGTGGGCATACAGGCACACACACACACATGGACATGCGTGCCTTGGAATCTGTTTGCAGTTCCATAATGAAGCAGCCTCCTGGAGCTGAGCTCTCCTGAGATCCTCAGGGGAAATACTGACTCTGCCCTTTCCAATCTGCTGAGAAGAAACTTTTCATTTCTGAGTCTGACTCAGTGAAAAGGCTGATAGCAGTTGTACTGAAGAGCCTGTCTTTTGAATAAACACTGACTTGCTTATCCAAAAGGCAGTAAAATCACCTTTGGTTTGATGGATTCAGCTACAACATTGAGTAATGAGTTGAAAAATAACATTGCACAGACCTGTCAAGGCACCTCTACATGATCAGACTCAGCATTACACAAGTTGACAGCAGTCTGTGGTGGGAAGTTACCCACTGACAAACTTTTTCAAACTAAGTCAGCTCCTGGCTCATATAATACAAGTTACAATTGTCTCCCTTAATCCTCTCTCAGAGTGGTTTATCTGTAAACCATTGGAAGCGCTTCTTGAGCCTTTTCAGCTTTGATCTCCCTATTATGACAGCTGTGACCTGGGCTATGTGGAAATGTGGCTTGCAGGGGTGCAGACACGCTCAGCACAGCCCATCTGTCCTGGCTGGGAGATGCTGGTTGAGGTTCAGGGACAATGCTGAGCTTGCTGCTGCACTAGCACCCAGTGTGGGCTGATACCACTCTAACCACATCATGTGCACAGTGCTGGGACTTCAAACAACACTTGACACTTATTTTTGACTTCCCCTTCTCTCCAGGGCAGTAAATGTGGTAAATGGCTGCCTCTCTCTCTAGAGCCAAAACCAGCAAGCCCAGAAGCAGGACAGTATTTGCACATCTCATACACCAACATGAAATGCTGCTATTGGTGTGCTGCGGGTGAGCACATGCACAGCTGAGCTACTTGCTGCTGCTGTGTTGCAGAATAACATTAATACAAGGCCTTTCTGGGCTCTGGGCAGTGCTGGATCCTGGTGTGCTGAGACTGCTGAGTCCAGCTCAGGGAGGGGCCAATGCTCTCAGGGCTGCCAGAGCATCAGGAAGTTGTGGTTGTGTTTCCACCAGCAGCATGCAGCTGGGGACAGACATTGCTGGGCTGTGCCCCACTGGTCACCATCCCCATCCTTGCTCTGCTCTTCTGGCTGGGTGCTGCAGGACACTGCCCTGTCCCTCACCATTGCCCTCGGACCCTGGCTGGCCTGTCCTCTACTGTCACGGTGCACTTTGGTGGAAACACTCTGCCACTTCCTTTTTTAAAACACAGGACTGTTCCTTATGAGGCTGCCAAGCAGGTGTGGGAGAAAAGCAGTGCTGTGCTGTAGACACGACTGCAGCATGCACCCAGGCTCCTGGCAACGTGCCCTGGCATGTGTCCTGACCAGAGAAGCAAAGAAAACAGGGACTTGGAGAAAGGCTTGTGTGCCTGCCTGTGAGCTGATCCCCTTTTCCAACTGCAGAAAAAGATGTAAAGACCAGAAAGTTGACTCAATAAAAAAGTATTGCCTCTGTCTATAAAACATGCCTTGTCTAGGTCCTTAAACTATCAAGGCTGCAACAATATTATCAATAAACACACCTGTATTTCACTGCATAGACATTTTATAAAAACCCCTTTTTATTTTGTGAGACTTTCCTCCCTGAATTACAAGAAAAGTAATTCAAAACAGAGTCAGGAATAATGGGATATAGTCTCTGCAGAAAAGCCAAGGTGACCCTATATAGAAGCTTTAAAACGTCAGAAAATTAGACATTTCTTTTTACTTGTGAGGACTGAAGCTTTGAAGAACTGATCCCTAACACAGATAACACACATGAGAAGTGTGAACAGGACTTAAATTGATTGATGGCACTCCACATTAGGCTGTGCTGAAACATGCTAGGGCCCTGTGCACTTGTAGTTTATAGAAGCTTATGTGATTACTATTGTCTGTTATGAACATATAGGGACATGTTAAATGTGTTACACATGTTACAGATAGTATCACAGATAGATGCAAGCCACTGCTGCAGGTAACCTATTGATCCATTAGTCTTTGTAAAAAACCACCAGTAGCAGCCTGTTAGAAGGGAAGGGTGAAGGGTGACCTAGCCTGCCCTAGGATGGGGATGTTCTCACTGCACTTGTTTCAGATTAATTCTCTATATCTGTCAACATATTTCAATGCTTGCTCACCAGTTGTCCTCTTAGCAGTCACCTTAACATTTTGTGTTTACCTACTTGTTTTTGAGGGGGAGGATAATTTCCACTTGGCTTTACTGCAATGTCCCAAAAATACCCCCACTATCTATGTGCAGTCACACAGAGCTGGTCTGCAGGGCTGTGTGTATGGAGCAGGAGGCAGCATGGGGCAGAAACTTCCAGCCACTTCTGGGCAAGGTGGAGCAGGTGCCAGGAGGAGCTGCTCACCTGCTCACTTCCCAGCAGCAGAGCTCTCTGCAGGCAGTGTGGCAGCAGGCAGAGGAGCACCAGCATGGAGAGCACCATGACTGTCCATCCAGCTCCCAGGCACTGCTTGTGCACAGGGCTTCTTATACCAACTGAGGAGCAGTTCCTAGACTCACCTTTCCTAAGAAATCCCACGTCTCTCCAGTCCATTGCTGGTCTGCATTCTTGGGTTCCTTCTTATTTAATCCTGGTCTGGTTCCAGCATCCTGGGTGGCCTCTCCCCAGCAGAGTGATGTGGGAGCCATGTGATGTGGGAGCTGTGGGTTCAAAAGCCCCAGGCTTTCCAGAGTTTACATCTCCTGCTTCCTGGGTGTGTTTTGTAACTCAGGCTGTGAAGAAACACCTGTCTCCATACTCTCAGATGGACCACAGGAAACGAAGATGCTCAGCCTCGTCAACGAATCTGAAGAAAGGTGAGATTTCAGAGACAACCCACTGCTTAGCAGTGCTGCTGGCCTGAATCTTTGTTCAGTGTGTCAACTCTCAATTGGAGTTGCTGATCTTTAGTATCTCCCTCTCCTGTAGGGGTAAGAGACATGATTATACATTCGTACACTGGAGTGCCTGTATCAGCTCTAGACATCACTTGAGTGCTTAAAGCTTTAATGCTGCCATAAGAATTTATCTTGAATGACTTTTACATGAAGGACAAACAGAGACTTATAGCCAGCCCCAGCTCCTTCCTCATCAGCCTGTATCCTCCCTGAATAGAGAACTCAAGACAATATTTTGTATTTTCTTGAGATTCCCTTAAACACTGGTGAGCTCTTCCTTGGAGCCCAGCTAAAGCATCTCAGTTGTTGACATATGAGCACAGTACAGTCCAGGTTCTGAAGCTAGCCTGGCCTCAGGTGAGGCCAGAATATCTCCCATGGTCCCTATCAAGCTGCATTTTTCCCTCTGATCAATGAAGAAATGCTTATAGGCTGATTTGGTTGCAGAAATTATGCTGGGGACACACTGTGACCTGCACTGTAATGTCAAAGCAAAGCCCAGATAAAAGTTCATCTGTGCTTCTGAGATTAAGGTCCAGGTTGTTTTTTGATTGTTACAAAACCCAAGAGCACTGTCAGACATATCCTGCTATGTAGGATATCGATATTATCACTGACAATAGTGTTAAAAAGGCAGGACTGATAAGGAAATGCCTAACTTCCACTCAAGTATTGATTGCCATTTATTTATTCTGGAAATGCCAGTATATTTGGAATAACTTAGTTTTTTTCTGGTTACCTGATAGACAATAAAACCCCCACCACTTTATTGTCTTTACTTTTAAAGTATTTGTAATCAAAACCTGCAGAAATCAGAACAGCCCTCACAGCTGTTAGGAGATCCATGCACATGCAAAGCTTGAAAAATAAATGTTTTGCAAAGCGCCCTATACATTCCAGATGTGGGCTGAGAGAAGGGGTAGGATCAGCACCAAATTTAACTTGTCCTGCCTCCTCTCCGGGGAATATCTGTCAGGGACTCACACGTGTGTGGGGTAACATAGTGCTCACTCACATAACTCTGTCAAAGTTGCAGCGAGGCGGCAGGGGAGATGTCATCTCTCCAGCCATTCCAAGGCTCAGAAATTACCAGCCACACCTTGAAATACCATCTTCTCATGAGCCAGGCAGCCAGTCAGGATCCTGGAGCATGCTTTCATGTGTGGTCAGCCTGCAACTCTGATTTATGAGCGAGGGCTGCATTTTGATCACAGATGCCTGCCTGGTTTTGACAGCAAGCTCTCATTGCTGTTTAAGTGAAAGATGACTGCTATGTTATACTGCTGATAACCAGGAAAACTGTGGTAGAATGTAAAATGATCAAGAAGTTATTCTCCATTGCAAAATCCTGTCTGGCAGGCTCGTGGAATGCTACTGTCTACCGGAGATGTAATTCCAACATCATATTGGGGCAGGAGCCAGTACTGAGGCCCCTCTGGGAAGCAGAGGGCAAAGCAAACAGGCAGCCTGGCAGCCTTTCCTAACTGAGCACAAGGAGGCAGGTTGTAGAGATGTTTTTTAACAAAGAGAGAGTGAGAGATCTGAGACAAGAAAGCCAAGTTTTGCAAACCAGTACAGTGTGTCCTAAAAAGTAGTAAACGCCATTAAGATGATTTAATGCTTTTGTATGTATACATGCTACCTTCCTTCTGGCCAGACTGTAATTGTGTGGCTCCCATGCTCCTACAAGAAACTGGGCACTACTTTGTCTTTTGCATCCATCCTTCTTATGTTTTTTTTCCTTCAGTTTCCAGCCAGTGTGCACTTTCTTCCCCCTCCCTCTAAAGAAGTCTCCATAAGAGCTTTCTGGCTCTACAGCAATAAGCATAAGAGATGGTCTCAGAGTAGAGATATGAGGTCCCACAGAATGCTCCAGCTTTAGCACAGTTATAAACAGTTATCCTGCTAAAGGTGTTCCCAAAGACTTACTCAGTATGATAACACAAGGCTGAAAGCCAAGGGTGAGATAATACAGTAATTATTTTACCAACACAACAGCTGAGCCAAATGCAGAATGCAAAGCAAAACTCTTAAAATTAAAACTTTTCGTGGAAACTTCAGAGGGCTCTGATCAGGATGTGTAGACCATGTGTTTACCCATTGCCTCACTGTACTTCCATCACGATGACCCTCTTCTCATCAGGGAGGCAGGAGGGCCCAGGAGAGCCACCTCAGCATCAGGGAGGGGAAGGAAAAGCTGGTTCAACTCTCACCCCCATGTCAGTCCTTGGGTACTAGGCATTGATACCCTTGGGATGGCAGGAACATGGTACCTGGATTGTGTCTTAGGGCTGATGGTATTGTGCCTTTGCAGGATTTGTTTTGATTTTTCCTCTTCCTCATATTTCTACAGGTGTGTTGGAGAGAGTCACCACTTTGAAGTGGGTTTGGGTGGGCCCTGAAATGAGCAGGAGGATCATTCCTTGCTCTTGTGTACAGAGTTCATATCCTGATGAGGTGAAGATTTTCATCTTCTGGTTATATAACCTCAAGTAAACAGAATTGTGCCAACTGATAGCACCTGCAGATCCGAGCCAAGGCTTACACCTAACCTTGTGTTTGGAAAAGTAGGGGCTAGATGGATTCTTCCGGACTTCAAATTGTTCTCCAGCAGATAATGGATAATCTGCTGTGTAGTCTGCATTCTTAAGTGTTCCAGTATGAAAGATCAGATAGGAAGAGAAAATACATATTAACTTATGGGCCTGTACAGAGTTTTTTTTTCAAATGTGGGATTCACCTCAGTTGGGCATCAAGGAAGTTGTAATTTCATTAAGACCATCAAATTATATATTCCCTTGTCTGAGTCCTCTGCAAACGTGAACCTCTAGATATGCTTCAGCCATACACATGCTTTGTCCTTGATCTTGCAGCTTCTTTCCTGAGCTATTCTCTCAGGAGGGTCAGGTTGAAGAGGCTGGGTTGGCCTGGGGTGTGACCCCATCCCTGTGCTTCTGGACTGGGATTTGAGACGCTGATCCCAGAGGTGGGAAGCATAGGTTTGAGGTTGTAGGTTTCCACCCACACCCCAGCATGTCCAAGCTGCCCACTGACAGACTGGGGGAAGCTGAGGGATGCACACAGATTCCAGTCTCCTTTGGAATCTGTGTACTGGGAAGCACACACTGTTTTTGTATGTACCCCCGTGTTTCCATATTTTTCTCAGTGTCATTTACTAGAGGACTGGCTTTGCCTAGGGCATCATTACTCAAAAATCCTCAGTGGCTGATGAGACATCTCCAGGTATAATGTTACTTACTGTTCAAGTTTCAGCACTCAAATATCCAGCAATGTGGGAAGGATTAAAAAAAAAGCAACAATTTAACATGTTTCTCTGTTTGCTTTAAAGATGTTTTCACAAATGGGGTGTGGGAGTTATTTTGTTCAGACTGAGTGGGCGCTGGAAAATGATGCCAACAGTTGAATTTTGAAAGACATCTGAGAAAGACCAAAGGGGTCATTGGCCAAACCAGCAAGGAAGAGCCAGCAGTGAGGAAAGTGTGAGTGGGAGACAGTCTGAAGGCAATGCAGGTGTTTCATTGTGCTGTGCAGCAGAGCAGGATCTGGATGTGACACAACTGCTAGAAGGAAAAGAAATGAAGACTCAACCAAGCCAAGGCTCAGGTCTGAATACAGGTTTTAGAATAGCAAGAGGAAAGAAGGGACAGGATGAGGCTAAAGAGGGAAGGTGCTGCTTGCCTTTTCTCAGTGAGTAACAGCAGTACCAAATCTTCCTTATGCCTTACATCTATCCCATATATCTGTTATAGATTGGAACATAAAGGTGTCCATGGCAGTCTGGTTCCCAATTCCCACCTAGCTTTGAAGCAACATGGATGCTCAGCTGTCACAAAGTGACCTTGGGAAATCTCATCCAGTGTGTGGGAAAAAAGAATCCCAACCTCTTCCTTCAACCTCTTCTTGAACTGCACCTTCAATGGATGTGCAATGCTCACTGGCACCAGGCTGGGACATAAGCTGAGAGCTGACTCAGGAAGGAGATTCCCCCCTCCTGCATGACTTCACAGCTTTCAGAAGCCTCCAGGTGTTTCTTGAGAGGCTCACATCCACCTTACCAAGGCTGGTGGGAAGACAGAATAGGGAAGATCACTGGGAAAATTATCTACTTGCCAAAATTGATCTGTATGACACACTGTGGGTAGAAACATCTCTGAAACCTGCTCTCTTCAGATGAATCAGAGGAAAATTCAAAACAAAACAACACAGAAGAGACAAGGCTAGGATTTATGTGTTTTTAACAGTGTTTATAATGCAGAAATATCCAGTAGTTCTAGGGACCTCATCTCACATTGAATTGCATACAGAAATTCATACAGTTACCCTGTAGTTTATAAAGTACAAGGCAGACATTGAAGTAGAAGAGTGGGATTTGCAAATGGTCTTGAAAGTTATAAAGCAGAGATTCCCCTGTTTCAGTGGGGCAGTACCCTGTATTTTCAAAACATTGAAGACCTGGTAGAAATCCAATCCATGTGAATGTTTTATGAGGAGTATTGCACTGGTAAAATGCACAGATGTGATGTAAATTTAAAATTGGACCTTGCTTGGAGGCTGTGTAACATCACTGCTGGTATCTCATCAGGTCTGATGTGGGAGAAGCTTCTTCACTATGGTCTCCACCCTTCCGTCTACCTGATAAATAGCCTTTTCCCAAGCATTTCTCAGCCTGTGCAGTGGGGCTGCAGTGAATGCATGGCATGTTTGCATGTTTTGCCTCTTGGTCAGGTGAAAGGCCCGTGGGAAGGTGTTGTGTGTCCAGGAATCTGGAACCTTGCTGAATGGACTGAGGCAAACAGCCTGCATCCATCAGCACAGAGAGCTGTGGGCAGGGATGAGACTCTTCCCACAGAATGGTCCTGACCTGCATCCTGAGCCCTGTGTTAATGCACAGCTTGTCCATGATGGGCAATTTCAGCATTTCGGCTTTCTTGCCATTCCAAATAAAAGCCTTGTTCCAGAGACTGAGAGCCTACCTGTGTTTGGTAGGCAGCACAGATACAGACTGTGCCTGTCAGCTCATCCAGACCCTGTCCTGGCCTGCTTAATGGGTATAGTGGCAGATGAAGATACACTGGCTCCAGAGAGGAGAACCTTGCTCCTTTGTTCATCAGCTACTGTGCTTCTGGAATAAGGGATCTACATGTAATAAGGGGGTAATAAGGACCAGCTCTGCACAGGAACAAGCCTTCCCCACAAAGTGGGGAAATGCATTCTTTAACACAGAAACGGCCTCCAATGAACTGCAGTGTGTATGTCCAAAACCAGAACTGAGAGTTTTCTCTTGCTAGTGCCAGAGAGTTTTAAAGGAAGTGCAGCCTTGCTCAGATGAGCCCTCTGTGCTTGAATTTTCTGGTTGAATTTCATCAGTGGCAGTAACAAATGGGCTGATTTCTGGCACCAAGGACTGACCCCTTTCAAGAAGCATAAGTTTGTGATAGAGCACTTCAGAGGCTGCCCAGCTACTCAAGTATCAGCACAGAAGGAAGCTCATGACATCCTTTCCTTAAAATTTCAGTACTTCCTTCATCCATGCTGGTGCCCCATTCCTCCAGGGAGGTTACACAAAGGGCAGAGTCAAGTTTTCACTTCAGGTCCATCTAAAGGGTAAGAGTCAAAATCAAGTGCCTGCTGCAAATTTTGGATATACAGTTAGCACAACCTGCCATGCATCCAGCATCCTACAGAAGAGATTTTGCAGACACACGTGAGGAAATAAAAGGGAATGTATTAAAGCTTACAGTGTGAATGAACAGGATTCAGGGTCAAGCAATTTTAGCACTCAGAAACTGCAAAAGGAAACATTCCTCATGCTGTTCTGTTCCTTCCTGTCTACTGATCATATTCATTTGGGGCTGGCTCAGTAAATAAAAGCTGTGAAGCATTAGTCCAATGTTGCCTGAGGTGTCTGCAACTCCTTGCCTCACTGACACTTAACAGCCACCTCTGGTTGTAGTCTCGCTTCTCTCAAATAAGCATAAATTTCAGAAAGGCACCATTACTCTGCCTCTGGCCTCTCCCTGTCCCAGTCCCACACCCTCATCTTCACAAGGCTGCCAGGAGCAAGCAAACATAGGATGGAGGGGGTTGGGAAGCAGCAACTTATAAAATAAAGGCATGGAAACACTGTTGTGTAGTATTTAATCTTTTTTATTTTCTCTTTAATTGAAGCCTAAATGATGCTGGGTTTTGCTTGAAGAGGTAGTTAAAGCATCCATAGCTTTTAATCAACACGACGCCCAGCTGGAAGGACTCAGCCCTTCTAAGCAAGGGAGGTTTGGTATCAGTATTTGTTGAATCATCATTAGGAACTAAAGGTGTCTTCTTTGCATTATATTATGCAAGGCAGTGTTAGTGCTACACTGATCTTGCAGCATCAGAAAGCAGAAATGGAAAAGCATCATTAAATCATATGGTCTGGCAGAGGAAGGTTGACAGCAGCTTTGTGAAGGATGTGCAATGACTGGATCTGTAAGGAGAGCAAACACAAAATGAACCTGAAGATATGTGCCAGAGCATCCACACATGGGCAAGTAGAGTTGCTTGGGACACCCCTGAAGGCTGTCAGATGTAGCACAGGATGTGGACACCCATGCCCTTTTGGATCAGTAGCTACAGATGAGATGAAGATGCCTTATAGCATCTCAAATGGATTTAGAATCAAACGAGTCCTTGGCCTCCAGCAATTCAAGTGGGATGCTCAATATCAAGATTGGAAATAAACAGCCATACAGTAGAGGTTTGAGGCTTCACCCTAAATGTTATAGAATCATAGAATATCTTGAGTTGGAAGGGACTCACAAGGATCATGAAGTCCAACTCCTGGCTGTGCATAGGACAGCCTCAAAAGTCACACCACATGCCTGAGAATGCTGTTGAACACTTCTTGAATTCTGGCAGGCTCAGTGCCGTGATTAGGGATCCTGTCCCAGTACCTGACAAGTCTCTGTGTGAAGAAACTTTTCTTAATATCCAGCACAAACCTCCTCTGACATAATGCCATAAATGTGTTTAGGTCCTAATCCATAATATCTCTCTGATATTCGTACAGGCACTCAATGCTGCATATAGGAAGTGCCTTTTGCCAAGAAAGACTGGAATATTCTCTGGTGTAAAAGACATTGTGTAATTGGTGTAAAAGAAATTCAAAGTGTTTCAATTTTGCATATTTCTGTTACACTGATGTAGCTACACATATTTGGCACACAGTTGCTTCTTAAGGAAGTAAAGTAACATGTGCTTGTCTACCACAGCCTCTGGGTTTATCCAGCACTGAATCCTGCAGCACAGCCAGACACTCACTCTGCTGGAGTATTTCCTTTCTGAATGGATGGCAGAGGAAGACCATGCTTAATCTGCTCTGTGATGTGAGCTGGTCTGCAGGGTCTGAGCCTGACTACAGCATATTTCTCCACTGCAGCCCGAAAACTCAGATTTCCTTGGTGAAAATAAATGGGGAGAAAAAGGGGTTCTCACCTTGATACAACTTCAGAATAAAATCAGAGTAGGGACCTAGACCCAGGAGTATGAAAGCACTGCCATCTTCAATCTGTGCCTGTACAAACCTTCCGTCACCTGCACTGTGCCTGCACCCATTGGATTGACCCTATTCCCGTCTGCCAGCTACAGGCACTGCCAGGCTGCAAAACAGGCCAGGTCTCATACCCTTCTTCTCATCCAAAGGAGGAGCTGTGCTGCCTAATGGCTTAGGAAATCTGATTTTTCCTTTTCTGGCATAACTCCTGACCCATTGTATGACATTTGCTGAGCTATATAGGTGCTCCAGAACTCATTCTCTCACTTCAAAAAATAAGATTATAATAGTTACCATGTATATCAGAAGAGGGCTGTAAAGCTGGAGCTTCTGCTGCAACACAGACTTGTGTTCAGAATATTACTTGATACATTCACAAGTACGATTTTAGGACACATTTCTGTGAGCTAGAAACTCAAATCAGCACACCCAGTTCTGTAGTCCCCAATCCTGGCTATGAAAACTACAAATTTTCATCTTGCAAAAATGTACAGGGAAGAGCTGTTTGATTAAGCAGCCCCTGTCTCAAGCACCAAATATACCACACATGCAAACAGACCCTGAGCCCAGACCTTGGGAGCCAGTTGCCCAGATGCCTTTGAGGATCTGGGCCTAAGGGCTCATTCCAACCAGCTGAAGTCAATGGGACTGTCCCTATATTTAAGTTTTTGCTGGATGACAGCCAAAGGCTCAGCATCTTGCAGAACTGGCTCTCATGATGCTGCATTCCTTAATAGCTGGGAAAGAGAGCAAAGCAATGTATAGCAGAAAGTGTCCATCCATATTAGTGGGTATTAGTAACCACTTTTAAAGGCCTAATCTATGTAGAAATGTTTTCACCCCACCATCAGCAACTTCCCGGCGAAGGCAGGGATTTCCCACGGCTGACATGCCCTGAGCAAACAGAAGGGCTGAAACAAAGAGCTGGATAATTGGCTGGGAGGGCAGGCAGGCGTTCCTGCCCCACGCGGGGCAATGCCTGGCACAGCAGCCACGGGGCTTCATGGAGCACCCTGGAAAACAGACCTGCCTTTAAAAGTGCACAGGGTGAGGGTTTTACTCGTGCCTCTTTAATTTTAAACACTGATGCCTGTGGCTTTACAGCTTCATGCAAAGGCAGGCAGACAAACTAAAGTATGAAAGGAGCCTTATTAAAACACGCCATACATTATGTATGAACTTGAACTCTTCCTGACCTCTGTAGTCCTGGATCCGCCCCAATCCATAAACAGCTTGGTCCAAATTTTATGCTGCTGCAGTAATTTGAATAAAATCACAAGCTGATTTTTTTTCAAGGCAGTACACCCAGTTAAGAAAGCTCAGGGTGCCACTTTTTACAAAGATGTCTGTCTCAGAAAGTGACCTAGCTGAGTACCCTAGCTGGATGTTAGCAGTTGTCTGTAGCTACAAGTCCACTGTAAACCAAAGCAGTGCCCCCTTCCAAGCAAGTTGTTAACATTTTTTCATTGCCACTCACTATAAAAATTATATTTAGAATGTCAGATGTATAATTGCAGTTAGAGCTGGCTGAGATATTCAGCATGAATACATGATCTGGTATATTAAGCTCTTGCTTGAACTACAAATTCTTTAATCTGATCTGGATTATTGTAAAATGCTCATATTCTCATATTTAGCGTTGTAGGGCTGGTTTGGTTTGGTTTGATTCTTTTGCTGAACATGAGCAGACTGAGCCACAAGGTTGTTTGCCTGCTCCTCAGCTCAGCTCTCTGCTTCTCCTGACACAGGCCAGGTCACCCCGCCCACAAATTGCTGCTTTTCTTCCCTAATTCTCAGCCTTACATGTCTCATGCCTGAAACGTTATTCTGGTTTCAGTGCAAAGTATCTTCATTAATATGCAAATAGACTTTTGGTAGAAGGGAGGCACCTGGCTCCTCCTTGGAGCTGCTCAGAGCCCCCCAGAGCCGCTGGTACCAAATTCCTGGACATCCCTTCCACAGGAAAGTGGCTGTGATCACACTAAATACAAGCTTTGCCTTTCCCCCACCAGCACTGTGTTGTGGACTCTCTGATGAGTCTCTTCAGCCGTAAACGCTTCTCTGAAGGGCAAATGTTTGCTGGGTATTGTCTTCAGGAAGTTAAAAGAGGAGGCTGGGTGAACTGGGATGGATTTCACAGGTGGTTTGCAAAACCTTCCTGGTGAGTCCCAAGCCAGCCAGAAAAGCCATGTCATCAGTGCAGAAACAGCTTCTGCCCCAGACCTTGTCCCCGGATGAGAAGCTGTGACTGCAAAGTGAAAGAGAAATACTGACTTGTGTTACCCGGAGACAAAGAGACGAAGCTTCCAAGAGAACTATGAAAATTCAATTAAATTGGAGGCATCTCTCACACAGAAACATTTTGAATGCAAATTAAGACTTTTGGCAAGTCCTAAACTTCTGAGATATTGATTGATTCTTTAATTTTTTTAGCAAATTAATAACATTTCAGTGGTGAAGCGTAAAAGGTAATTTTCAAGTTTGTGTGTTATGAAGTGGAGCCTGCAAAAACAAAATATTAAGTGTCTCCGGAAATAACTATCACAACTGTGATAATTGCTAGCAGTGGCTGTAATTCCCAGTAGCTGGCTGTACTCAGCTTTACACGAAATTGATTTGACTTTGCATTTACTTTTTGACCAGGGCTCAGGTGATTTAAATCCAGGTTCAAATTAAATATGGTTTCCCCGGTTAGGATGAAGCAATGTATCAAATGCCTGTGGGAAAAGAACAGAAGGGAGCTGGAAAGCACTTTGTTCAAACTTTTAATTATTTTACCTCATTCACAGTCTGAGTGGCACAAGGATATGTTTTTATTTGATCACATCAAACTTTCAGTGCACTACTCTTTTTCTGTTACAGCTAGCACACTGCTTACACAGCATGGAGCTTTTTTCCCCTGACATTCACAGATGTGAGCTCTGATCCCCACGTTTGAGCTAGAAGCTGAAACCAAAGGGAAAAAAAAATTCCCAAGTACTCATTTCTTTGCCTGCAGACCCAGATGCTCAAGCACCATGGCAGCTCTCAGCCTCTACCTCAACATCACTGTAGGCTTGCTTCGAAGGGTTTGCCTGGTAGAAAGAACTTTTCCTTGACCTCCAGCTGCTGGGCTTCCACTGAGAAAAACACCAAGTTTTGCTTACACATTTCCTGTGAATAATTCAGCTCTTTGTAATGCCCATGAACATGCCAGGTTTGCCTTTTGAGAGCTGAGCAACGTGCAGTGCTCGCTGGCTTTTCAGCTTCATGGAAATCCTTAAAGGCTCAAGTCCAAGGCTATTTCACCCTGCCTGTGGCCTCAGGACAGAGCTCCATGGCAGGACAGGACTCCTCCTCGTGTCTCCATCAAGCTGGAGCTGTTCTGAGAACTGCCCTCTTTTGGCACAATTTGGGAAATTGCCTTTAGGACTTACAACACAGGCAAGGAGACAGAAGTGAGCTCTAAGCAGAGAGCCAGACAGCACCCAAAGAAGGGGTGTCTGCACCCACCTTGGCTCCCTTACTCTGGAAAGGAGACAGGCAAGCAGCTTCTCTGCTCTCTGCTCCCTTTGGGGAGAGCAATGCTGAAGGAGTGAGAAGGTCAAAGACAGCCACCCCACCACAGGCATCCTCTACCCCTCTGCGTCTGGCAACAAAGATGGGGAACAGACCACTTTCCAAAACTGCCTCTCTCAGAGGGACTTTTCAATGTGGCTCTTTCCTTGCTGCTGGTAAAATTGCACATTGAACTCACAGCATTATCCTTTTCTGGAGCAGGGAAGAGGGGTTTCACTCTGGCTAAGCTGGACCTCAGTGCCACCCTCCCTGAGCTTAGCCCACTTGTGCATAAAGCAGGAGTGAAGCCAGAGTTAAGCAGAATACACCCAGGCCCTCCATGGGTAGGAAGAGTCCTGATCATCAGAACTATTTTTGGAGGGATCATTTAACTTTATCCCCCTTACCCCTCTGAAACTGGAGAACAGAGCCAAACACCCGGAGGGAGAAAAGATGATAAAAGGATTTTTCTTTGTAAGGGGAGGAGGGACCATTATCAGAGTCACAGAAAGAAGATCAAAAAGAGCTACACAATGCAGAGGGGCAGGCTCTTTCAGTCCAGAGGAGTGAATGATGAGCCAGCAAAATACCTTTATAACAAATTTCTAAGCCCCATATATATGTTAATTATATCCCACCAAATTAATATTGCATCAGCATGTCTTGTCAATACGTTAGAAATCAGAGATACAATACCTCCAAATTCTGGGGATCTGTGATAAACTGAGTAGCTGTGCCAGGGGGACTCAGAAGGTGTCCTAGATGTAGTGGCAAAATGATCTGAGCAAGAGACAGAGCCACTAGTGCCACTTTCCCTCACCCAGGAGAGGGTGCAAAATCTAAGAGAAGCTGTGTGCAAAATCTGCTCGGCTCGCAACTGCACGTCTCCTGTGTGCACATGCAGCCAGTCCACGAGGATGTCAGCCCTGCAATCAGTATGGTTTTCATCAACAAGAACAAAGACATGTGAACAGCCACTGGCAAGCGGCCAAAACTTTCCCCCATCACATTTTTCACAGTCGTTTTGAATATGACCTCAAGAAGACCTGTTTGTTTTGCCATAAAAGGCAAAGGGTCTAATCCTAGGCAGTTTTGTGCTGATGCTTCTAGTTTTTTTGCAGGCATAGAAACTTCTGCTTGAAGGCATTAGTAGAGAAAAGGGAGTCAAGATTGGTTATGTCCTGGTTCTTCACTGGATAAGGAAAAAATGACACATGGACCCAAGAAGGAGGTGTGGTACTTAACACATCAGCACTTGCTAATAAATACAACCCTGGCTTAGATAGTAGAAATGTGTGTGTGAGAGAGCATGTCTGGTGACAAGACAAATACAGTGTAATTTATTAGTGGTGATTGGCACAACTGACTGCTCTTTGCCACTGGAGAAAGTAAGAAATTGCTCCAGTTGCAGTTCTTGCCACTTGACACATAGAACAAGCTTGGAAACTTCCTCCCAGTCAAGAGGTACGCATTGTTCCTGGAACAATGGTTCTTAACAGCTAACACCCAGTTCAGGACCACTTAAATTTATTACACTGGGTCTACAGGCCTTGTCCTGCAGTCAAGAGGGACTGCCCCTCAAAGGACTTCAAAGCCTCTAAGCCTGCAAGTGAGGATTCAAAATATGCATTTTTGCCAGCTCCATCCCTTAATTGCTGGGTGCCCGGAAGAATATTGCTTCACTTGAGCTTGTGGGGGTTTTTTTCCTACTTTTTCCACTCCTTCATCATTATTTTCAAAATGTAAGCTCCTTGGAGTTTACATCTAACACAAAATACATCTGCGAATTTCTAAGAGAGAAATAAGTAAAGCCTTCAGTTCAATGCCAAGCAAGAAGTCCCTCCCCTGAAGGGAAGTTCGCTGTTACTGCAAAACTCAATTTTGTAGAGATGTCACAGGCTACATCAGAAAATTTTTGCCTGCCACTGATGCTGGGATAAACATGAACTAACTATAGATTATCTACTCGATGGGATAAAGTACATTCTACTCTGTATTCACACGATTGTCTTGCACATGAGCTGCTCAAGTCAAAGATTTTCTGGGTAGGACTCATTTGGAAAACTGTTCTTATGGTGTTCAGTGACATGTGAAGATGAGCACCAAGAAAGCAAAAGTAGCCTTGTAGAGAGTTGTTAAAAAACCTTCAAAGGGAGAAAGTGTAAGTGGGTGAGGCCAGTATCCAAGGGTTGGTGTTGGAAAGCAGTCCCACATATTGGATTAATTGTCCAGGAAAAGTACATTCTTGCAAGTGTATTTCCTCCTTTCAGTGCCAAGACCAAGCAAAGCTGGAGTTACTGGTTGCAGGAGTTCCAGTAGACCTTGGTGGAGGCTTGTTTCAACTGGCACACTCTCCTTTTTGAAAGATGTTCCACTTGTTTGCTTTCATTGATTGCTGTTTGGTTGGGCTGGTCCTGTTTATCCATCGCAGGTACTTGTTCTTCTCATGATCTCTGCTGTTCTTAAGTTTCTCAAGGGATACTTAGCTTTCACCTGGACTGAATGACTACACACACAAACTATCATCAAAGGTATTTAAATAGGTGAAAAGATAATATAGTGACAAAACTGAAAACCCTGCTGCTATGCTGAAAACTGAATGTACATTCTTTTAGTACCCTTTAAGAAATGCTTTTGTTTAGATAATTACTTATGCAGAAAATTAACTTACACAGGATTATGCTGGACAAGAAGTACCTTGATCCTTTATTTTCTATGCTATAGCATACGCAATTTTAATTTTTGAGGTCTTTGGAGTGAAAAAGTTCCTGAAATACTCTATTTATCTTTATTTAACTCTTGAGGTGGAAATGGAATGGCCTGGTTAAAACTGAGTCAGTTGCCCTGACCTTCACTGGAGGGAAACAGAGCACTACTGCTATAGGACTTTACTATGAGGAATTAAAGCAGTTTAATACAAATGATGTCCATCAATTAAGAAAAGCAGGTTAACAGTACAGGTGATATTTAGGAGTTTCCAAAGGTAGCTGACAAGGGTAGCTCCATAAGTACAGTACATGCTTGCAATTCCGTAAAATATTTGATTCTCCATACACTTCCTAACCAAGAAGCTAGAGTGATAGAAAGCCCATAAGATACACATTAAGAAGAGAAATCCCAGCAAAGTCTCAAAATATAATGGAAGATAACTGGAGACTGATTGTTAAGTAGTGCTTTCTTTAAAAATCTTGCAGATATCTGGTACACATGCCCTTCAGTGGGATTTAAAGATGTTGGTCTATTTGTCTTGTGTACAAGGAGAAACTTGTCACTGTTTAAAAGAGTTTGCTTAAGGAAGAATACTTCAATAACATAGAAATGTTGTACCCTTATAGACACAGGCATAACTAGGTCCAATTCTGGAAGGTGAAGCAGGGGAAATCTGTATTTGAAATAAATCATGATACGTCAATTTTGAGAAATACCAGTCACTGAAATCACTCACAGAGGCTTCTGATGGAAAATCCATTAGTTACTAATTTCTTTGAAGCCAACACCAATATTTCAAAACAGGACATCCTCCAGCTAAGCATGGTTTCTGAACCTGTAGCAGATGCTAACTGAGAAGGAAGTGCTAAGCAGGTTATCTAAGCCATGGAGCAATTAATTCTCTTCTGATCTCAAAATGTAATGAGCATTACATGTAGGTGCTCTGTATTCCAGAGATGCCCTCACCACTGTATGGGTTTATGTGGCTCATCTACATCCTGCTCCTCCACCTCCTTCCCCTAAACTAGTTTAGATTGGCTATTTCATTTGCACAGGTTTTCCTGGCCCTTGCCCTTGCTTTTAACTCTTCTCCACCCTAACTTTTGGTCAAACTCCAGAAACATTTGGCATATATAAGCTAAACCTTTTAGTTCTTTGATCTTTGCAATGATTGTCAATAATGGTTAATTGGTGCAGAAATTAGTAAGAGGGGAAAAAAATCTGTTACTGACATAATTTTTTAAAAAAGACACCTGCCCTGTGTCAGACAGAAGGGTGACATGACTTACTCACCATCAGTGTCTGTTTACCAGCACTGAGTCTAAAAGGCTCCTGGAGGGAGGCGTGACCAGTCCTCCTGATGTACCCACACTCCATCCATGGATTATTATCATGCTCTGCCACCTGATGCTTGTTGGAGTTGCTGGGTCCTCACACGCAAGGCAACATAAAGAATTTGCTTGTAGGGTGGGTTTTGGAAAGGAGTTTTGGGACCTTTCCCTCGTGCTGTTACTGATACATGCAGGGCCCTGTGGGAGACTCTTATAATCTCTTTGTGTCTAATTTTACCAAATATCAACAGTTCCCTGGTACGTAAATTGAGTGCAAAACACACTATTATGGAAACCAAATCTGTCTGTGGATCTTGTTCATTAGCTTTGATGAAGTCAATTACAGTTCCTTGGCCCTCTTTACTGAATGTGTCTTTTTTCATCTCTCGTTCTACTAATGTCTCAGCTGGTTTGCTTGCATGAGTCAGAGCTGGTGATAACGTAAGGGAAAATATCAAGGTTCCCACTGCGGGGTTTCATGTGAGGATGAGGTGTCCAGCTCCAGGCCATACACACTCAGGCACAAATTGCCATGCTTTAAGGAACTTTACCCAGTGACATAAGTGACCAAACACCCTCCAAAAATCTTCTCCTGGAAAGAGAAAACCCGCTGTGATTTTTGTAGCTGTACTCAGGGAAAAAGCCTGTCAAATTAAAGGTTGCTTTTCTGTTTTTCTTCAAACTCTCCCTTGCTTCATCTGACTCCTTGACCTTTGCATTGGAGTGAAACTGGTCCTGCCTCTCCCAGGTCTGGAGCCTGGGGCTGGCCTGGCTGGTTACTGAACTGTGGCAGTGGCTTGGACAACGTGAAGAAACCTTGTGGGGATTTTGACTGTGCTCCAGCACATGCGCAAACTGCAACTCCAAAGGCACAGTTTGGACAACTCTGTGAAGGTGGAGTTCCACGCAGGAGGCAAATGGCCCATCCCAATGTACAGGTCGTTCTTACCATCAACCTGGAGACCCCATTCCAAAACATAAATACATTTGTTTGGGATTTTTTCTCAGAAAACAGCCACCATGAGTGTATTTTTCTACTTTCAGCCATTCATGTAGAAATCAGCAGAGAATAGACACACAGAACCGAAAATCTCAAGTTGAATTTGGACCATTGTATAAATAACTGCAAACAGGGATATGTAAAGCAAACATCACAGTAGTGATGCCCAGGCAGCCTGATGATAGACAGGAACCCAATAACCTCTGAAATGCAACTTTGCATCTTGCTACAGCTTCACTGGTTTATAGACCACAGTTGTTCTAACCAAAGAGAGCATTTTATTACATTACATTATATTTTATTATGTTATCTTAATTCTGTTAGCGATTGTTTGGATGCTTAAAAGAAGAATAAAGTCTCGCAAAAGCCTCAGTCCCTTGCAGAGGGAGCCATACGAAAATCACTTGATAAATAACAGTTGCTGAGAGCAATTGCTCAGCCCACACGCTGCTTTGCACAGAAATGATCATCGACAGAAAGACTCTAAGAAATCGGGAGAGTGCCTCAGAAAAAGCTGCAGGAGGGATGGAGGAGTGGGGGAAATGGTGTACGGAGGCTGGAAACTTGTGCCAAGCATTGCTGTGCAACTGCTTGCCTGACTCAAGTGGGTTTTCTTTAAATATTTGCAGCTTCATGGCCTGGGCTGGTAACTTGAATATTAATGTAGTAGATCAGCACCTTCTAAATGAGTGCCTGAAAGTTCCCAGGGCACTTTCTGTATGTGATCCTTCTCCTTCCCAGCTATCCCCACTCCATACTGTTGTACCAGGTCATTTTAAGCAGGAGGGAGAAGCTCATCTGGAAAACTGCTGCATATTTATAATAAGACCATCTATTACACCAGTGCAGGATGGAATTGAAAACACATGGTTCCCTGGGAGCAGCTGTTTCTTTTTTTAGGCCTCTTATGCCCTTCAGAAATGTCAAGATAGAGAAACGAAAATGTCAGGAAACTGCAATATGCTTACTCTAAAGGCCTCCCGTTGGTGACGTATTTATAAAGCTGTTGGAAATTTGATTCACACCGAGCACAAGGGACGAGGTTTTAAAGACCCCATTACCAGAGAGGTCTGCTAAAACCAATCCTCCTGATGTGCATCTCAGGGGGAGTTTCTGCTGATTGGACACAGATGCCCCAGCATCTCTGGAGAATGCCCCCAGTCCTGTAGTGGTGGTTCAATGCTTCTTGCTTGTAGGGGACTGGAGGAATGTCCCCATGCCTTTGCAGTTGTGTCCAGAGAGCTAGGTGTCTGAGGCTTGTGATGATTTTCTGCAGTGGATGGTGATGGTGGACCTGGATGGGACAGTTCAGTGTGACCCACACGCAGAGAGGGGTCTCTCTTCTGTTTAAAAGGTAATCAAGGTGATCAAACCAGTCAGCTGGCAGGCTGTGCCCATGCTGTGCCAGCACTGGGACAGTGACCTGGGACCATTTCAGTTCACTTGTGAGCATGCAGCCACAGGGACCCGTTACAGGTGTCTCAAAAATCCTCCTTTCATTTTGTTGAGGTTTAGCTGGAGTTCCTTTACAGCTGGTCACTTTTTAAAGGCTCAAAGCAAAGCATCAGTGTAGGCATATCGGGTCCCCCAGACTAAGTGGGGCAAGCAGGAGAGGGACAACTCAATCCCATTTCCTCCCAGGGCTACGAGACCCTGCAGAACTGGCTGAAAGATTGATCTCATACATGCACAGAGCAGGGCTCTGAAGGCAGCTGACAGGAGCTGCCAGTGGAACAGAACTGTCTCCAGTACAAGGCAGACTAAATCTGCAGAGATGCTTTTGCAACCGATTGCAAATGTGACCTGCTGCTGTTTCAGATGCAAAGCCTTGGCTGTGCTCTAGCAGCAGTGACTCATGCTGGGCTGAACTGTGTCCAAGGTCCCCTCTGGGGATCTCTTCCCAATTCTCTTCCAGCTTCAAGGAGATCAGAGCTCTCAAGTCATCAGTTGGCGGCTTTAAAATTCCCAGGCAATCCCCAGTGGAAAAAACATTGGAGTTGGGATTTTGGTGACCTCCCAGTTTGAGGAGGACAGGATCATACACCCAGGTGGTTGTGCTGGACTGCCCATGCCATGGGACAGCAATAAGCAGACATCTCTGTTTCCTTACTCATGGCAAGCAACACAGCCCAAGAGAGAGACAAGGAAGAGGCTTCCAGAAGTATGCTGGAAGAGATCGTGGAAATATTTCAGTCAAGCTTCTCAGGGTTTTGAATAAATTAGACTTATCAAATACTGTGGTTTGGTTGGGTTTTTTGTCATTTTTGGCAAAAATTTCTGGCGAGGAGCACAGAGCTGTGACCATATTGTAATTCTTTCTATGGGCTGTATTAGAGGAAAAGGATGTGGGAGGTCTTGGAATAGAGAAAAGCTGAAGGAAACAGCTATGCCCTGTTTCTGAGCCCAGAGTCTGGGATGTGGGGTGGAAAAATGGTGAAGTGTGGACAGATTGTAGAGATCCAAAATGTTGGACCACTTGCAGAACAGGGCTGAGGGGGAAGAAAAAGGATGAGTCAAGGAGCTTGCCTCTCGAGCAAGGAGTTGAGCACCTTTGACATCCTGGCAGGATGGGCTCAGCAGATTACCTTCTATCTGCAGCTCACACACACACACGAGATAACTTATTTCTATTCATCATGTTGAGGAAAACAGACAGACACTTTTCCCAGAGTGAGTGGATTTGAGTAGCTCATTCGCAGGCGAGAGTTGAGGCTGTTCCTCCAGTGGGAATGTAGCCATGCAGACCCTATTAAAGGCCCTCTTCTAGAGAAAGAGGCACCACTGTGGAGCACAGGGTGTGATATAGGGCAGGGCACAAGCAGCCTTATGGGAGGGGATAACAAGTCTAAACCCTGGTGTGATGAAAACTCTGTGGTTTTCATCCTTTCTGCATGCTCCTGCTAGCAGCAGGAAACACCAGGCTGGAAGTCCTATGGCAGAAGTGGGTAATAAATTGAACACCAGTTTATGCAGAGCAGGGAGCAGAGCACAAAAAAAAAAAAAAAAAAAAAGATAGAAACATGATATTAAAGATAAATTAAGGAGAACTGCAGAGCAAACTCCTGGAGAAGATTAGCATGTGAGCAATGGTACATGAAAATTCAAACAGCCTACACTTCTCCTTGCAGCAACAGTCTCTGTTGGTCTTTCACGTATTTGTGTCTCTTCTTCCACCTCAGTACCACTCTGCACATTTCCAAATGCAGAAATACCTTCTGCTGTCTGTAGGAGGAAGGTAATGAGCTTTATTTGCAGCACTTGGGCTCCACTTGGCTGTCTGAGAGAGGGGAAAAAAAGATGATAGCGAAAGATAGATGGTAGTGGCTGAGACTGAAGAGACTAATATTGGAGATGAGGAACAATAAAGAAAGAGCAGAGGGACATGGAGACAGGAATTATCTGGAGTCCAGTCAGCTCTTGGGCAAGCTCAGATTTGTATAGATCTGTGTGGGTGCTGGGTAACATATAAATTTGAATATACCAATGAGAAATGCAGTGACCAATGTCTCTCTGTTCTGTAGCCCAGGCAAGGGATGAAGTAGCTCCTGTGCCTATCAAGCAGTATGATCGAATCCCTCTGTGTTTGTGCTGCTGCTCACTTGCTTCAGACAGATAAAACAGTAATTCATCTCCCCATTGCAACTCCAGGCTCCACCAGCAATCCAACTCAGATGTTGTGAGGCTTCACTGGCACAGATTTCTGAGCATGGGGATAAGAAATTTGGCCCATGACTTGTGGATAACATGGTTTGGAGTGGGGCTGGGGGAACGGTGGATTTTCCTCTTCGTTTTGCTGTTGGTTTGTAGCCAGATGGCCATTGCCCCTCCTAGAAACCCTCTCCCTTTCCACTGAAACCTCATCTGGGTGGGTTGCACTGGCAGGGAGCCCACGGCAAATCGTTCCAGGGTGAAATTTTTAAAATCAGTACAGAGAAATAGGATTTTGCATCCTATTTCAGCCGAGATTTCTGTAGTTGCAATGAGACATCCTCCTTCTCAGAGGAAGTGTAGCTTGTCTGCTGGCTTGGGGGGCCAGACGTGTTGCACAGGGCAATTAATGGGGAAGGTGGAATCACCAGCTGTGAATCTGCACCCTGGGAGTGTTCACCTGGAACGAGCAGGATGCTGTCAGCCAGCATGGGGACACTGCTGAGGTGGCTCCACACCAGCCAGGACAGGAACTGAGAGAAAAGAGTCTTCCCTATAAACCTGGAGCAAATCATCCCCAGGCAATTCCCATCATTCTGGCAGTTACAGCAAGAGGAACTTGGTCTGGTCATCCTCAGGTGGGGATAGAGGTGCTTCTGAACCAAGCTCCTTCTGCTTGCAGGGGCAGCAGGTGTTACATTAGGGGAGCTCACCTCAACAGCAGTAAAACCACCTGGGAGACTGAAGCCCTTGGGGAAACATGACCCTTGCCCTTTCTCCCTTAATTTCCCCCCTCAGTGTGCTAGAGATAACTGTGCTTATCTGCCTCTGTTGAGCATGTTGAGATTTGCAGAAGAGGAGCACTTGGGTGCATGACTAACACCAGAATCATTCTCATCATCCCTTTGCTGAACCCCATCAGGCTGAGGTTGCCGAGAGTCAACTTTGCACCAGTTTAACTGTCTATGCAAGGAAAAGTTGGAAAGGGACCACTAAAAATCTTATTTGGGGGATTCAAGCTCTCCAGCAAGGTTTTCTAAGAAAAGTCAAAGATACCAGCAGAAGTGAGTACAAACCATGCAGAGAAAAAAAATAACATGGAGAAGTCAATTAGTATACAGCCTATGTGAAATGTGATCATGAGTGGGAATGTGGGTTTATATTTTTTCCTAAATTAAAATAAAAGCAAGGCCAAAGCTCCAGCAGAATATGGAACTGGGGAGTTCTGGTTTAACGTTGCAGCGAAGATCGTCTTTAATACTAATTAAATCTTCTGCTGTTGTTCAAGGAAAAGTATCAGCCAAGAGACTGTCTCTGCCTCCAGAGCTTTTGATGTGGTTAATTTTTGGAACAAAGAATTTGAGACTCAGATTTTGCAGTGCTTCACTCTACTATCCTGGCCTGTAATAAATACAAAAGCCCATGCCAAGAAATAAAAACACGAAAAATGTTATTGTGGGTTTCTTCTGCAAAGCTGAGATGGGGATAGATGGATTGATTTGAGGCAGGTGATGAGTCTCCAGCGTGCAGGGCACAGCCACCATGGAGGATAAGTCAGTAAGCATTGCCCTTAGTAACTTAGAGCAGATGCCATTCAGAAAGAGGTAAAAAGGTGCTGGTGCCGACATGGCAGAGTACTTTTGCAATTGAGCTCTTTAAATGAAATAATTTCTTGGATACAGTTCTCAGTTTACTTGGACTAAGAAGGAGACTGGAGGGAGGATAAAATTCAGAATTAGAAGGAGTTAATGCATTTCAAGGGCTAAAACCTGCACCACTGGGATAAAAGCAAACTTAGTGACTTCATTGCAACTCAGCAGTAAATCCGGAGTCACTATTTTCTGTGGAGTGCAGATGTCTGAATACCATCTCTGGATGGGAATAAAAGGAAATGCTGTTTACTGTGAACAAAATGCATTATGAACAAATTCTGACACACCCTAAACCAACTTTCTTTTGAAAGCAAGCAAGGGTTTCATTAAAAGCAAAATTTGTGAAAAGAGATTTACAGGATATGTGGGAACTTGCTTGAATGATTAAAAATTAATTATAGCAAGGGGGAGGATGTACAAACACATTATGTTAGGATGCCACTGCATGGCCCAGACAAATCTGTTCCTGAGATTGTAAATTCAGCCCCTTTTCTCCCCTTCCCCCTCATCCATCTGCTTCTCCTGGGCTGGATGGACATTGAAGCAGATGCACCTACGTGTGAAAAAGCACAGATGATTCAGTGGTGCAGTGTTTCACATTAAAAGTAGATCTTCCCTGTCACCCAAAGCACTTGTACCATCACAGAGCCAAATGCTGAGCTTTCTGTACCTAAGAGAAGGGAAAAAGCTCCTTCCAAAAATGGGCTGCAGGTGTCAGAGCCACGGGACATTGATTCAGCCCCCACCTACATGCCCCACTCCTGCCTGCAAGAGAGCCTTTTTCTCCCCTTTTCTTTTGGTATGTTTCAGCTGTCTTACACCATTCTACCTTGTCCAGAGAACCACTCAGACATAAACCAGTGGTGGAGTAGACTTTTTTCTGCTCTATCCTCTTATATTTTATCTGCTCTTTCTCATCTGCAGTAACCCCATTGTCACTCAGCATTTGCAGCCATCTTTGCAGCACATCTGAGGCTTAGCAGATGTACAGTAGAGCTGCAAGACTTTTCTCCTGCAATTCTGTTCCCATTAATATCCAACTATTTCATTTTCTCCAGCCCCAGAGCTGTTTATCCTTGCTGTGAGCTCCTCAGCAGGCTGATTCACCCCTTGGGCAGTGCCAGCTTGTGAGAGGGAGCCGGGTGCTCGCCAGCTGGCAGCAGCTCCAGAAGCAGATGAGCTGGCCAGGAGAAGGACTGAGGTCAGGCTAGCTGGAAGAGATACTCAGTTACCATTTCTCCAGGGTTTTCCTCAGTTGTGGGGCTGGACAAGAACTTGGAGGGAATTTGAAGCACTTCTGCAAGAATTCCAGGAGAGGAAGGATAGCTTGTTGGGGAAAGTGCTAACTTTGGATTAAAGTGCTTAGCTTTGAGCTAAATGCAATCCCTTACAGTAATGTTTAGCCCCTCTGTGCTTCATTTCTTGCACTTATCCAGGGGCGATGCTACTCTTAGGAATTAAAGCCAGTGCTTGGCTTGGCATAGGTATTGTGTAAGTCCCCAAATACAGCCTAATGCTGGGCAAGGCTGTGGCCTTCTGCATGTCAGAAAGGCCTGTCAAATGCAAGCTGCCAGTTACAAGATCCCTGCTGACCTGGGGAAGGGCCAGTCATGGACTCATTTCTTTTTACCTCTGCATTCCTCCCTGTCTTGTGTTCCCACTCCACTCCAGTTCTGTGGTGGTAGGAATGAAGTCAGGATCAAAGACAACTTGTTATACAGATTTTCTCATCGTTTTTGGGAGACAGAAGTGTTGACTGGAAGGAACTACAGGGCAGTGACAATCTCGTCCCCTAACAAGTAGTATACCCAGCTGTTACACAATACAGAAAAAAAATTCAATCAATGAAGGTATTTTTGCTCCTTCCAAGTCGTGGGAATTTGAATCCCTGAAGATGTGGGTGAGGTCATGGATATGTGCTTGCTCTGTTTGTGTAGAGAAATCCCCCTGCTAGGCTCTGTCAGCTCCTGTGAACTCTCTTTGGGCCTTTTTCCTTCTTCCTGTGTGTTTTCTCTCTAGGACCTCCTTCTATCTGTATAATTCACCTTCCACACCTCTTGCTTTTTCCATTCACCCACAGTAGCACTCACCCAACAGCTCTTTGCAAAATTTATCTGTGCTGCAGATATACTTTATTTGGAGTAAAGCCATCCTGTGGAGGGGACAGCAGTGATCACCTCTAAGATCTTGGCTTTCATATGACAGTTCAATGGCAAGAGAACTGGAGTCTGTGCGAGGACTTGGAGAGAGGCAGCTTGTTTTTTTCCTCCAGCATATGTCTGTGTGGGAAGGAGGGCACTGATCCACAAACAGTCTGCTCACGGTTTTGTCTGCTCCAGGCAGGGTTTGCAGGCTGCACCAGGGACTTCTGGCCCAAACTGTGTCTCCTAGGAGGCTGACGTGGGCGCCGTGGCAGACGCTGCCATTGTTTCATTCACAGTGCATGTAGGGGAGTAGCCAGCTCACCCTCTGCTCCTGCTCAGGACTTACACCCTTCTCCAAATATGCAGACCTGCACAGCGTCCCAAGTTTGGCACCCCAAGTCCAGCACGGCATCCCAAGGCCAATGTATTTGGCAGATCAAGCCTGGAGCCTCTGAGCTGCCAGAGGAGCACGGCTTGGAGGGGCCCCCCCAAGTGCAGTAAATGGGGTCCTTTCCCTCCTGGGGCCAGGGTGTCAGTGCTGAGGGCAGAAACACGTGAGACATAGGATGCACTTGGGAGAGAGTTGGCAGGGACGGCTCCCAGGGGCTTAAGAGCCTCTGTCAATGCCAACTGACTTAGTTCTGGAAAACACCCACCAGAGTCAGGGGAAGTTCACTGACTCAGTGAATAGAGCTGCTTCCAGGTCAATATTGCAACTGAGACCCACATCTGTGCACCCATAGTCAGGTTATCTCAGTTTTCCTCTTCATGTGATATTAATTTCAGTTTTAGGCAGAGGTCAGAGATATTTCCATCCATCTTTTTCCAGGGAAGTCCCTCTTACTGAGAACCAGGATAACATTCTTTTATCTGGGAGCTGTATAATAATTCATACTATAGGATAAAAAAAATTACCTTCTTTGCTATCTTTCAATTGATCTTTCCTTATTTTCTTCCTATTTGAGTTGCTCAATCCTGTCTCAAAAGCATTCCACCAGGCAGCTCTTACCACTGCTAATACTGAAGTCCCGATTGTAGAAACCTCCCCCTTTCCCTCAACATTTTGTTCACTGTTTCTCCTCTAGTCCTTGCTGCACCAAATGTATGCCCAGGTTGCTTCTCAGGACACTCCATTGCTGATAGTATTTAGTATGTCACTTGTCAGTCAAGTCAGTATTGTCTCATCCCTGGAAGTGTTCAGATCCAGGCTGGATGAGGTTCTGAGCAACTCAGTATTGTGGAAGGTGTCCCTGCCCATGGCAGGGGGTTTGACTAGATAATCTTTAAAATTACCTCCCAAGCCAAACTATCCTATGATTCTGAGATTACATGATGTCTGTATTGTTCTCAAGGGATTTTTCAGTCTCCTGGTATTTTGTTCCCATTGGATTTAACTCACTCAGCTTCACAGCTCCTCTATGAAAGGTAACAAGGTAACAAACAACCACTTTTCTTTCTTCTTTTTTCTTTTTGAAGTTCCCATTGTGTTTGTTCTTGTTCATGCGAATATGCATAAGCAGTTAACAAGAAGAGTTATTAAAAGATCCTGGATGCAAGATTTCTTCTGAGTGGCCAAAATGGGATTTTTTACTCCTCTAAAGAAGACTTTTATTTTTCCTTCTCAATAAACTTGTATGAAATGGGCTTCCTTAGCCCTCATGTCTCTACATGGCTGTGTCCCTCAAGATTGTCCCAAAAATGCTGCTGCAAAATTTATTTAATCTATAGAAGAGAAATCTGGAGGGATTGCACTGCACTCGGAGATATAAAAAAGCCTTTTTTACATCCTCAGAAGACAGAACACACAGTGATCAGATGAGGTACGTAGATCCCAGTAAAACATTTTCCGTCCTTCGAGGCTTTGCAAGCAGGTTGGGGACACTCCTATCAGGGATGGCTTGGGAGATAATCCCACTCATTAGTAAGGCAGTGCAGTAGCCAAACTCCCAAGGTTTGTTCCAGTCCTGATTTTTTTCTTTTTAATCAGTCCTAGTTTTATTGTATAGCCTCACTGGAGAGCTCTCAGGGCATGCTGGAAGCTCTGTGAATGATGAAAGGGTTTCCCTATGGGGGTAGGTCTCTCCAGCAGTGTGCTGGTGTGGTGTATCTTTTAATATGCATTTTTAAATGAGTTGAGTATGAGGGTCGGGCTCACAGAGTATGGATTTTTAAAATCTGGAGTCCCTAATGAGATGTGCTATTATTTCTAGATTTAGGTAATAGACTGGTAACAAAATAGAAAGTTGCCTCTTGCTGCAAAAACACTGGTGACTGGGATAAATACTTGATAACTGGTTTGTATTTGCTGAATTCACTCTCAGTGACTGGGCACAGTAGGGAGTTCTCAAATGCAGGTGACGCAGGAAAATTTTCTACTATTTCATCACGTTTTGACCTTTTTTTCCCATGTAGCTGGAACAATGTTCTGCAGCTTTCTCAATGGTCACCATATGTTCTATCCTGCAGACACAACCAACAGGGTGTTTAGTGTTCAGATCAGGGCTGTTTCTCATCACAGATGGCTTCACCCAAAGACAGTCTTTGGGCAGCCCAGGGGTCAATCCCCTAGTCAGGGTGGGGAGCCCAGATTCCTGTGCTCACTCTGAGCAGCCATTTCTGCCCCACACACTCTGTTGCTTCAGCTCCTTTGCTGGGTGGCAGCGCAAGCTTCCCAAGGTTGAGTAACACCAGAATACATCTTATCCAGCAGGCTAGTTGAGGCCAGAGATAATTTTCCTCAAGTATTCACACATGCTCTGCTGTACAGCTGGGATGTCTGGGGAAGGTAAAAAGAAGAGCTCACAAACACAACTGAGTCAATATTTGTTTTTTGAATGTTAATGAACGTCTGCGGGGCAATGCTCCTGCTTTATGCTGTGCAGCTGCTGCTTTGCTGAAGGAGTTCTCCTTTCCCTGGTTGCTGCCATGAGCAGCAGCTCCAGGACACCAGCTTGCCCTGAGGGCCACCACCAAGGGCACCAAATTTTCCTGATGGTGTGGAGAAATCCCAGGGACAATTGATTGCTGTAGGAATTTGGTACCTAGAAAACTTTGGTAACCAGCCTGAGTGAAGCTGATAGTTCCAGTTTAGCAAAGCCAGCACTGGGCCGGTGCTGTTAATTGTGCAACATTGCATCGGCAGTCCCTGGAAAAACATCAGCATTCTTATTTCAAGTGAGATATTTAAAAAATGTGTATGGTCAGCTGAAAGCTCGGAAGGTAAAAATACATGAACTTGATGTGGAAAATGGCTATTCTGTATTTGTTCTTGGGATTGTTCTTGAGATTTTACAGTGCAGGATATTTTGGAGCTTTCCATGGCAATACAGAAATCATAATAGGGTTTGGTAAGCAAAACCTGGGATTCTTCTATACACACTAAAATCATGCCCTTAAGATCAGAATCTCCTGTGATGAGTCTTGCTTGCCATGAAACCTGTATCTGTGGCATGTAGACAATGAGGTGTCCATCAGCTCAGGCATCTCCAGGCTGGCAAGATGCAGATTTCTACAGCCAGGCCTGCAGTGACCTGTGGGCAGCATCACCCTGGTCTGCTGGACCACAGGGATGTGCCGGCCTTCAAACCAGCTGACAACACAAATGCTGCACATGCTGATGGCTGGAGGTGGAATGCAATCAAACCCTTCAATTATACCTTGGTGTCCTGTGTACTACACAAATACAGTAATTACTGCTGTGTACCATTTCAAAATAAAATATAATTTACCTGGGTTAGAAAACATCATTCTGCTGTCAGCAGTCTGCAGCCCATTGATAGACACTGCAGACCCGTGCATGCAAGGTGTTTCTTTGAGGCTGCCACTGCTTCACTTCAACAAAACTGGTTTTGTTCTGTAGTATTAAGTAATTTCTTTCTTGTTTATGAGATTAGGAAGTGTTGGGAGCAGCTTTCTCGATAAAGCTCTGGCTGAACTGAGCCCTTATACATCAGAGGATCTGATTTGAAGAGGCAAAAAAAAGAACCATACAAATGGCCAACACACAGAACTGAAAACAAGAGCTGACTAAGGCGGTTTTTGCTGCACACAGCCCTGGAAGCACAGATGTGTTTCAACGAGTGTGATTTGAGAGGGGATGAACTCATCTGGAAGTCTTGTTTGTTCCTTTCTGCTCCTCCACCCACCCGTCACCCCCAGGAAAACAGCGGCTGCTGCTCTCTGGCCCTGCAAGCACTCAGGCACTTGCCTCGCCTTGCATTGTCCTGCCTTGCCTTGCCTCGCTTTGCCTTCCCCCTGTGGACTGTCTGCAAGGACACAAGCCTTTTTGGTTTCTGACTGCATCTCCAAGGTCAGTGGGATGGGGATGCTGAGGTGCCACGACCCCAGCCCACTTGAGTTGCCCCCAAGCAGCAGGGATGCACCTAAGGTCCCTACCATAGATTTCATGTGGCTGATGCTGGCTGGAGAAAAGGCTTGATTCAAACCCAGGAACAAGGTCTTGTTCCTGCTTTCTCCTCCTGCAGCAGCAGCAGCCAAGCAGCACTTTGACAGGGAAGCAGGGAGAAGCAAGGGAGGGTACCACACCCTCCTCTGGCAGCACAAGGACCCCGTCTGCTTCAATATCTTGGAAATGTTTTCTCCTCCATCAGATGCAGTTATGGTAGAGCAGTATTCTGGGGTGATTTTTCGATGTTGGAGGATATATATGCAGGCAAAAACAACATGATTGTTTCATTTGAGCAGTGCATCATTTCCTTAGGAAACCAGGCTAAAATTACAAAGCAGAGTAAACATGAAGTAAGAAATGTGACACACTGGGGAAGTAAGAACAGATTAGGAGAAGTACCTAAAATTATATCAATCTGGAAATACTAAGGGCAGAAGTGACAAGATTCAGCACAGAAAGGAGTCTATTTTCTTTAAGGAGGAGGAAATCTGGTGCTGGGTTAGGAAGGTACCTGCTGCTGCCATTGGAGTGAGTATCACACCACACTGCACATCAGCACTGCAAGCTCAGGACACCTTGGATTGCCTGGGGCTCTGTATGAGGATGGAGAGCCAACTACTTTTCTCCTCTCACCCCACAACTTGTCTCTGAAGTTAGGAACTGCTCCATAAAAATTGTCCCACTGCCAGTGCAGAGATGGCTAGGTCAGACCGTGGGAGGATGGCAGGCAGGGTTTGAGTTTACCACTGAAAGCATTTCATGCACGCTTGCACTAAACAGAACATATTTTTATTTTTATTTCTTCTCCTGGAAATAGGTAATATCCATCCCACTCACTAAACCTGGAGAGGGATCTGCTCACTGCCCTTGTGTTACCTCCCTGCAGCGTCAAGAGCACTCTTGACACAGCCAGACACGTGAGGACCAAGTGGGTCAGAAAAAAGGGAAAAACATCTAAATCCTCCCACAGATTTATTCGTGACAATGGATTTCATTATTACATTATGTCCTCGACTTTCCACCCCCCCCTCCTCCACAAACGCGTAATCACATCTCAGATCTCAGCAATAATTGCTTTGCCACACTGACAAACACAGCAAAGAAACAGCGTTTGTTGAGGGCTAAGAAAGCTTTGCAAACAACACTGATTAGCCAGATCTCCCAGCTTGGGAACGAGGGGCAAGTTCAACTGGAGGTGATGGGGAAATATCCATGGGGGAAAAAAATAATTAAAAGCAAGATCAGACTTCTTAATATGCTTTTTGTCGCTGTGCTGATGTTTGAGACAGACTGCTGCTGCTTGATGGGACTCACCAAGTACAGCCTTCGCATTTGCACAGAGTTTGACTTTGCCTGTTGGAAGCAGCAAACGGTGCAGGCGTGCCTGGGGCTGGCGGAGGCTCGGAGCTGGGCTTCGAGCACGGGGCTGTGCGGCACCAGGCACATGATGCTGCTCCTGGAGGGCAGCGCCTCCCACGCTGCAGCCGCCTTCACCTTCCCGCGGAACACAGCGCGCTAACGCCGACAAAACCGCGCTTGTACAAAACAAAACAAAACAAAACAAAATGGTGGTTTTACTAAAGCTGCCTGTGTGTGCATGCAGGCCTGGTGCTGCTGGCACCCTGTCCTGGGCTCCAGGGGAGGCAGGGAACTCCGTGGTGCCAGCGCTGGCTCCACCAAAGAGCTTACACCTAAGGAGCTTACATCGCCGCGCACGGCCGCACCAGGAGCCAGGGTTTAAGTTAAAAAGCATCACTGTGTGGGTCTAGAGACTTGCTGAGCTTCAGTGGGGTCGTTTTGTTGTCACTTTCCACTCAATGGCTATTATTTCCTCATCCCATTCCTTGCACCCTAATATTTAACACCTTGCTGCATCCCTCTGAATTCTGCTCCATTGTTCCCCCGTCCCCTCAACTGTGGTGCTTCAGACTTCTTGAGATACTGTTTTCCATGCCGCAAAAGAGCAAAGAATAGTAACAATGAGCAAACAACCCATCTACAGATCACTGCACCCCAAAAGCTGATGGCTTTCAGGGGGTTCACCTTCTTGCCTAAGCCACACATCTGGCCCCTGCTGTCTCATGTCACTTTCTCCTGCCCGCTGCAGCCTCATGCAGCAGCTCCTCTTGACTGCTTCTCTAAGCAATGGGATGAATATGGAGGGAAACACCAAGTTTATGGTGCTTGATCACTTTATGATGCTGGGTTCTTCAGAAACCCCTTAGCAGGGCTGTGGGGAAGAGTCTGTTTCTTTATGAATGGTCTATCTGCTGTTACATGTACCTGCTCAAACCACAAATCCATCCTTAAGTGTATCTGCATCAGGAAGACAATATAACTGATCTGGCAAAGAGCTGATTTCCAACTGACTACACATCCTTTCTAAATTAAGGAAGAAAAAGCGGAATTTTTCACTGATGGACCAAGTCAGTATGACTGATTTGGTCAGGAAGTATGCTGCAGACTAAGGGTTTATGATAAGATGTCAGCCATTTTTAAAATAAAATATTTTTTCCAAAGAAAATTCAGGTTTTCAGTTCAACAGAAGCTTTCACAGGAAGTGCCTGCTTAAAAATTGCATTTTTTTCCCCTAAAAGGGATCTGCCTGCTAGGCTGTGGCTCTTCGTGGCACCCTTCTCTCTTTCCAAAGCAGGATGGACACCAGGCTAGGTGTTTATTGATCTTCAATGGCAAATCAATGAGTCCCAGGACCTGAGTGCACTGAGTTAAGTATGGTATTATCTTTATGCTATCATAAATCTCTTTCTCAGGCTCAGGGTTGTCATAAGATCACCGTGTTTCAAAACATTTAATTCATGTGGGAGACAACATCAAAAAGCAAGGCGGTTTTCTCTGACCTTTGTATGGAAGGTTTAGAGGTTGCCATGGGCACTGCTGTTGACCTGAGGAGCACAGTCACTTTTCCTGTGCTTGCCTGCATGTCTCTGTCCTCCACTGGCTCTTGGCACATGCACTGTCCCTCTGAGGATGGGCACACACTCCTTTTCCATACAACCCCCAGCACAAGAGGATCCATGCCTGTGAGCACTCATAAAGAAATAACTCTCACATCTGCTGCAGAGTGGGGGTAACAATCATTTTATTTCAGGTCTTTAAATAGAACGCTACCTGAACATTAAGATTGTAGAAGACTATTTTATGAATTTATCCTCTACTCCTTCTAAAAATGTCCTTCTACGCATCATATTCCCCTTTGAAACAAACGGTCAGCAGCAATAAAATTTTTTACTGAAGCAGCAAACCTCCACACAAGGTCGGAACAATATCTGTGTTATTTACTCCAGCGTGAGTTATGATCTGCCTACTCCATACACTGTTTTCTGTGTTTCCCACTGATGCAAATCAAAAGCCTGTATTGTCATTTTGCTGATTTAGTGCTTCATAGACTCATTACACCAGGACTCATTTATTCTTTTTTTATATATGTGTATATTTCAATGCCACAAAAGAACCCATTCCAGAGTGAAAGGTCTGACACTGTTTGTGACTGAGGGCTCTACTCTGTGCTGTCCAGCTCCTGTTACTGTTCAATAAGTGTGTTTCAGTGGAAATAAACAAATCCATCACACCCAGGAAATGGGAGCAGCAGGTCCAGGAGGTGCAGTAGGCTTGAAAACTGAGCAGCAGGATATTAGCAGGCCCTGGGAGGAATGGTAGCAGCGAGAGAATCTGAAGCAAGCCCCATGTAGGACAGGGCATATGTGCTGGTGGCCACTGTGCTGGTACAGGTGCCATCGCACAGGAGACCTGTTCTCATAGTGTGATTTGGGTTGGAAGGGACCCTAGAAATAATCTAATTCCAATCTCCCTGCCATGGGCAGGGGTGCCACCCACAAGACCAAGTTGCTCTGTTCTTGCAGCTTTCTTTGCTTCTTGTCTCTTTCTCCACCCAGGAGTTCCTGGGCAGCCTCAGGGAGGAGCAGGGGGGCAGTGGGACCTTGGGGGCAGATGGCAGTGATGCAAGAACAGGGTGGGAGGCACAGCACTGAGCCCAGCAGCTTCTGCCCAGGTACAGACATTGGGAAACAGCTCTTGGGACTTCTCTGCTGACAGAGTGATAGAACACACAGATCACTGTTGATTCAGTCAGCAAAGTCTTATAGGGGAAATTTCCCAAGGCATGATGTTGATGGGACTGCCTAACCCCCATCGGAAGTAAGCTGATCCTTCAGGCACCAGGAGGTCTGTGACAGTTGCTTGAAAGAGCTTTTCAGTTAGGGAGATTAATTCCCTAATTATGTAATTTTCTATTACATGATTCCAGTGGGACTGTGTCCATGTACTGCAAGTGAAAGCAGGCTCACACCCAGCAGCGTGAGTTCATGTAAATCTTCAGTGCTTTGGTTCCATGTGCCCCAGACTGCTTGAAACCTCTCATATCTTAAATGAATTGAATGATGGAGGGTTTCATGTGCAGCATGACTCAGTACTGCAGGTCTGCCTCACAGCAGTCCAGCACACCTGTAATGCTACAGAGCAGAAGAAACAGTGGGTTTACCTCATCAAAGCACTAAGGAATATCATCTATAGATGCTCATGAGTCTAACCTACCCACAAGAGTCCTTTTAATTTGTCATCCACTCACCACCAAGCACGAATCTCTTGACTTTCTCTCCTCCAGCCTGTATCTTGACAATACAGACTGCAGTAGTCATACTGCTTTTTTTGCCCATTGTTAATTTCAAATGGCTGAGAAATCCATCAAAGGCCCAGGCATCTACCCACATTCTCACCAGAACACAAAATATTTCCCACTGGTAATATGAATCAGTTTCCAGTTGTCTGGTAACAGTAACATTACAAACAAAGATGTTTGGAAACTACTAGAGAGATTAATACTACCAGGATTGTTTGTGTCATGTGAAATTTTCCTTTTTTGCTCATATAAATGGAAGAACTAGTGCTACCAGTAATGGTGGTGTCTGGGTATTCCAGTCAGTGAGAACCAGCAGGGTTCTTTTAATGACATAATCATTGAATCAAACAAAGGAATTGCTATTTTAGCTTTTTTTCTTGCTAAATGGTCATAAAAATCTTAGTCCATAAATGCATTCTCAGATAGAATAAAATCAGAGGCCTTATCTGAACTTCATGCAAAAGAAAAAAAAATAAAGGTAACATAAAATATGCAATTTTCTAGGGGCAAATTAATTTCAAAGGAAACAAATTAAATTATCTCAAGGAGCTGAACATCAATGAAGCCTGAAATGTCTTTACATAAAAGGTGCAAGATGATTCTCTGGAGAACTGAAAATATATGTTAGTGTTAGAAAGGAAAAAGGGGAGTTTACAAGAAAAATAGTTGATTTAGATCTTGCAGAAGTTGTTGAAAGAAATAGGCAAGTTCTTCAAATGAAAAGATAATTGAAACAAATAGACCTGTGTGAAAGTAATATTAAAGCTACATAATGAAATTAATAATATGCTGCAGTTTAAAAAAGGCTGTTGTTGAATATAGAAGGAAAAAAGGGTCACACAGGAGTGTGAAAACAGAAATGTTCATACCTGATCTAGAAAAAAGTTTCAAAACCTATTAGGTACTCAAAATCTATAGTGTGATGTCTGTATCTAAAGGAGAGAAGAGCCAGCATACAAAACTTCACAAGCAAAGCAAAGGAGACTTGCAAATTAGACAAGCTGAGAGTAAGAGCAAATTAGTGCCTGCTCTCAAGAGGGAAAAGCAAATTAATAAAGGCAACTGCAATCCTCTTGCTTCACAGCAATAGTGTATCAGGCAGGAAAATAAACTACATGGAAAGAATAATTTTTAAAAGAGACATAAAAGGAAAATGGATTAAAAAACATTTGGATTTTTTAAAGTCATGCCAGATGAACTTGATATCTTTCTCTGATGTAGCTGTTTTCTACACAGGGATCTGCAGTAAGTCTGCTATCTGGTGTGATGTCACAGAAGAATTTGTTATTTGGACTGGGAAAAATGGGGATTAGGCAAAGAATAGTAAAGTGGGAAGAGAGCTGATCAAAGAGGGCAAATCTGGACAGAGAGTAGTCCTGTTAAGACACAACACCTGCAGGGAGGAAGGTCATTACAAGAGTTCATCACAGAAGATCCTTTGAACTGTTCTTACTGAATATTTCATCAATAACCTCAACAAAAATGAAGGAAAGCGTTGGTGAAATAACCTGATGTCACAATGTCAAAGAATAGTGTTGATCAATAGGAGGAGATGAGTATCATTTAGAAAGACCAAAATCACCATGAGAAAAGGAGCAAGAGAGGCAGAAATATGATTTTACAGAATTGGAGGTCCTATGCTCAGAGTAAGGACAGATCTCTGCAGACTTCTACAAATTTTCTCTGAAACAGCTGAAAATCCTGCACTACGGGAAAAACATGGATGTACTAATCAACTGGAATAGGTGATAAATATAGTAAGGCTTTGAACAAGAGAAATAAGGCTCAGATGCTGCTGCAGGAGCATTTCCAGTAGAAGGGGAGAGTTATTGTTACTATCTGGGAAACAGTGTAGACTTCTGGCAAGTCATGTTCAAGAAAATGAAGTCAAATATGTGGAGGTGTAGAGGACTGCTGCTGGGAGGAAGACACAGCTTTATGAGATGAGATCAAAAATGTAACCTTAGTCAGGCTGATTAGCAGTACAAAAGCTCACTATAGATTCATTTGAGGTAAATGTGGGCTGGGGCTAGAAAGATCCACTGAATTTGAAAGAGAATACTGGCATAAGAACAAATGGGAACAAACTAACTGCAGAGAGCTGGAAATGAGGTTTCTCCTCAGAGGCATGACGCTTTGGAACAGCCTTCCAGGAGAAGGACTGAGTTCAAAAACACAGCTGCTTTCAGGGCAGGGTTAGTCCAGCCTCTGGAAGGGGTCATAGGCCATGGCTGCTCCTGGTAGCAGAGGGAAGGCAGGGGTTAAATTTGGTAAGGCAGAAAACCTATCTGCTACTGCAGAACTTACTACATTGCACCAGTAACACCTCAGTTTCAGCAAATCCCCATTGTGCCCCATAGCAGTGGGAATACACTCAGCAAAGGGAAAAACCTTTACTGAGTGTGCGTCAGCATGGTAAAAGTGCCCCTCTGTGTGTATCTGTCATCTCTGATCCCAAGCATCGAGGTGATTTGTAAGGTTTCAAAGATTCTGGCAAAAAAATGGTGTCTAATAACTTCCAAAAAGTGATGCAAACTCATTGAAAGGAGATGGTTTTAGTGGTTCTTCCTTAAAATGCAGGTCACCAAAAGTACCATCGTACAGGCATGACAAAGGAAGTATAATTAGACATAAGAAAGGATCACAAGCTTTACTGGTACAGATCTAGCTAGGAATGAAAATTTTAAAATAGTCATTTCACAACATTGCAAACCTTGTTCACAGAAGTAGTGATGGGACCTTACAAATAGGGGCTCTCAGGACAGCACTCCTACTTGCATGACCATACTGAGAGAGCCACCACCGGGAGCAGCTCATCTACAAACAGCTCTCTTAGTTCAGCTCTACTCACCTTGGGAAGACAATTTAAAGCAATGACCCTGTGTAACAGCAAGGTTTGATTCAGACTGAAGACATGTGAGCAAAATACCTCCCTCCTGTCAGCTGAGAAGCTCTCCAGACTCTACTGAGCTCACCAGCTCAGTTACCTCTCAACCTGGAAATCTGTTTGCTGATGACAAGTGCCTGCTGAGATACCCAAATATAATTCCAGAACACACGGGCAAGTAGAGACCTAAGGGAAGAGTGTGAAGAGTGTTTCCTTCTGGATAGAATATAATGGTTGGGTGGGATATTCTTTACTGTGAGAGCAATAAGGCATTGGCACAGGTTGCCCAGAGAAGTTGTGGGCGTCCCATTTCAGGAAGTGTCCAAGGACAGATTGGATGGGGCTCTGAGCAACCTGATAAAACAGGAGGTGTCCGTGGCCATGACAGGGGGACTGGAACTAGATGATCTTTATGGACTAGATGGCCTTTTCCAGCTCAAACCATTCTGTGATTCTATGAGATGGCTACTCAAAGCACCCCAGTTGTCTGTGTGTGACTCAAACCCTCATTTCTACCACCTACAGCAGGACCTTAGAGATCCACTTTGCAGAGAGGTACCTTCAGTTAGAAGGGGTCAAACTATCTTCACCTAAACAAAGTTGTTCAATAATCTGCATCTGGCATCTACCCAAAACATTACTGCACAGAGCAGTACTCTTTGGGCTTTGGAGAGAGAACTAAAGCTTGTAAAAGTGCAAGATTATTCTAAATAAAAATAATTAGGCCTATTTAATAAGTTTGGTAATACTCAGACTGAGTTCACCGATCAAAAAGGTTTAAAAACAAATGAAAGCCAGAGTCGTGATGTTCCTGGCAATTAGTTTTTACCATACTGTTAACTCAATGGTCCCAGCTCTTGCAATTTTTTAGTGATTATCCCTGAATTCCAGTTTCATAACTCACAGCTCCCTGAGTCTTGGGAATCAGCTCCTGAGAGTGCCAGCTTCTGTTTTTAACAGTTACAGGAGAAAAGCTTGAAAGTGTGACTTGAGCATATGCCAAAGACTGAAAAACAAAAAGTAAATAAAATGAATGCCAAATTTTAATGCTTGTTTTTTAGAAAAACCTAACCCACTCTCTATTTTAAAGCTAATCTCATGACTTCGGGGGCCTGGCTTCTTATTCCTGAAAGCTTGATATTGGCAGGCTGTTAACTCAGACACTCTTTCAAGAGGATTTGCGGAAACAGGCTGAAAGAGCTACAGTGTTCTGGAATAATGGATCCCCGAGGAAAACCCAAGGAATGCTTACACTCTGTAGAAAAGCTGGATAAATGGATAATTCTTGATCTCTTTCTCTCCAGATTAAAATAGCAGAGGAGGGAAAACAAAGCTATCAGGAAGATGTGCCTAGACATGTGAGATGCAGAGCTCCAGTAAACAGGGTAGCTGTTTCGAACTGTCTTTGCAGCAGTTCAGAATATTGACACCACGCAAGCAGCAGCAGCGTTTCCGGTGGTTGGTCTCCCAAGAGGGAGGGCATTTGAGAGGATGCCTTCAGCAGTGAGGCATCCTTCCTTGTTTTCCCTGCAAGCTTGAGTTTGACACATTCAGAGGTGAGGCAGAGACCACCAGAAAAGTAGAAATTCGTGTTCTCATCAGTCTCCACTTTCCTTTTTCTTTGGCAGGCAGCTCTGTGAATCTCAAGGTGCTTATGAAGATCATATGCCTTCAGAAAATATTTCTGTCTCAGGCACGTTATGACAAGAGCTCCACGGAGATTGTACAAAACTCTGAACAAATTCTTTCCCAGTGCAGATGAAAGCCCTAAGACCTGTCATGGAGTGAGGGACATATTCCACCTGTTGGGTCATATGGAGCCACAGCAACTGTTCAAGGAATGGCCCACTCTCAGGCCTCCCTTTAAGCCTAATGACCCTGACTGTAGCTTGTCCCTACCAACCACTTTCTTCTGCTCCAAAAGTCCACATTCCAGATGCCACTTGTCATCTGCCAAACCAGCTGCGGAGCAGATGGAGCCACAGAGCAGGAGAGAGGTTCCAGAACTCTGTGAGAGGTTCCAGCACTGTGATCCAAATGCAAGAGCAAGACACTCTGAGAGAGAAAGTGGGGAAGGAGACAGCAGCACGAGTCTCACAAAGAGTGGGATTGCACAGCTATAGTCCTTGGAGGGTGGAATATTCATGCCAGACCTGGAGCTGATTGCTGCCACTGCAAATGAGGAGGAGGCTCAGGACCCCATCTCCAACCCACATAAGCATCCCAGGTTGCTTAATATGGATCAGATGGGGAAAAGGGCTTGGATTTGTTCCTTGGAGCAGTCAAGCCATGGCACATAGCAGGAAGCCTTCTCAACATGCCTGTGCAGAGGATGAACTTGACACTTCTGAGCTTGTAGCTGAGCACTAAATGGAAAACAGAGACTTTTTTCCACCTCTGGTTTTGTGGGGGAGAAAACTAAAATTTTGTTCAAAAGCAGTTTTGTGCCTGCAAACAGGATTTATTTTTAGAAGATTTTATAAGATTTATTTTTAATTTCATCCAGATGTTTATTTATAAAATAATTTAAGACTTATATCCAAACAGACATCAAAGAAACCTTTTGGGAGTAGCACTGTCAGTAGCAAGGGGTTTTAATGATCCACGAGGCGAGTGAATGGGTTTGAGAAGTGTCGGAGTGCCTTGGGGGAGCACATGCATGGATCCAATTAGGAATCCATTCTGAGGTCACTCAGACACGACAGGAAAGGTGATTCCTTTGGGAGCAAGCTGCCAACTATTCCACATGGTATGATGTGGGGAATTGTAGAGCACAGACACTTCCCCAAGGACAGTACCAGGAGAACTCCTGTCTTAAAGCATGCCACATAAGATTCCCAGCACAACAATTGCCTTGGGTCATTTCCAAGCCCTGGAGGAGATGTATGTCCTGGGCAGAGCACACAAGGCACAGCTGCTGCCCCACGAGGATGAGTACTTGCTGCTGCCAGAGCCCCCATGCCAACATGAAGCCAGGGCTGTGTCCTGCTGGTGGGAGCTGGAAGGGCACAGATACTCCCAAGCCTTTCCATTATTGCTTCTCATGCAACATAAAAATTCAACCTGTCCTCACAGGTGGTGATCTATTCTGTGCCCCAACCTGAAGATACATCGACAAGTCCTACTATCCCTCTACAAATTCAATGGGACAAGTACTGATGTACTTGTACTGAGCACCTATTTACATCTCATCTACATTAAAATGTGTAACGGTTTGCTTGGTTTTTGGTTTTTTTTCCCTTTTCTCTTTTTAAATGTTTATTTACAGTGTTTAAACTTTGCACCTTTCAGTAACTGGTTCAGGTAAGTCAATACAAATTAAGCCTTAGTTGCACAAGGTGTCTACTCCAGCTTGACAACATACAATTAAATAGATCCTTTATCAAATCTGTGCAAATTTGCTCATATGTATCTCTGTCATTGACATCAAATTGACTGAGTTAAAAGATGCATGCTGGTGTTGGAGTCAGAGGCTTCCATTCAGATTTGTGCCTCTGTGATTAGACTTTGGCTTTTGATGAAAAGACACAGCTCAGCATTTAGGACTTTCTGTGTCCTCCAGTGCTGTGCCCCATGGTGTGGAGTTGGCATGATACAGGAATTGACCAGATTCCTCACTGATGGAATCTTGTTTTCTGTGGGTGGGAGGCAGGAAGAGGCAGAATTGCTTGAAAGAAAAACAAGGGACACCCCAAGCTGGAGCAGAACTCCTCAGCAGCACTGGGTTTTCCTCTGAACATCTGCATCCCCCAGGGCAGTTCCAGCCAGCATGGGATGGCATGGACAATGTGACAGCTTCCAGAATAAACTTTCTGCTGCCAGGGGACCAGGACATCCTCAGGGGCATAGCCAAGGAGCTGGCATCTGCTGGCTCAGCTTAGCTTCACAGTGCTGCAGGAGCCTGGCCAAACTGGCTGTGTCCTCACAAATAACCTTCTCCTGCCTGGCTGGCCCTGAGCTTGCGGGGGGAAAACACAGTTTGGAAGAACTTACCGCTTTTAAAACTGGGCTGCTGGCAGGCCTGGGCACTGCAGTGCTGAGAGCAGCAGCAGGAAGTGTGGTTGCATGTGAAAACAAGCAGATTTGAAGCAGTATTCACTCCGAGGGATTACACAAATAATACCCCAGTGACAATGGAGCTATTTACTCAGTTGACAGTAGAAGAAAGCATCTCCTTTTATCTACTTATGGTGGTTAGTGGGTTCATCTCTCTTACAGCCTCTGTTGCTACTTGCAGCTTCCCTTGATGCTTCTCTCTGGTAGTTTTGTTCCAGCTTTCTTTAAAAAGCTGTTTATTTGAGGAGGGCGTGGGCTTTGTGCCGCAGAAGGGCAGCTGCAGAGATGCACAGAGAGCAGCCCCACAAATGCCTGAGCCTGTGCACATTTGGCTGCACGGTGAGCAAGCAAAGCCCACATTGCACAAAGGTGAACATTCCATCTCGAATTTGCAATATGGGAAGAGCTGGGAGTATCTTCCCGTTAACAGTTGTCTGTCCTCTGCCCTGGTGTCTGAGATGACCATGCCAGCCAGCTATGACTCAGAAGGTTTCTGAAATAGCTTCTTCTACAGTGAAAAAACAGTATTGTGCAAGGTCAAGCATTCATGTCCTCAGCATATGGGGCACAGGCAGGAGTGTCTGAGCACACGGTAGGGATGGGACTGAGGTGCAAGGCTGTGGCTGAGCAGTTTGCAGCAACTTGTGTCCCTGCAAGTGATGCTTCCTTTGGCTGCAGCACAGACCCGTACCCTGTCCCTGCTCTGCCAGACTCAGCCAGCTGCAGGCCACCCAAGAGGGCTGCCTGGGTGCAGGATGCTGTCCCAGGGCTGAGGCATGGCTGGCACTGGGAGGGGATGATGACCCCGCAAGCTTCCTGTGAGATGTGAGAGCAAAACTGAAGGTGAATCTTCCTCAGATGGCTGAAGTATCCAGCACACGGCCTTCCCCACACCTTCAGGAGACATTTTTGCTTTTTTTTGTTTGCACATGTCTATGCTTGTCCATCCCCTGTAAGTGTCACATATCGCCTGTGGTACCTCACCAAGGCAGGCTGTGTAATGGTGTATGAGCAATCACAGCTACAGATTAGGCTTTGAAATCCATGCTTGGGGGATCACTGCACAGTACAGAGTTCTGCCACAAGCACCCTACAGCTGTGTTTATAGAGGGGCTGTCAGAGCATTCATAGCATCAGAGCTACAAACAAACCTACTAAAAGCCACCAGACTGAAGCACCTCCCTCTCTTCAGGGGAGGTACAAGGTAGACAGATCTGGAAGCTCTTATATTTGGTGGTAAAAACTATCCCATCATCTTTATAAAACACAGACATTACTGAAGTGTGCAGACACTGTCCATATCTGTCCAGTTCAAAGATTCACCCCAGGCAGCTAATCTGACCACTGACCAGCTGGTGTGCCTGGTTTGCATCTCTGCTCCCCGGACCACGCTGTCCCATTCACAGACAAAGATCTAGTTCAGTGTCCATGCAGCTCAGATGGGACCAGCAGCCAAGAAGGATTTTTATTATATGATCCACTGCAATGCCAATTCAAAGCCACCAAATCAGCCGTAAGGCAACAGAAACCTTAGCAGCTACAGGTCTGGGTAATAGGAATAGGATTTATTGCACTAAATTTAAGCCATCTAAAAACTAAAGATCAAGGCTAGAGTAAGAATTTTGGATTCTTGTCTGGACAATTTGTAGTTACCTTCAGAGGGAAGCTTAAGTAAGCTCTGTGACATCTAGGCTGAATTGTCCTTCCAGAGTGCCTTTCTCCATTGCCCAGAATCAGAAATTTTATGCCAAATTTCTAATTTTCAAATAGTCAGAGGTAGATAAAATGAATTCCAGTGACTTCCAATGGAACCCAATGAAACATAAAACATTCAACCATCCATTCACTGACTACAGCATCATGCAGTTAATTCTGTCTGTCTGAGGTTAAAGACAACTTCTTTGAAATTTACTTTCTTGTTGAAAATATCACCCAATATCTTAAAAGTCTACTTCTAGGAGCTTTTTAATACTTTATTTTTTTATACTTTATTGTTTTATACATTATTGATTTTTAATTAATGACAAAGGAAAAAAGAAATGGCTAGAAGCACCAAAATTAAAAAGGAAGGTCATTATGGTTGTTCCAACAAACTTACATGAAGCCAAAGCAGATTTTGCTAAAGTGTCTTCTTGTCCTTCTGCACTGCTGAAAGGATTCATTGAGTGTTCTCTGACAAGGAATGACCTTCTCTCACCCACTCTCTCAAGCAGAGTCCTGGAACCAGTTATAGGTTGTATTAGGGAACCGTAAACACAAAGAAGTGCTGCTCTTTTCAGCTACTAGAGACCAAAAAAAATAGATCTTATGACTTCCTGCTAATAGAAAGGAACATGTGTTTTCTATCTGCTGATAAAGAACCCAGTGATACCAAGCCTTGCTGGAGGAACATCTGTGTTTTTTAATGGACACTTAAAACTTTCTCTTTGTGACGCAAGATTCATTTCACATCTAATATGTAATTCCACCAGCCTGCAGAGAATTCTTCTGTGGCACACTAAATATTTGGTATGTATTTTTCAATTCCAAAAGACAAATCAAGAAATGAAAAATTTCTGCTCCCCAATCCACTCTTTAACTACCCATGAGTAGTTAGGGGAGCAGTGGGCATGGAGAAGGAAAGAGGTGAGCTGCTGAGCATCATGGAGCAGCAAATGGAGAATCCTCACAGAGCTGAGATGAAAAAGCATAAGTAAAAGGGAATGAAAGAGTGGGGCCCTGCCTGGATAAAGAGAGAAGAAAATCTCCATCCTTAATAATGGGGTAACTTGTCAAGCAGAGGAAAGAAACTAAGACCCCATCCTGTTCTTGCACACATCCAGAATTACCCTGCTAAAGATAATTGGAGATGGTTCCTGGAGAAGAGGACAGTATATTTTGAAGTTCCATAAGTGTTTGGACAACACTCTCAGGCACATGGTATAATTCTTGAGGTTGTTCCCTGCAGGGCCAGGATTTGAAATTGGTGATCCTTATGGGCCCCTTCCTATTCAGGATATTCTATGATTCCACAATATCTAGAAGAGTGCAGCTCAAAGGGATGTGAATAGATATGTATGCTTGGCAGTAACTTAAGTTGGAGCTATGGCGGGGATAGAGTTTCTGGGATAAGAAATGCAAACTGATATGAGAAATCCTTTCTCCAAATGGGAGTGACTGACCAGAAGTAGTGATATGATGAGGAGATGACTAATAATATGAGATGGGCCCAAACCACAAGTATTAGGCCTAAATTCAAATCTGGATCGAAGTGCAGTGGCAAGAAGAGCCAGCTCATACCAGGGCAGGACTTGAACAGTGAAGGCTGGATACAAATGAGGTCTTCTACAGTTTCAGCCCAGAGATTTGGGATTGGCTTCTCCTTCTCTTTACTGAAAGTGACATTTATTAAGATAAATGGTGGCTGAATCTCCAAAAGTTTGAGGCTGAAATCTGTTCCCACTACTGCTATGTTTACCTTCAACAAAACTGAATACCTGAACTTGAAGCACAGCTCAAGAATCCCACAGGAAAACTTTTAGTAAGAAGCAGAAATATGTAGGAAGCACAGCTTCTTTGACAGAAACAGGCTCTTTCATGATGAATCCTATCCAAAACCCCTATATACAAAGGCAAGTGTGTAAGGGCAGAGACTCTTGAAGTTCACCTCAGGGTCAGTACTTAAAACGGTGAAAGGGTGGAGGAAGAGACACCCCATTTGAGCTAAAAATTTTATTCTTTAATACTTACCTTACATTATATATTTTCAGCGACAGATGCAGGAAAAACATCCCCTATGGCTGCTTCCATATATTGAGTTACAGCTCATTATGTGGAGGAGAGGAGCTGCTAGCCTGCAGCATTCTCCAACTATCCATACTGTAGTGATGAATGAATTAGGTGGTCTCTTTCTGTGACTCTTTAACCCTGAGATGCATGTTGTCATGAAAGAACAGGAGACATTCTTCAGTTAAAGACTTGATACAGTTTTAATTAAAGAGAGGTCCACACTGAGGCATCTCAACAAGGATCTGAGCCTTCTGGAAGCTTAAAGAAACTGGATAATCTGGAATTTGACTTTGAAAGCAGCCGCCTGTGTTTCCTTCAGTATCTATAGGAAACGGCTGCCTTCTGCATAACCAGGCAGATATTCATTTCATCGTGCATTATTTTTATTGCCAACTTCATAGCTTTTGATTGCACAAGGCAATAGTGATAACAACACTGCAGGGCAGCAGGATGACTCATTAGGCATTACTGCTCGCTGTTAGCAAAGCCTTTTCTATTTACCTAGGTGCTTATGTGGCCTTCATCTCCATGGTGTTTGAGTGCTTCCCAAACAAATAAAACTCTGTCCCTGCCCCTGCTCCCTCTGCAGACCCAGCTGCAGTTTTAGACTGCCTCACAGCAGTCTGGAGAGATGTGGGGTGACCCGGGACTCATTGCTGTGTCCCAGGGTGTTGAGACTTGTACAGCATAATGCATGTCCTGTCCCTACTAGACGTTTACCAGCTGTGAGATGGAGACTGTGAGTACAGTCCCCCAGCAGAGAGGTAAATAGAGAATTCACATGGTGCCTTTTGGTTGCACTCACAAACATAAATAGCCTGTCTCCTTACTTTTTTTTAGACTAATAAACCTGATGTGCTCAGAAAAATCTTCCCTTGGCACAGATTTTACAAAGGGGAAGAGCCAAACTTAGCTCCTGACTCACTGGACATCAGGTACACCTTGCACCTCATCCCAGGACAACAGCAGAGAAAGCAATAAATTTTCAGCTTTGTTCTGCATGGGAATGTTCCTGGAACATGGGTCTGCAAGGAAAAATGAAGGTGGCAGCAAATGGGATTACCCCCACCTTGTCCCTTGGCAACTGGCAGGAAACAGCCACCTGCTGACTGCTGAAAATAGGAACAAGTTCTCTGGGGACAGCCTCTCATGCTTGTGCATGTTTGCCAACACCCCCTTGGGATGCTGGAGGATATTAATGCCACCGATCTGCAGTCAAAGGAGAGGACAGTTCTTCTCAAACCCAGGCCCACCTGAACTCTGACAGCCCTAGTGAAGAACAGGTTGTGATGCTCCTCCCTTGGCCCTTAGCTTATAAAATCAACACTGAACCTAAGCTGTAGTTTTCAGGCAGTTTGGAGCAGTGAATCTAAATCCCCACTGCAGTCATGTCCAAGTACATGCTATTGCAACTGGGCCTGAACCAGGAAATGTTGGCACAGAGGCTGATCTGTCACTGTGGAGTTGAGGCAGGCCAGTGCTGAGGACTGATCCAGCCCTGAGCTATCCTACAACCCCGTGCATTCGATGCAGGGCTGAGTTCAGGCACTGCAGGGACCATACAAAATCTGCATTATAGTCTTCCCAAAAGGCCAGATCGTCCAGATAAGACCCACCTCTGATGAAATGATAGCCCAAAACTCCTGATGACAGATACATATGCCACTAGGGCTGATTGGACAGCACAGGACCTGCTTTGTCTCCTCGGTCTCCTTCAGATCTGTACACAGGGACTGTGACAATGCCAGGATGTGGCTCATAGTTGTCCTTTGCCCTTTTCAGTGTAAATCCATTACCCCTTGTTCTACCACTTCATGCCCTTGTCAAAAGTTGGCAAGATCTTCATAGCTATGTGGCAAGGATTAATAGCTTGAAGTTTCTAACCAAATTTTATGCCTCCCCAAGTATCTGTCCTTGAACTGCACAGGGCTAGAATTGTGTCTGGCTCTGCAATGGACTGGAGCCATCTCATGAGGCTGGCCTTAGCACAGGGTTCCATTTGAGTCCTTGCAGAGGAGGGTGGGCAGTGAGAGTCAGTAATGTCAGCTCTGCAGGACCCCATAGATCTGCACAAGGACTGATGTCACCCGATCCTGCTGCTGAGCCACTGATGAATTCCTTCCTGCTGCAGACATCAAAGGAAAATAAATCTTCTTGATTTGCAGAAGAAAGAAGATGCTGAGATGTCCATGTCCTCTGCAGAGAGGCACTAGTCTACACTTATGAAGCTCAGGAAAGAACTGTTTTGGTTTGTTTTTATGAGAAAATCAAGTTTGAGGTTATGGGAATTCCGTAAGGGACAATGTCTCACAGTAGTAAAAGATTATAAAAGAGAATTACAGTTCAAACCAGTAAGTGTTACATTATGCACGGAGACACGTAGACTGTAACGCTTAACAATACACCAAAGCCGCCAACACCAGAGCAAGGCAAAGGGCCTCCTTTTAAAATTCAGTTTAGCAGTGCCTGACACAGAATGAGTAATGATGTTAAGCAATGCAGAATGGACCATAAAACACTGCTATATGCAATAGCTATTATCCTGTGCTAATCTTCGTATCACATTATTTCCTCAAATAATCATAATATTGTGCCAACAGCCCCCTTATTCTTGCTCATTATTTCTCAGGCTGGCTTCCTTCAGAAGGAATAGGGCTTGCACTAACAATGCCCTCGGGGTTTGCAAGTGAAGCCGCACTCGGCATACCCAGAACAGAGGAAGTCTTTTCTTGGTCCATTTCTTCAGTTGTCTGTGCTTTTTCCTTCATGCAATTACAATGTAGTAGGGGAGATTTTCATGGAGTAGAATAAAGAAATCCCTTATCATTACAAGTCTTCCAGGCACTGACCATTCTTCTGGTTTGTTCCCATCACATGTTTATTCCCCTCGTTCTCACTTCTTGTCAGTCGGGTTCTTATGTTTGCATCTCTCTTGGTGCAGTCTCTGCTCTAACACTGTACAGTGTGTTCCCGCTGAGAACTATCAGCTTTGACTTTCTACAAATAAAAAACCCTCTTGTAAGTATTTTGTCACACTTTCAGCTTCTTCTAAATAACTAATTCACAACAATAAACCTCCTTTTTGCCATTACAGGCTGGCTGCCAAGCAGTTTAGATGCAATCTTGTGTTATGTTGTTTTTATAAAGGTGTCCCAAAATCCAATGTGACCTGGAGTTTGTGACTTAAAGTAAAACATTTGCTTAATTTTATATTCAAAATGTTACTATCCAGAATAGTATGAATATGAATGTAATGATTTGAGGCTCCTATGCCAGCACAAACAAGCTTCTCATGGAACTCATACACAAACTCAAATGTCTTTTGTCTACATGAAGTAAGTTAAAATAAATAAGATCATCTACTTCTTAGCATGTCCCCATCTACCCATGCATGTGCCTTGCTCTGAGGCCATACATTACAATTCCTGGCACATGATCTAGGGTGTTTTGGGGAAATTTTTACAGCACCTAGGACAACAGCGGGGGAAAGTAAATATGAGTGAAGTGGCCATTTGAGACCATGATGGGCATGTGCATCTTCCCTGTGGCCTGTGTCAGGGCAAATGCATCATTTCTGCCATGCAGAAAACAAAGCCCTGGACGCTGATCAGATATGAGGGCCAGGCATAACACTGATAAGGTAGAGGGAGGAGGGGAGCCCAGGGTGGGAGCTGAGCAGCCTCTGGCTGGGTTGAGGGAACTAAAATGGTTTTGAGCAATGCCAGCAGCAGAATTCAAACTGTGCTTTGGAAAGCACTTGCTTGAAGTGGCCTCAGAAGCTAAAAAAAATCCCTTTGTTTTCCTACACCCCTGTTTATGGCTTACATCACAACACTGTCCCATCAATGAAGAAAGAATGGTTCTAGCAAGATTCTTCTTCCACTTGTGTATTAACCAATTTATTGACTCATGGCTGTTCCATCCATCTAATGACAACTCCATAGGTCTTTGCAGATTCCATGCAATAAATGTGTCAGCCATTAACTTTCCCTCCTGTTGGGCTCTTGAGAAGATAAAAATCCCCACTTTCTGCAGTAAATTTCTGCTATAAATCCACAGATGTAATTGCACACAATCTAATTTCTGGCTCCTGGGCCTACATTCATCCTTGTCCAACTATTCCTCTTGACTGAGTTGATTAGATTATAGACAAGGGCAGGCGCTCTAAATGCAAGGCCATGTAGCTTAAATTAAATCTAAAGGAGCTGCAGTAACACATCTATAATAGAACTTCGACATCTTTTCTATTAAAGAGGAGGGGACAAGGAACTCAGCTGGCTCCATTCTGGTATCACTTGGCCTTGTGAAGGGTAAGGTGTCTTGGTCCTCCTTTGGAAATCCCTAGGGACCTGGTTTATGCTAAGGTTGCTCCCACAAGTCAGGTTTCTGGAGCCACTTGATGTTACCACAAGTACTGTGTAACCCATGGGTGACATGCTGTCCCCACCAGTGCCATTGAACAGCCAAGGAGAAGGAAAGGGAGTGCCTGAGGAGCAGGCAATAGTGCTGTCCTCTCTAAGGCACACTGTCACTCACAGGACACCGTGTCTGGGCTGGGGTAGGGTATCACACTGGATGCAGGACAGGTAAACTTGGACCAAAATCCAGAGGTTTCTTTCATACACTGAGGTCCTTGTCTACTGCAAAACAGGTTTAAACCTCTTATATTTTAAAAGGCTTGTTAGCTTGGTGTACATGCAGTTATCTTATGCTACAGACAAAGCAGCTTGCAATTTTCCGGCTATTGTCTTTTTTTTTTTTCCTTTAGAAAAAATGGATGAAGGAGTTACACAATGTGACACACACTGCTTACTTACCAGGAACAAAAAAGGCCCCTATTTCCCAACACAAAGAAGAAATTGAACAAGCTTCTGTTTCCAGCCTTGGTCTGGCCAGCCATCAGCCCAAAAGTGCTTTCTCATGAGTACTTCTCTAGCTCCTCTTCACTACCCTGTTTGCCCTCCTCACTGATCTTTCTGCTTCTTCTCACCCCTCTGCATCTAGCTTTATCCAACCAATGATTTTCATGTGGATCCAAGCAATATTGTCCCTGCTAACAAAAACTAGAAGCGAAAAACTGAGATTCATGGGATTTAGAATGAGAATGAAGTGATTTGGCAGAACTAGAACAGGGCTTCAGCAGAAAAGCCAACCTGACAAAGCCAGGTGAACAGGGCAAGAATGGTATGGAAAGGGGAGCTAAGCTGCATTTTTCTAATCTGATCTAGACAGAGAGCCAGGAGAAACAGCTCCTCAAGCAGAACGAATGCTGAATGCTCAGGCGTTTCTTAAATGTCCTGTCATCAGCTTACAGCTCAAACCCAGAACAGTTCAGAGTATTTAACTAGAAGCAACTAAAATTCTAGACCTGAGTATGAAATTCTGCTTCCAGGTAAGAACTGAGGAAGAATTAGAGCTGGCCTGCTGCATGAGGAGTAGAATAAGATCTGTAACATCTTTGTTGCTAAAATGAACTGCATTAATGCTGGAGCCCCACCGCCTTGCCAAGCTCTGCCCTGGCTCAGCCCTCACCCCAAAACAGCCTGTTTTGGACAGCTATTGCCACTATTCAACTGCACAGAGTGACTTCACCACCAGTCAGGGTGGGGTGATTCAGCAAATGAACAAAAGGTACCTGACACTTAAATCCTGGGAAGAAGCCAGGACCTCCTCTTTCTGAATCGAGCTCTTCCTCCAAAAGAACAAGTGCAGAGAAAGCTGCATGGCCTTTTACAGATTGGGAAAGTGGTGAGCAGTAGCAGACAGGCTGGAGTTAAAAAACTGAGGCTCGTCTCTCAAGAATCTGAGCTGAAGCAGAAAACATTGAAGCATGTGTTACCATGGGATACGGGATGCTGCAGCAGGGCCCTGTGGAGCTAGGGGCACTGGTCTCCCTTGGCAGAAGTCCCAGGGTCTCACTAGAGCTATTTGTGGGAAGGCAGAGCAATACCAGGCATCAAGGCAGTGTCCCGGTGTTTCACCAGCCACCTGGGTGGATTTGTACCAGCAGGTACAAATGGCACTGGCACAAATGCTGGAGCGATGCTCTTCAAAGCAGAAAGGAAGAGGGTAAACAAGGAAAGGAGGAAGAGTGGAGAAGGGCTGACACACACAGAAACAAAGGAAACATGATATGAAAACTAACAAAAGAGACAGGGAAAACCTGCCTTACAGGTTGGGAGGGAGCCTTTTCTTCCCTTTCACCTGCATGTGTCTTTTGACTACCACTGTTGGTCAAGATCGAGATTAAAAAGTCACAAAATCTGTAGAGGAATGTTCAAAGTCCACTCGGCCAGATCAGCAAATATCCTGATCAATTAGTTCATTTGATTCAGGTGTAAAGGTCACCCTGAATCAGAGCCTAGGTCAATCAAAGGACACAGCATAACACACTGCCAAAAGGAGCATATTCATCCCTGGTGACTCATGCACAAGGTGGCTTTTTATTATTATTATTGTTGTTGTTGTTGTTATTTTTCATACCCTTTATGGGATTAGACACACATTCTGTCTTGGGAACAGCTGGTGGCCGCTGATACATTGCTTAATGCCATGTCCTCACTACATCATCGTGCCAGCTCCAACCCAGCCAGCTCAACTCCCACCCTCCAGATGCAACTTCACCCAGTATCACAGTTCTTTCCTCAGACACACTCTTTATGCCTGTGGAGATAGACCCTGAATGGTCCCATTCATTTTTCAGGAATGCTCAAAGTTCACCCAAAATATGCAGTTTATCACACACCAAACCCATCCATGTGACTGCTGGGAGCATTTGTTTGCAGGAATTTGACTGCTGGCATCCATGTGAACGGAGTATGGCAGAGATGCCTCTGCTTAGGACACCATGGCAAATCTTCATGTCCACATAACTCTCTGATGATGGCTCTGTCCATGGAGCAAACTTTCATAGGGATTGCAGGGTGAGAAGGGTGAGTGTAAGGACCAGCAGAACTCCGTAGGGCTGGGCTGCACAAGGTCCTGGAGAACTGGAGAAGCCCAGCTGAGTCCTGGAAGTCAGGGGCCAAGGGGGGATTTGTGGCCCCCAGGAGGGGCGCAGGGACTGATTTTGCCAGAACAGACACTGCTGGGGTCAGGATTTGGTGGCCACAGGAGGTGACTGTCAGCCTCCAGGAAGGGGTGATGGTTTGGGTGTGAAGAACAAGAGCAGGGACTGTATTCTACAGCATACAAGCAAAAAAACCTAGATGTGAAGATAGTCAATACAGCTGTAAATGCTCTGCTGTGCAACAGATGTACGTGGAAAGTCTAAACAACCTGGTGGGAAGGGGCTGAAGTCCCAGTCCCACATAGGGGGTACAGTTAGGGACTGCGCTCCTGAACCCTTGCTCACAGGATGGGAAAACTTGGCACCACCAGAGGAGAGGCAACTTGTAACAGCCTGGAACAAAACCACTGTGCAGTACAGGGAGTAACTGGAAGTGTGACCACTTAAACTGAGGAAAGCAAGGCAGATCCAATGGAGGGACACAGGGGGTTTGTTGCCACTTGTTTTTTTTATCCCACAAAGAGCATAGACATGCTTCCTACCTACTACACCCCAAGCACCAAAGGGCTGAGCCCCTCATGCTCTGCACACCACGAGGCTGTGTGTGCCCGTGGGGCTCTGGGCCATCCCCAGCTGCACCCCAACAGCCCCTGCCAATGTCTGGCACAGGCACCCAGAGAATGCAGACCCTACAAGTCACTAAAACGCAGTTCTTCTCCAGACCATTCCCTGCTGGGATTGTCCTGATGAAAACAGCCTCGGAAACACTCCTGTTTGCAGCTTGATCATCTGCAAAACAAGATGAATTGGCTCTCCTGTGCAAAACTGTGCCCCTCATGTGGCAGGTCCTCCTCCTTCTGTCGCCCCCCGGCACTCACCCATCTTAATTCAGGTTAAGGCTGGTGGGAAATGACAAATCCTTTCCACATTAATCTTAACACTGGCTTGAGTTTGTTGAGAAACGGTGGTGATTTATGGAGGATTAGCAGATCAGAGTTGAGGAATGTAAAGAGGTTTAGGCTAACTAAGTGGAACGCTTAGAGCTGGGTCACGGAGAATTTGATGTAGGCTTAGGCCTCTATAATGGTGTGCAATAAAAAGTACAAGAGGGAAGCATGAATTTCCAATGCTCCTCGTAGCATGGGAAGTTGTTTTCCTGTGTTACAATCTGAAGAAAAAGTTTGGCAGCCTTCTGTATGTTGCAATATTGCAGGTTCCTGGTTCCTAAAGGCTAGCAGAAACAAAACACTAAAGCTAAAGCTGCCCAAATTTTTTTTTTTTTCGTGTGTGTGTGTGTGTGTGTGTGTGTGTGTGTGTGTGTGTGTTTATTGCTTGCAATTATACTCTTCCAGCAAATGGGGTGCTAGTATGGTAGAAAAGGTAGTAAAATCAGAAGGTAGCAAATTTCTATGAGATTTTAAAGGCAATGCAGTCAGAAAAAGGTTAATAGGTCTTTTCTGTGGGACAAGAAATTAGGAAAAATAAAAAGAACTAGTAGGAAAAGTATCCTTTTTTGAGTTAGGGTGGGTAAAGTGAGCAACAACCACCTTGTGCCTTGCTTTGATTTTTTTCTCCTTTTCTTTGTGGTTCTTGTAATTTTTACAGAGCACTGCATTGTAAGTAAGCACATGACACATCCTGAAGCTTAGAGCTTAATTTCAAATCCCCAGACTCTTAAACCAGCAGCTCCTCACTGAGCTGTCAACAGCTGCCTTCTACTTTTGGCTCAGCCCAAAACTTCCAGGCACATCACTGGCCCTGTCCATCGCCTGCACATCTCATCCCGCACAGAAGCAAAGTCCTGGCCTATCCCTGCATGGGACAGGAGTGAACAAGTGGTGAATATCAGACAGGCAATCAAATGCTGAGGTTCAGCAGGCCAGGTGAATAATTACAAATAGGCCAGCTCGAGTAAAATTATTTGGAATGACGCAAGTTGGTGCAAAATAATATTCTTGTTAGAAGCCCTGACAAAGCCAGTGGTCTCGCTGCAATTACTCATGGGAATTACATTACGCAAAACAAGACCCTACTTATTGCAAAACATTTATATATTTTGCTTCCCTGTATTGAAATAATCTATTTATCCAACTAGAGATTAATATTTCTTATGCATTTTCCAATAAAACTTCAGAGCACTGCCAGACGGTTCTCTTCCTGAATTACCCTCTTTATTTTTTTGTAAAGCCAAAATTTCCTTTAATTTCACCAACTGCAAGACAAGAAGAAGAGCAATTAAGTTTAATCATATAAGCTTTTTAATGTGGTTTTAGGGGATTCTTTAATGTTCATATGTTAGCAGATAAGCCATGCATCCACCCATCCACTTAATTATAGGCCTAGTACCTCCAGCTATTGTGTTTTTACATTTAATTTGCTGCCCAGTTAGAATCTGAAGAAACCTTTGCCATAACATGCCTACCACCTGCAACTTCTGCCATCTTCACTATAAAGTTCAGAAATGAGCAGTCCTTTACCACTGTGAGACACTTTGAGAAGGTTTATTTTACAGCATGTCATCCTTCATCCTAACCTAAAGGGCAAGAAACAGCATTTTTATATTCTGAACTCCAAGCAGAGATAGATACAGAGAGTTAAACAATTACCTTTCACCTCCACTAAATACAATCAGTACTTTCAAAAGCGACCAGCAATTCTCATTTGACTTTGCTTCCAGGTGCAAAACTCAAGACAAATTGAGAGGACATGTTTTTCGAGACTGGGGTGGGAACAAGGAGCTCTGAACTTCTCAACCTGGACACCTTGCTGATTCACACTCATCTGAAAAAAAAGTAGACCCAAAATAGACACAGAAGAGCCAAGCAATGAAACCAATCTTCCTGAAGGAAGCCCTCCCTGCCTAATCAGGCAGGGCAGCACTTCTCATTCCAGCCCTTTGGATCATTAATTGCAAATAATTCAGTCAAACTTCACTGGCTGCAATATTTCAAGCCATCCTTCAGTGACAGGGCAATGTGTGTTTGCATAATAATCTTTAAATTACCATGGACTTTGACTGAGCAAGGCTTCCATAAGTGGACATTAGAAAAAAGCTTGAGCACAGTGTAACAGGGTGAGACATTCACCAGCTAGATGTGAAGGTTAGTGGCTGCAGCACAGCCAGAATACTAAAAAAGAAACAGATCTAATTAACATGTGGCTCTTGTGCTCACTTATTGGGTCACTGCTGGAAACCTCAGGGATCACTTATCCGACCTCAAAGAGGGCAAAAACTCGTTGAAATGCATTTCACTTTGCAAAAAACCAAAATTATATCAACACAAGTCATTAAAAACCAATAGGGCTCGAACGCAGTGCCTTAAAGAAGCTGCTGAACACTCATCTGTGATACCCCTTACAGAAAACTGCATGTCCACCACACAAGGGGAATTTCTGTCATTTGACACCACTGTCAGTAGAACCATGGCAAAGATGAGAAACTGGCCTCTGGCTCCTTGGCTGCTGGAGACCTGTGCCATGCTGAAGCAGGTACTGAAATCTTTTTTTAATCCCCTCTGCATCATCTACTCCCAGAGCACCAATGCAAAACTGACTTAACACAAAATCCATCTGAGGAAATCCACATGGCTTAGTGCTTCAGACCCAGAGTCTGCACGGCCAGTGACACCTGTACAAACCTCAAAGCTGGCGTCACTGAAGCTTGTGCTTGGCCTGTTGGGACAAAGAGCGGGGCAGGAAGGATTAAGCACAGAACTGGATCAGGCAAGCAGCAACGTAAAGCTCAGCTTGGCCACAGAGTGGGAAGTGCTGCAGCGGCGTGTCTCTGCAACAAACCGCAGCTGGTGTCACTGCTGCAACACGCAGAAGGGCTTGCAGGATGGACACTCCTTCCCTTGGGGAGGCATGCTCCAGCCAGAAACCACCTCGCTCCTGGGATCTGGACTGGGGGAAAAGTAAGGCCTTCATAATGCTTGGGCATGGCCCTCAGGGCACAGCAGCCCAGACTGAGTAAAAGAGGTGCTTTGCATTAGGAAAGGCGAATGGTAATGATACAGTGAACACAGGGAGAGCCGTCCCAGCCCTGGACCTGCTGCTAACACTGGCAAATGATATCACCTCACAGGATGTGCTCCCCCAAAAAACCTCATTTGTACATGTGGAACCAGGACAGAGCCGGCAGGAGACAAAGCCTGGCCTGGCACCCTGTTACATGGGTTAACTTTCCATGTGCCAGAAATGTTTTCACTTTCAGGCTTTCTCTACCACTGTGCATGTCAGGGTGTGGTATTTTTTGTGAAAGGTACAGTGTTAATACATTCCCACAGAGATAATTTTGAGGCACATCTAAGCCAAAAGCCATCCTTCACGGGTATTCAGAAGCCCAACAACTATGGACAACTTATGCAAGGTCACACAGGGAATATGTGGCAAGACAGACGGGGACTTTGACCAGCCAAGCCCTAATTTTGTAGTGACCAGCCAAATTACTGCCCTACATGATGACTCTCAGCTAACAGATACAACTGTTGCAAGTCTTAATTAATGAATATCTGTTAAGACTTACGTGGAAGTTTCTCCAGATGTAAATAGTCCCAAATCAATCCCATACTTACTCATCAGAAGGACTATGGTAAGATGAATATGTTTGCATTGCACTTAGTGACCAGAGCCTCAGCTCCAACTTGGGATCAGGGTCCTATGGCAGTATGAACACAGAAGAGTAATGATTACCAGGAGAGAGGTTCTTGAAAGGCTTCATCTCTCACAGTAGAGGTTTTTGACAGTCAGTGACTCAATATTCTGCCTTTCACAACCATTATGACTCACAGCCCCAGGATAGAGAATGAGTGCAATACAGTGAGTACTATTGTCCCAGAGCCCATCAAAATAAGCAAGGTCATTTTCAGCATTTAAAAGAAAATGACAAGCTGCTGGATTAATGTGTGGTGGGGAAAAAAATGCACAAAATAAAATAAGAAGAGGGATGAGTAAATTTTCAGATAACAAAGTTCACAAGGATTTGCAAACTCAAATTTTATAATCCCAAGCAAAACAAATCTGAAGCTTGACTTTGATACCATTTGCTCTGCTATAAATCAAGATTAACCCCATGTGGATTTATAATGGGGTAAGTCTGCCATATAACAAGAGAAGCATTAGGCTTCGAGTGCCAAGTGCATCTGGGTACCTTCTGCATTGCCTAACACTGTGAGGGTGAGAGAGACTGTGCCTCACCACTCTGCTGCCATACAGCTTAGAGACGCATTTTAGGATAAATAAATTATCTCTGAACATGTAGGAAGGATGATTTGGACACAGGAGGTAGTTAGAAGCTGTAACAATCACTGGATTATGTCCCAAATGATCTGCAGCTCCTCAAATCAGATGTCAGGGTTAAGAGTTGAGATGGCTGATGCAATGCAATCTTGAATTAGTAAGGTGGAACTTACACAGCTGGAGCGCTATGCTGATTTCTGAACAAGGTGGACTGTGATTTTTATGTGTTCTAAAAACAGAAACCCTTTTGGCTAAGGGGCTTCTCAGAATTGTTGAGTGTCTGCCAGGAGGTCACTGGGTACTCAGTATACCTGAAAATCAGACCATGCCAAATGATGCCATCAGGAAGAAGAGCCTCTTTTAGTGGGACTAATTCTGTGGTCTTGTCTGATGCACAGGATTTCTGAAAATAACTCCTACAAGAATGAGTTTTATGCATGGATGTTACACACAAGTGAGTCTCATCCTTCTCTTTCACAGAGTTCCTGCACACCATTTGGTTTCTGTCTTTCACATGGTAAGTCACAGCAGAAGGGACAATCGATCCATCTCATCTGATTGACAACTGGACGACATTTCTATCCTTCCAAAGAGGACACATGATACTCTTTCCCACCAGAGAAGCATTTCGGCCAGTAGCATGCCAAGATCAGTTTCCCAGATCACAGGAAAGCTGTTGGTGTCATGTGGCCTGACCCTGGGTGTCCCTGCTCAGGCAAAATGCCACTGGTGGATACTCTGCAGTTCTGGGGCTCCTCAGGGGAAAGGGTCTGCTTTGGAGCATGGTGACAAGTGCTGAGGGTGAATGCTGGGCACAGCTTTCCAGCCTGGCTGGAAGAGCAAGCATAGCCCAGCATGCCCCAGAGGAATCTGTGATTTGGTTAGAGGCAGCTCCCACCCAGACCCCAGACACTGGAGAACGCTTGTTTGACCTCCTGCTTGCAAAGGGGGCACTCTGATATCTCAGAGAGAAGACTACAAAAAGCTGTGAAATGCAGCCTGCATGGTCATTGATGTGTGATGCCTTTTGGTGTCCCCTGGTGCTGCATGTAGAACCACGAGCCTTTTGCATCACACTTGGAAAGAGGAAATAGCACCTACAAACTTTAAGCCTGAAGAAGAATAAGGGGCAAGTTTGACATTTGACTCTTAGTGATAGCCAGTACCTAGGCAAATATTTGTCAAAGATAGCTGTGGCTCTTTGAACAAGGAAAGGAAGTGGAGGGGCAGGGACTTGCCCAAGGTCAGCCAGGCAATCTGCAGCAGATCCAGAGACCTTTGGGTCCCAACCCAACCCCCACACTCCAGACAGGGCTGCATTTCACCAAGAACCAGCACCTTCACACCTCACTTTGCCTGTCTTATATTTTCTTCCTCTTCTGTGCTTGGAAGACACTTGCTTGAAATCCTGGATGTTATCCAGATTTCTCAGATCATGTTTCTGTTGTTGTGAGCGTGCTTCTGGGTGCAGTTCCTTGGATCACCGAGTCCAAAGAATCTGAGATCAGGGAATAATGTTGTCCTTCCAAACATTTAATCAGCAAGTCATTCCTCTCACCTATAGAAAACGCCATAAAGCTTATACAGTCCTTTGCTACTGATTCACAGACCACCATACAAATAAGTATTTAGTGGAAACCAGAAGTTACTTCTCCATAACATATGGAGTAGGTCACTGAGACTTCCAAGACATAGTGTTCCCCCTGGAATAAAAGGAGGGGCACACATTAATACTTGGTATATTGTTGACTGAAGCTTCCCATACATCAGAAAAGAGTCAATTAACATTTGGATGAAGAAGAAAGTAAGCCATACTTTTCCCATGGATAAGTTCTGGTCAAAGGTCTAATATGACTTAACACAGTGCTTGCCAACAGTCAGTGACAATTGTCATTCTCTTCTCTGGTCTTTGGGCAGGCACAAAGTCTGGAAGCATCAAAATGGCCCCAGCTTGATATGGACATTTCAAGACCCCACGTGGGAGATTTTACTTTTGGTTTTCAGTGTTTTCTTAGCGGGAACCAGATGCTACAGAAACAGTACAGAAACTTCGTAAAATCCCACATCAAGCCTTGCTTATCTAAATATGAAAAACAGCTCCTGCTCTGTGATACTTTCTGATCTACATTTTACCTGAAGCCTGCAGATAATTTGCAGTGATGTGCTCAGTCTGCACACCAGCCACCCACGCTCACCTGCCCACTCCCTTACACACAGGAGAAATGATCAGCAGAGGCAGAGCAAGGAGAACTCCATTCTGCTGGGAGAAGCTCCCAGAAACCAGTCTTTTACTACTAAAATAATTGCTGCTTAGCACAAGCCTCTTTGTCCTAGCAAGAGTCCTCTTTTTTTCCAGATGTGAGGTGAAGAACGTCAGCCATGTTGAATCAGCTGATGCACCCAGGTTGCTTTTGTAGAGCTTCACACCATCCTTGGGGTGTTACTGTACCCCTGGTGTGTTCTCGTTGTCTCCTGCTTGGCCTGGCAGGCTCCTTGAGGCACAGAGCATATCTGGCTGCTTGGGGGGCTCCTTCCCTTCCTACCAGCAAGGGAGGGCTGTGAGAAGCTCTCTGCATGCCATGTTTCTGTGGTCCAGAGCCTGGCCAAGAAGCCAGCCACAGCTCCTGCCCCCGTGCTGGTGCTGCCTGGGGCTGCCAGGGAGTTTCCCACAGGTCCTGGACACGATCCACTCTGACAAACACAACAGTAGTGAAAACAGTAGAGACAAGGGCATTTCTTCTCAAAACTTAGGTCAGATTTTGCCTCTTCATATTTGTAGTTTTAATCTGCAGACATCTGGTCCTTTTCTGACTGTATTTCACTAGAAATTAATAAAAACAATCCACACACTTAATGTTTGCAGGGTGAAAATTCAATACAGGGAAGGGTTTTGGTTTTTTGAAGCAAGAAAGTTCAGTGTTGAGATGGAACAGCCTTGGGGAGATAGAAAGTTTTGCACATCCCTTCCCAAAGGGTGTAAGCCTCTGAATTAATGTGGAGAGGTTCATTAGTGAGACGGCTCAGCTGGTAACCTAAATGACTTTATCCAGGTCTGCCAACAGCTAAGAGACTCCACCAGGAGAGCAGGATGGATGCTCAGCTAGTGAGCCAGTAGAGCCATCAGCTGTCTGGAATGAGCCATGAAGGCACTGCTGATATGACATGTGGGTGGTCCAATACAACCAGGACAGTAAATAATGAGACTGTTATACAAAGCAATTGGGATCCATTCAAACAAAATATGATTTAATAAGGCCAGATTTATATCTGCCGGTGTACTGAGCAAAGCTCAGATGATTCAGATCATCTAGGACCAGAAAAGAGAAGCATCTCTCCAAAGCAAGATGAGTTAAATGACCTTTGGATATTTAAACGAGAGAATGGTGATTACAGCGAGGAAGGTGATTTTACCTCTGCATACGGATATGATAAGTACCATAAAACTGTATTTGAGTTAAATGTCAGCATTTTTAAAGGGTTTTTGAAAAAAATTGTAGAGGTGACAAAAAATACTAACATTAACATTATGGGGGTGAGGAGGAAATCCTGCAAGGAGAATTATGTAAGTCTTGTGCTGCACAATTTGTCAAGAAGAAAATTGAGAGGTAGCTCTGACTGGAATGGGTAAGGACCCTTGCCAAGAAAAATGGAGGGGTCTCAGCTGGCTATTGTGCCCAGCAGGACCTGAAAAGACATGAAAAACTGGAAACCTCTGCTCAGGAGAATGAAAAAGGAATCAAAATGTGCGAGGTGTGCTTTATCCAGGTGTAAGTAACTGGCCTGAGCATGGAGGTAGTGAGGTGATTGCTCAGTGGCCTGGGACACGTGACAGACCAGACTATTTGAAAAAATGCCAGACAAGGTTTAATCCCAATTATCTGACCTGCACCTCAGAACCCGACACCAGGGATTGCTCCATGCAGCGCCAGGTGCTGCTGCAGTCTGCAGAAAAGGAGAAGAAAGGTGTCGAGCAGGGTCAGATGGGCCCTCAGGAGAACAGCTTCACATCTGAGACCCACAGAATCAGCTCTCCCAGGCTTGCAAATGCAAATAGCAACACCTGGGAAGCAATTAGCAGTGCTTTTTAATTTTTGTTTAATCCTTGAAAAAATTTAATCCTTGAAAAAATAATAAATGTGTTTTATATCAAGTAGCTAAAGTTACTTCCCTGGAAAGAGGATGCATTACTCATGCTCTGGTGGAAAGGGAACTTCAGCAGCAAGGGCAGAAAGGGAATTTTTCTTCTGCCTGTGATAGGAAGTACAGGCATCTGTGGCTTCTCCAATATGCCCTGTACTGGTCTTCTGGATCACTTCTAGCATAGTCTTACACTAGCAGACCTCTGAAGCAATTGCTAGACAGAAATCAGATCATGAATGTAGATGGAGCTGCTGGTACAACAGGATTTTGAGGATCCTTCAGTGGAGAAAAAACAGATACCTAAGCTGATTCTGAGCTGGCAGCCTACATCTCAGAATACCGAGAGTTAGAACCCAAGGGCAAAAGCAGCACTGACAATAGTTTGGGGAGTTTTCCCACCAATTAAGCTAAGATTTTGCTGTGTACTCCTGTGAACAACCTCATACACCCAATCTGGGAGATGTCCAAGCTCTTGAACAAGAATTGTTTGCTGTGGTTACTATGAAAAAAACCTCACTGGTGAAAAATCCAGTGCAGGCCAGTAAAATATCTGAAACAGCTAAACTGAGGCATATTCTTCCTGCCCACAAGGAAACTCCATTTTGCCTGGAGCCGATGGCAACAGGCAGTGTATGTTCTGCTGAGGGAGTTTAGGAGGACAACTGTTCAAAAAATATCTAAAGGCTGATAGAACTCAGAATTCACAAATTTGAAGCAGCACAAATAACACCCTTTCTGCTTCTTTCAAGCAGTTGGTGAGGACAGTAACAGCCTCCTCCCTCACACACAGCAGTTTTGGGGCTACAGGTCCAAACTACTGGCACATAAGTTAGGAACCAGGTCCTCTTGCTCCAGCTGAGTCTCCTTGCATGTCTTGTTCCACCTGAGCGCCTCAGGAGCTGGGCAGAGCTCAGAACTGATCCTCCACCACAGTTGGTTGGATTTTATCTTTAAAAGTGGGATGTTTAAGTCCCTGCCTAGCCCTCACTGGTTACAGCAGGCCATCAAGTCTGAATCCGTGCAGGAATGAGACAAATATTTGAAGGACAAGTTAGTCCTGTTTCTACAAAAAACAATGGTTTCCTTCAAATTTCATCATATATGCATGCAGGTTTGGTCAAGAAGCAGCAACACTCATCAAAACTAATGTAACTAGCTTGGGTGAACATGGCCATCCTACACACTACCAAAATTCCTTTATGTTCTGTGTAGCAGAACCTCTCTGTTTATACCTCTACCATCCTGCCAGGAGAGTTGGGTCTACTCTAGGCAAACTGCCTGGTAAAACCAGACATTGCCTTCACACTACTTAAAAAATCTCCCTCCAGCACATGCTGATCCCCAGTGTGGCTGCTACCCCTTTCCCAGGCACTAAATGACCTTGTTTACTTTGGTTCCCCTTTCCTCAACTGCTGGTCTTTGATTCCTTATGTCTGCTCCAAAAGAGAATCACTGCTGGATCTCCTTCTTCGCTGTGAACCCAGGTGGTATTCAGCAGGAAGCAGAAATTTTGCTGTGGTAGCTCACAGGAAGCTGAGTTCAGAGCAGGTCTCAGCCAGTATCAGCCACAGGCAATACTGCAGCCCAGGATTGTTTGCATTATCCTCACAAGGGACATCTGCAGATGGAGATTGGCTTCTTGCCCTCTTAGCCCTGAAAGGCTGAATGACTGCAGAATAGGACTACAGGCTGATGTTTTTCCTTCAGACTAGAGATACTTTTATCCAAATTTAGCTGGCATCATCTGCACTGGGACCTTGTCTAAACTAAATGACATTTGCACTGGTGGTTTTTACTTGGTCCAACCCTCAAGATTTTTCACAGCTGCCATGGACATAAAGAAGCGACAGATTCAGTGAGTGGGCTTAGGAAGCTTCAGCTTTCTTAACAGATCACATCAGTGATCTGGTCCTATTCATATCTTCCCTGCTTGCCTCCAGTTCCTCTACACTGTCTGTTAGACTTAGGCCACTTCCGTGGCTGACTTTTTCCCTCTTCTCCACAAATCAATTCATGCAAAACCAGCACAAGATGGGAGCTGCTGTGAGCTACCAGGGAAATAGGAGGTGGAAAACCATGGAGTGGTTTTGTGCCTCTCCTCAAAGTTCCACTCTGCAAACTGTTCCTTGCTAAGTGACTCAGTGTGAGGAGGCTCCTGTCTCTCGAGGGATGTGGAAACTCACCTCTTTCCTTCTTACTAGGGCTGCCTCCCTCCACAGGCCCACCTGTGCTGTTTACTCATGTTTAGGTCTCAGAGAAACAAGACCATTTCACTCTTCATCCTGTGCCTTCAACAGAGTCAAGCTGGCAAGTGTAACCACAGCATGGTTATCTGCTAAATGTAAGCTTTTGGCTCTCTCATATTTCACATTCACCACTAAGCACCAGTGTCCCCCAGAGCAGAACTGGTAAAGAGAATGTCCTCCCAGCACTGTCCTTGACACAGCTGCCTCTGTATTATCCATTATTTATGGCAAACAGACACCTTCCATTCTGTCTGAAGGAGAGATAAAGACCGTTCTGTGAGGAAAGGAGTAAGAGCCCACCTGCACGATGCCTTCTTTACCAGAGGGATTTGGGGCTTTGGAGGAGCACAAGGTGAAATGTCTCTTGTTCAGGACAGTGCACCAGCATAAGGCTAGTCTGTGTAATCCATATGTTTTCACGTCTGAATGGCTCCTGTCCTTGACCCAGGGGTACAAGCCCAATGTTTCATCTTGGTTTGTAGCTGTACCACAGAGCCTGGGCTGGACAGTCCAAAGCAGATGGACAAGCTAGTAACACTCTTCAGGTGCCAACATGTCTCCACCACATTGCTCATTAATCTTCTAGGCTTGGGATATCCTTTTGACCAATCAGACAGTTGGTATAAACAAACTACTGCCTCAGAAAGTTTAGAAATAGATTTTTCTCACAGTCAATTTGACCCAACAGGATTTCTTACGTCTTCTTGTGAAGCAGCTTAACGTAGTCTTTCACTTCATTCCCTCATCTGTGCCAAAACCCCAAAGGGAGAGAGATCAAGTATTCATACAAATGGCAAGCAGGACTACCCAAAACTGGTGATGCCAATGACGTACAGCCCCTTGTCACCTTTAAACTTCCATGTCAGCGACTGCTGCCTCTTGACTGCTGTCACCTCACTGCTGTTCTGGGGGATTAGCAGAGGACCTAATGGAAGAGCCAAGAGTACCACAATCATCTGAGTCAGTAGGATGAGGCAACCTTCCAGACATCCTCAGATCAAAGAGAATCCAGGAAAGACCTCACATTTCTCATGCTTCCCCCCAAGGCTGCTGGACCACTCTGTTCATCCTGCAGGGTGGAAGAATGCACCAACCTCAAATCTAATTCCAAATATTTCACCACTTGAATAGTCTTAAAAGCAAATAGTATCAGCTAAGCACCAAGTACCAGATCCTCTGTGATGATTTAGCTGAAAGAATACCAGACATGTAACAGGATCTCTAACTGCAGTCTGCAAAAATATTGGCACTCAGTGCTCAGATCCTCGGTTCCTGTTCTCAGATTGCCACAATATAATACACTCTTTTTTTTTTCCAGTAGTGGAGAGATAAACCCTGTTTGTAAGAGTTGTTATTCCCACTTAGCTTTGCACTATGGTGATGAAGCCAAGTGGGAATGCATAGAGCTGCAAGCAGTCTTAATTTCTTGAGCCAAACCTGAGCTCCATAAAATCAAACTTGGACTGGCAGTGTTTATGTAGGACAGCATGTGGTCCTGCTCTGGTGTGTGAGGTAAGCATCAATATTTCTCAGCTCTGTAGAGAGGAAATAGGAAGTGCTTTAATTGTATGCATCTTTACTTCCATTTCCTTTATTTTTTTTTTTTTAATATTATGTGAGTCAAACGCACTACAAGTCACAAAGTTTTACATTTGTTACAGCCTGCCACTTCTAGCAGAGATCTAGCCTTTCAATGTTCTCCAAAAACTTCTTGAAATATTTTGGTTTTCTAATTTCACCTCTCTTCCTGCAGGTGAAATTTAAGCACATATCTTCAGTGGCTTCACAGGGGCTCAGAACTGCACCTTGTTCTCTGTGTCTCATTCTGCCCCACAACTGTAAGGCTAGAGCAAGTACCCCAAGGTCAACACAGGTAATTACCTTTGGTTGAACTGGGATCAGTATCTGTCCTTCACATGCACTTTCCACTTTCTGTTGAAAAGTTCTTTATGAACTGCCAGGGTCTCTTCGCTGGTGGGCTGGCTTTAAAATGTTTCTCTTCTTGGTAGTAAACTGCCTTTTCCACTGTTTCCACTGGTAATATCTAGATTTTGTAGGCTACCTTCATAGGTGGTCTAATTTAGGCCAGATGCATGCAGTTGTTAACAAATCCGTGATGATGTATAAAAGCACTACATTTAGAAACACCTAATAGGGTATTTGAATAGTAAAAATTAAAAAGAAAAAAAAATGGAAAAGTAAAATGAAGCTCTGTTCTGTAAGTCTATGCCATGCCAGTAAAATAACTCAGGAAAAGGTGGCTTTTGCTGACTGCTGAAACCAGCATCAGGATTTAGGTACAACAAACAAGTGGGAAGTAATCCTGATAGTAAATCACCCCAAACACAGATGCCCAGCTGAATGCTACACAAACTCAGAGGTGCTTTGAGATCCAGGCTCAACAAATCACTCCACATTCAGTTGTCATATTCATTGGGATACCACCTTAGGAAACCTAGGGAAACAGAGCAATGCAGTTTTTCAATCCCATTTGAAGCATTCCAGCTGTAATCCTAAAACCCATTTTCAGACAAGCATTTGCTGACCTCAAGAAAATACCTACTGCAATTGCTGAAAATGCTTGGTAGTCTTCCTGAGTCTGCATCCCCTGGGATGATGGACTAAATCTGGGCTCAAGCTTAATAAAGAGTTGGTGACTCCTGACTAGCAAGCTCACCTTCACCTACCTGTTGAGGCTAGCTGTCTAAAGAGACTGTTCAAGAAATGCACGAAATTCATTAAGTAGCAAATACTTCCCAAGCTGTAACCACCTAAGCCCCCAACAAACACACTTGGAAGGTGAAGGCTGACTTTCTATGATACCAGGACTGAAACATTTCCCTAAACTGTCTTAAAATCTTGGAAAACTTGAGTTGCCCTTCATAATATGAAGTTTATTGTGAATGTACTTGAAAGAATCCAGAAGGGCCGAACACAGAGTCACAGCCCACTTTAACATTTTGGTGTTTTTTCCTTAAAGGACATAGAGACTGAAACCCAAAATCTAGGTAAGGATATCCCAGGGTTTGCAATAGTTGAAATTCTTGTAAACTTTGTCAATAAATTCTTTCCTTCTAAAGTCAGGAAATAAATCATCAGCCTTAGAACCACCCTTTCTTTCCTTACCTCACCTTGAATGGGGTAGTCTAAACTTTTATCTGGAAAAAGCAAGTAGGTGGTTTAGTAGACTTCTTTTTTTTTTTTTTTTACAAGTAGACTTCTTTTCAGCTCTATCAGTACATGTAGAGAGCTAGAAACAAAACCAGAATACAACCATGAACCTAAACCAGGTTTATCAGCTAAACAAAAGAAAAGGACGAAAATACCACCTGGCTGGCTACTCAGCAGGGACTCCCTGAGCTAACCTCCATGAGCTCTCAGGATATGCTTTTTCCTAAAGTGGCCTTGAGCTGCCATAGGTTGGAGTAGCACTATCTTAATTTACCCCAGATGGAGATCTTCATTTCCACCCCTCCTCCTTTCTCTTTTCTCTGCACTACAAACTTTAAGCAAGTCTAGACTTTGAGAGCCTCTGGCACCATTCCTATAAGCCTGCAAAATTTACAATATTCAGAAGCTGCAGTAAACAGAAGCTGAAGATAGTGATGTTCACTGCTGATCCAGCGAGGATTCGCAAAATAGCAGGAGCCTTATGACAAAACCATGTGAGCACAAGCAGATGACTGTAACAGCACTGCATTCTGATACTATCTATGATTTGTTAAGTACCCAGTTGCCCAGATGGCTCACAGAACCAAAAATACATTTTCAGGATCTTAAACCTTACTATGAATTTTATGCATGTAATAATCAATTGCACTAATAACATATATACCTTTGATTTTTCCTGTCCTCCTTCCAGGTCCTAGTAATTTACTGTACATATGGTACATTACTGTTATTTTAACCAATGCTCTTTGTCAAATTAAGCTTGATATCATGATTTTTCTGTCTGTGTGCTGAAACAGTGCAGGGAAATAGTATAATAATGTGAATATTTTGTAACCTTTTACTCCCACATGTTCCATAACCCTGCAATTATTCAAACTGCATGACCAAAGTTCTACTGTGCCTCATATCCTAAAGACTGAGTGTACACCTGAGGTCCAGCCCTCTTATGATGGTCTTTTTCACACCTTTTAGCACAGAGCTGTAAATTTATGCAGAGCTGTGGACTAGCACTGATTTAATGGCAAAAACACTTCATGCCTTTACAATGCTCTGCATTTCCAAAGGGCTGCTTAAGCAATAACTAACTTAGTGCAGCATCAGAGTACAGCAGGTGGGTTGGTATTTGCCGTGATTACCTGGCAGAAGGGAAAAGTGCAGCACTGGGGCTGAGTGAGCTGTAGCAGTGCCCCCTGGCCCATCTCCCATGGCTATGGTTCCACTGAGCTGAGCCGTGTTTCAGCAGCATTCCTTGAGGAGCAAGAAGAGCAGGCAGCCCCAGCAAAGCCCTGTGAGGATGAAGCCCTCCACTGCCACCCAATTCGGCTTGTGCATGACAAGTTGCTCTCTTCTGCGTGTCCTTCCTCCAGAAGACAAGGAACAAGACCATCCTTATTGAAAAGGAAGAGGCACTGGATACAGAAGGGATTCTTTCTCTCAGGATACTGGTACATGAAATATTATGACAAGGTATAACTTGCTAGCTTTTATTGATGGAATCACAGGTTGAGTTGGTAAAGGCTGTAATGCTCATCCAAGAGATTCCCAGAAAGCATTAGAATGGCTTTATACATGGCACTTAGACTCACAGGCCCAGACAATGAGAAAAAACAGAACAGCACATGGTTGGACAAGGGTTACATGCTAGCAATGACAAATTTCAGATCCAAGGGTAACCAGGGAAACATCCTCAGACCAGATCCCATGAGACTTTACTGTTATTTAACTTTTTTACTATGACATGGAAAAAGAGTTATTTAATACAGTTGATAGCATAAATATATGCACAAGAGCAACTAATGAGGACAGTACATCACCGACAGAGTAAATATCTAGCAACAAAGACTATTGGTTTCATATAAAAGCAGGGAATGCTAAGGAAAACAATTATTAAGACCATGCGTGGGTAAATAAAAACTTGTGGCCAAAAGCAAATGAAGCCAAAGTGATCGAACAAACAAAAAAATGCTGAGTGCCTCATGCAGGTATTGATACAACAAAGTGTTGGCTACTCTCGTGGGCAAACCTGCAACATGATCCAATGTCTATAAGCTGGCATTTGGTACACCCAGAGTAGAAAGATTTAATAGTGAAAGGGTTAATCAACAGATCAGGTCACTAATTGCTATGGAGAATTCCTTGGCAAAGGAAAGTTTAAACTCAGGGCTCATGTTTTTCACAGGAATCGTGCCTTAGTTCTGGTGGGTTCATGGAAGTCACAGATTTAAATGTTCTGGCTGCAGTGAGTGACCAGAACTTGTAATAGGCCCTGTGTTATGCAAGAGATGAGGCATTGATATAATTTCTAAACTTTGCAGACTCTTAATTGAGAAAACCAGCAGATGAGTGTTCTCCAGTAAATGAGCACCGGGTTTGTAACTGTATCCTGAACTGCAGCTAACTTCCAAGGTAACTCTTCCTTCTCAAAGCCCTTAAAAGCCTGAGAAGATAGAAATTCAGGGGATCCTGTGAAACTAATATGAGGTCTTTAGGGTAAAAATCCTTTCTAAAAGTGGAATAAATTTCTGATCTTTCCATCTAAAAGTTAGAAGTGAGAGGAGTTGCAGATTGAGACAGCTTTATGAGGATGTCTGCCACATAGAGTACACATGTGAGCTGTGTGTCAAAATTCTTCCATACCCATTGAGATCTAGAGACTTGATTCACATGGTACAGGTATTTGGTACATCCCAGGTTATCCTGCCTATCCTCCATCTTCTTCTCCAGAAGGTCTCAGGTCAAGCTCCAATCTACCCACCCTGTATGGGTATCTTGATACTGCAAATCATCTGATATAGCAGTACGTGTCACGAGTAGACAACCAAGTCCTACCCCAGCCAATGGAGACTAGAGATAATTCATGTTTCCTGTAAGTAGCTATCTGTATGTGCCCACCTGAATCTCTCTCTAGGCTCCATTGATTACAGGGATCAGGTCTTCCATGGTTACAGTGAGAGTTGGGACACCCAACTCATGTAACCAATATCTAAAAGCAGGTGTCTGAATCAGCAGCTGCACCCCACCCTCGGGGCTGAGTTTCACTGCCCATCATAAATATCTTGCACCCTGTGATGCGCCCCTGACTGCCCTGCCTGCCTTCCAGCCATCACTCATTGGGGCACTCATATCCACCAGCCTCTTGCAGGTGTCTCACATGCCCTCAAGGGTCTCAAATGGCACAAAATGCTGGTTTCAGGTAACCTAATGGTGACTTAGTACTCAGTGTAAAGTACTTGTCTAGGTCTTCTGGGCCACTGGTGAAGAGAAGAAGTAAAATCAGAAGGTAATCAACCCCATGCCTTTAGGCATCTCTTTTGGCATAACTTGTCTTACAGTACACCATCCTCACAATATGCTATTGTTTTAATCTAATCTTGAACATTACATGCAAAACCTTTTGTACAACTGCATTTTCCTCAATTCTTATCCATGTCTTCTTGTCCAAGAACCTGCCTCACATTGACAGAACAATTTTGTATACTCCAACAGTCAGCCAAATCAGTCAAACAGGAGTTGACATTTGAAACTTTCTTCCTTTTCCTTTTCAGCTGTTGGGAATTATTTGCTGACCACACAGAAATGGATCCAAGCATCTTATAAAGGAGGTATGAAAAAGGGAAACCACTCAACAGAAGGCAAGCATTTGGGGAAATATCCATTTCTGTGGTTAAGCCAAAGCCCTCTCTTAAAAGCAACAAAATACAAGAAATAATCCTTCATCAAAACAAAATGGAAAAGGAACCCTATAGTAGATTCCTTCATCTGATGATGGGTCTTCATGCAGAGATTTCATAGTGCTCCAGGTGCCTCCTAGCCATGTCCAGCATGACATGGGCAGAGGGAAGAGTGCAGCCATGGCAATGCCATCCTGGCCCAGGAGCCATCCATTAGCACAGCCAGTCACCATCCAGATCATCCAGATCCCCATCCAGGGCTGGGCTTGGCATGCTAAGCCTGCACACAGCTGAAGCCTTCACTAGCTCATCTCAGAGCACAGACATGCCCTATACATTCAGTCCTGGCCCTAGCACACAGAAATAATGCTGACAGCACTTCCATGGCTCTCAGCCGAGAGTTACATCATTCCATTATTTTTAATATGAAATGTATGTCTTTCTTCATTTACTTGCTGGCATCCAAGATTTTAGAGCTCCTCACTTTGATTGCAAGCTTCAACTTTAAAAATCAGACATTCTTTTAAAAGGCAGTGGTTGATATTAATGCAAGGTCACTTGTCTTCTTAACAAAAAGCTTTAATGCTTTAAAACAACAGATCCTCAGAAATAACCAGCAACTTGAGCTCTGTCTGCCAAGCACCCACTGGTGTCAATGTGCAGGAAGGATGAAGAGAATTTGGTCTACAGTCCTAAACCCAGGCATGGGCTCCATGTAAACAGCATGCCCATCTGTAAACAGCAATTCTCCTGTCCTGTGATGCCTCTTTAGCTAATGTTAAGGAAGCTGTTTTGGCTTTAAACATTTCTAAAGATCTTACACCATAGCAACTTCGTGTTGGAAGTGACAACATTTGTACTAGTTATTTTCTAAGCTACTGTGCATGTGTCTAAGCACTTCAAGCACATACACATTTATGGAAGAGGAAGGGAAAAGTAAAATTTCCCTCCTGCCCTGTTGCTTGAGACTAGTTTTTCAGGATTAGCAAAACAAGGTCTCAATGAACCACAAAATGCGATGATTGGGACTATGCTAATCTGTATGCTGAAAGTTGCACACAAAGCTATAAATACTGAATGGGAAAAACCAGTGATCTCAGTAGGTGAGCTAAATGAAGCAGACACAACATTAACATCACTTCTGCAGTCCTGTCTGAGTGCTGGTTGAAATAGGAAAGGCCATTATCACATTGACATCATCTCAGTCCTTGCAAGCACACTTCTCGAGAAAAATAAGCCAGAAGGGTCTGCCAAGCTTAATGGATCTTTGTTCAGGAGTCTTTTTGGTGTTTACCTGAACTGCTTTCTAAATTATGGGGGTTAAAAGTGGGTAATTCTGTGAACACAGCTCTGAGGAGCCTTTCAAACCTGTGCTCAGACACTACTTGAAATACACTCCATCTGCAGCATAAGGCACAGCATAAAGATTTTACTGCACAAATGCTTGATGCCACGCGTTGTACATGGAAAAGCAGTGCTTGGATCCAAAGTCTCTGTAAATCTTTGGAAACTCTTGGTTAACACAATAATCAAGACCACGCCCATGAGGAGCAGCTGAGGGAGCTGGGGGTGTTTAACCTGGAGAAAAGGGGGCTCAGGGGGGAATCTTTTGGGTCTCTACAACTGCCTGAAAGGAGATGTGGGTCAGTCTCTCCTCCCAGGTAACAAGTGACAGGACAAGAGGAAATAGCCTCAAGTTGTGCCAGGGGAGGCTTAGATTAGATATTAGGAAAAATTTTCTTCATTGAAAAAATAGTCAGACATCGAAATGGCAGTTCAGATAAGTGGTGGAATTGCCATGCCTAGAAGTATTTCAAAGGTGTACAGATGTGGAATTTGGGGGCATGGTTTAGTGGTGAACATGGTGGTGCTGGATTAATGGTTGGACTTGATGCGTTTAGTAGTATCTTTCAACACTGATGATTCTATGATAAACTAATTGTGGAAGGAAACCTAAAAGGGGCCAAACAACTTCATGTCAACTAACTCTTAACATGAGTTTTGTGCATCTTCCTTCAAAAAGAAAATCCTTTGTGCAGTTGGAGAAGGTAATATTAACATAAAATATTCCTCATAGGCCCTTTTTTGTTAAGTTAAATCTTTCTTTCTGTAAGTTCGACTGCCCAGGAGTAACAGAGGAAAACATCCAATTAATGAATTTTCAACATCTCTAGTAATCATGTAAATTACATTTGCTGGAGCTAAAACCATCATTAATTTAAGGTCTGCTGTGTCTCAATTTGACAGTCAAAGATGATGTCAGTGGTCCTTGAAGAAGGCTGAGAATTTACCTTTTCCTGTCATATAGAATTCCCTTTTTTCTGTCCTGCATGGTCAAACAAAAATTGGACCTCAACCTCATTTTTGGTCCAGAATTCATAATATTGTCTAGTCTGCTTTTCTATGTGTAATTTTATGGGGTGGGTAGGTACCCAATGGGGGGTAAGGAGTGAAGCAGTTTTGTGTCAGATTGATCTGACTTCAATGGCTGTCTCCTGCTGACAGCCTCAGAGGAATTTTAGGAGTGAGAGGAGCACCCTTAGGAGATGAAATAGTGTGGCTGAGCAGAGCAACGGTGATGAAAGGTACACAATCAATTTATCAGAATCACTGCCACTGATTCTGTGTGTGTGTAGGTGTATTATTTATATCCATACACAATGTAATACATGCACATTGATGGTTAAAAGGATCATTGCCATGTAGCCAAATATTTCATGTTTTTTTAAGGTTCTCTCAGCCTTGGATCAGCAGATACATTGAAACATACCAGTAAGTGCTGTCTAATACATTGCAGACCTCTGTGAAAACCACTATCAGTGTTTCAGCTGCGCATGGTACATGTGTCAGAGAAGTGCACTGTCAGCAGGACAGTGTCTGGGCATCTATCCACATTTTCCTTAGTTTTAAAAGAGCCAGAAACCTTTTAGAGGCCTTGATCAAAATAGGATGAATAAAAACTAGGTTAGGAATTGTAGTTCTCGGTGCAGCTTCTTTCATTGTGCATAAAATGGTCTGTGTGTCTATTTGCAGGCACGAGGACTGAGTCTGAGCACTTCTTGGGCACTTAATGGGAATTCATCCCCACAGTCTCCTATCCTGCTGCTAAGGGCAAACTGTACCTCCTGTGACAAGCATCAAGGAAAGGATCTGCAAAGCTACAAAACAAACAAGTGAAAAATAAAATACACCTCCAAAGCACAAGACTCTTCCCACATATCCAGATTTCTTTTCATTTTGTTTCCTACTCTCTTCACTCTTCTGCAGCCCTGTTATGCAAAGGTATGGGCAGAGTCTGCCTGCTGCTACATTTTGGGTGTGTTTAGAGCCAACCTGCTTCCATGAGATATAAAAGGCACTGGGTGCAGGAGGAGAAGTGGCAGGAAGTCGAACAAGAAGGAGGCTGAGGGAGTGCTAAGTAAGGTTAGACGTACCCTAGATACCTGGAGTTGGATGGTTCTTCCCAGAACTGGGAATATGGTCACTCAACAGCTGCCAAAATCATGTTATCAGCATTACTGAGGGACAAGATATGCTGGGCCCAGGGGGAGGAAGGACAGAAAATGAACCATGAAACAATCCTTTTAGGTTTGAAGTTCTTCAGAACCAACGGAAATTCTGTCACTGATTTCTCTGACCTTTGTATTGGGATTTCCATCCACTGAGGAGCTCCAGCAGCATCACAGTTGAAACAAAAGCTGCAAGATTTCTCATTAAGCTCAGTTGGACGGATTGCTGTACCAGAGTAGACCTCCCAGCTCCACCAGGACTGGCTGAACTTCTCAAATTGGCCCATGTATTTGCCCAAGTTTTGCCCAAGTGGTAATGACTCAGGGATCACCAGGGATCAGAAAGGCTGACCAGCATTAAAAATCCTGCATCCTGTCTGGGCACAGAAACTGGTTCCAGTTACCCTTGGTGAGAGAGGAGGTATCAGAACTTAAATCTCTTGCTTCTTGGTCTCGTATCTTGCATCTGGATCTCTCTTGTGTTTGTTCTCAGCAACTCTGCCTGTATTCCAGCTTGGGAGGAGGCTCAGCCACCCCATCCTGCTACGGTAACTCAGTCTCTGACCTGCTGCTGAGCCTATCAAATATCTGGATAGTGACCAATCATCTGGTGTAAGTCCAAACCATAGACCTAACTGCTTCCTGCATCCTGCTCCCTTGCTGCTTCTGTAGTTTCTGTCCTGCCCTGTGACACATGCCAGGCATCGACTGGATCTGGGACACCTCTGGTGTCTCAGCATGGGTGCCAGGGACCAGCAGGGAGCATGTCATCTTCCAGGGCACCACATGCAGTGATCCTTGCTCAAAGGCATCCTTCACATCCTAGGATTATGGCCTTCCCTCAATACTTGATTTGGAGCAGCAATACACACAGGGATGGGTGACAGGGTCCATGCAACACCAGAACACTTCATACCCCCTTCAGTGGCTTTCTGCAGTGCACAGACTCCTTGGTGGCTGCAGGGAGGAACAGAAGCAGAGAGAAAGATCTGCAAATGGCTCGAAGGGATGTATTGCAGCCAAAACTGAAGAAATTCCTAGATATTTTCAGGAGGCAGATCATGTTCAAAGAACACATGGAATTAGAGGTTCTTTAGATTGGAGAAGCTCATCGTATTGTTGAAACACAGATGATAAATGCAGTTTTCAGAGCTTTCTAATGAAGTTGGAAGCATGGGAACGGGCAGGGTCCTTAGCACATTGCAGGGCTTAAATTACATTTCACCAGTGAGTCCCAAGGTCCTTCAGGACAATAATCCCCACTCACAGATAGGTAAATTGAGACAGAGATAGAGACAGCTCTGCAGGGTGGCGAGCACGAGGAGGGGATGCAGGGGACTGCCACGCTCAAGCCTTCTGCTAGGATTTATGATAGCAAAAATAGGCAATACTAATCTATCCCATTCTAAAAGGGAAACTGCCCCCTTGAATTTAAACACTAAGATTAAACCTATCCTTCCTACTCACTGCATCCCAGCACAGAAAAGCAATACTCCATTCCTGAAGTCATTAGCTCCAGAGGCTGCATCAATAAAATGATAAAAGTAGCTGAGTTGCTGACTCTAACACCACGAGCTGCCCAGGCTCCCTGAGAGATCAGGATTACCTGCAGTCCCCAAGGAAAAGCTCAAGGTGCTACTGAAATGAAATCACCGACAGGGTATGGTGGCACACATGGCTGCAAGGAAGGGAAATTTAGAAACTCTGACTCAGGCTGCAGGTTTTGTACTATCCAGTTTGTTTGATGCCCTTTAAAGTACTCTCTGTAAGGAAATGGCAAGGAGAAAATAAAGGCAGAAAGGTCAGAGGTTCTTTCAGAGCAGGAGAGGATGAATCACTGGTCAGTAATGAGGGGTGCAGAGCACGTTCCCAAATGCTCTTTACTGTGTAGTGTCTGAGCCAATGATTCCTGTGCCCCAGTGGGCCAGGCATCACTCCAAAATGGGTTATGTACTCCCAGAGGTACCAGCACTCCCTGCTGGGCTCTGCTGGGCTGGTTAGCTAATGGACCATTCTTGCAGCTCCAGGAGCAAAGGAAGTTGGTTGAAATAAGGAAGATGGATGTTTTTCAAAGGAATTGATTTTTTACAATGGCTAAACAGCCTGAAGAACTTAGAGATACCATTCTGTCAATAAGCTTAGCAGAATTAAAAATCACAAAGCCATTGTATTGATAAGTGCTCCATCTGCAATTAGCAGAACAACTGCAATTACTAACAGGCTCAAACAGCCTTCACTTCAGGATGTTGCAGCCAAGTTAAGGTAGACTTGGAAAGAACAGTATTTATTTTGCTGCAGAAATTACTAAAATAATGTAAAATTATTTTGTCTCGAAGTGGTGCAAAATATCAAAATCTCAAATATATGTATATCTGAACAACTCATCCAGACCACCTCAACAGAAAAACTTGTGCCAAGGCACCCTGCAAAGTTATTTCTTTAATATTGATCATGATTATATTTGTGTGCTGAAGCATACCAGCATAAATACAGCCTCCCTCCTAATGCTGGGGAGCTTTTATAGGACTGTACTAAATAATATGGAAGATATTCCATGGACTGGACTCAGCCAAAGAAAAAAAATTACTTCAGTATATACCTTGGCAAATCAGCTTGGAAAAGGAGGTCCAAACTCCCTGGAGAGACACCACTCACCACTGATGTCCACGGAGACTCTGAGCTGTTGACCACTGTCCTGTGGGTGTGACCATCCAACCAATTCCTCCACTGAACAGTCCACCAATCAAATCCTTCTCTCTCCTATTTAGAGAGAGGATGTTGTGGGGGACTGTGTCAAAGGCTATGCAGAAGCCCAGGTAGATGACACCTCTAACCCTTCCCTTGTCCAGTGTTGTAATCATTCTATCATAGGAGGCCACTAGGTTGGTCAGGCAGGTACTGACCTTGATGAAGCCATGAAGAAGATGATCTTGAAAGTCAAACAGAGTATTTCAAATTACATTTGAAATGGAAAATCCAGCTTTCTACTCCCAAACATATCTCAATAACCATTTGAAAATGTCTCATCACATCCTCATCAGAGGCTGCCACCACACCCCTCTGCTGCTCTCTCACCTCTCCATTCTTCTATCCTTCTCCTGGTGTCTTCTCCTCACTTCACTTCTCAATCTTTGGGGTTGCACAAGTGTCCCTGCCCTGCCTTAGCCATTACTTGGTCATACTCTCCCCATTCTGTCCCTCTTGAGTGTTACCACCTCCTGCTACCCAGCACACTGCTTGAATCCAGCTAGCATTAGCTTCTCCTAATGGTGGGGTTCTGGGCACATGATGGGGGTTTGACTCACTGGGTTGGTGTGTACTCTCCTGGGTACTGGTCTCTGCTGCCCAGCCCTTACAGGGGATAGCAACTTGATACTCGAGGGCAAGACACGACATTATAACATGAAAACCACAAAGAAGAAATCAAGAGGTATTTTTGCCAATGCCTTCTGCAGGGTAGGGCTAGGCCTGTCACATTCGAGCTGATTTAACTCTGTTTTCTTGGAATGCTGCTTTTCAGGCAATTCTATATTCTGGCTGTAAACGTATGGCAATAGGTCTAGAAAGATGACCGGGGTACGTGCTCCTGCAGAGCTCAGCCATGCCAGGAATCTCTCCATCTTGCAGAGTTTATTTCAGTTTCTGTCTGACAGGCAGAGTGCCATTTGGTCTTTTTCAGTGAAAGAGGCTTAGAGGTAAGTTATCCTTTCCTGACAACATGCTCTCCCTCCTCCACACTCCCCCTTACCCCTGCCAAACTGGATGAACTGGATACCTTCCCAAGATACACCCCAACATTTAAAGCACTGCACTGCTGACATGCTCGAATTCATGTCTCCCTTCAGCTCCTCCATGTGCAGGGACACAAACTCTCATGGACTCCCAGAAGGGTGAGCATCCTGGCTGGCCTGAGGTTTTGCACAGCCCAAAGGCAGGCTGTGTGCCACAGGAGCAGCTGTGCAGAGCCAGATAGATGTTTCTCCATGGGGGATGAGCCAGCAGCAGAGCTGCCCCTCTGCAGACGTGTGCATTCTTCATGGGAAGCCCATTCAGGCTGTCAATCACGCTCCTTTTCTATAGTCACAGTTTCCACCAGCACCACGGGAGTTTTAGGACACATTGTTAGAAGAAGCTGGGGGTTGGAAATTCCTGTAGCAGCAAGAGTGGCCCATATCCTTTCAGGATGGATTTGGTGCCCCTGACTGGGAGAAGATGGTTGCTTTATACTGGTGTGGGAGAAAATTGATTCAAACTTAAATAAGGAGGCCATGGGGACTAAAGATAGTATCTGCCTCTCCTCCCCTTGGGGTCTGGTGAGAGCCCTACTTTGCCCTCATCCTTGGAAACCCTTGTCCCCTGCATCCAAACTTCCCCAAGGACAGGACTGCAGCACTTTGGTTTTCAGGCCCTGCACAGGCATTGGTCTCTGGACACTGAAATATACAAGAGTCAGTTTTGTCACACAACCTCAGTATTAACCTACTCAACTGATGTGGAAAGAAATTGGGTCATATTTTGAGAATGTGTGTGCAAATAACAGCTCTGAAAATCTCTTTTTTACTTTTAGCTTTGCTCTATTTGATCTGTGATATGCCAGTACCCAGTCTGAACTTTAAAACAAATGAGTAGGTGTACTTTTCCATCCAACACATAATTAAATTGTGGGACTTGGTGGCATGAATGTTGGAGGCCAATAGTTCAGACAAGTTCATAAAGGACAGATCAGAGCTGCTGAAAGTAATGTTCTGGGTACAGCCTCCAGGCCAAGAAGATCTTGTCTTTGCTTTATCTCTTTGCTTTTATCTCTCTGCTTGAACTCCTGTTATGGACCAGACTGAGCATAGACTCTGGCTGCAAAAAGTGGTTCTTCCCTCCACACACAGCATCTCTGCCATGAACATGAAGCTCATTTTTCTCCAGTGCACCTTACTCTGTAAAGCCACACTTTAGGTCAGACATCAGCTTGTTCCGGAGGGGTATTTGTTTGCCTGGGTTTGTTTTGGTTTTTATTTAACCGATGTGGTTAAATAAAAAGAAATGCAGGCTGGACTCTTCCATTATTCATCAGAGTTAAGCAATCCCAAACAAAAGCCAGGTTGGCATTAGTGGGAGTTTTGTGTGTTACTCGTTCCTCAAGGAGATCTAGCTCCAACAGAATTAATCTGTAGCCTCAACACCAGGAGCCCGTGTCTCTGTCTCTGACTTTCCCAGGGTATGATGACATGGAAGTCACCCGTGGCTGCTTTAGCCACCCTCCAGCATACACCCACTTCTGCCATGGGCTCAAGGTGGGGGAGGCAGGAATAGTGATGGTACAGTATGAGAGGGACTGCCAGGCTGCAAGAAAAAAGGAGAGGAAGGTCAGATGGAAGAGCAAAATCCGAATAAGAAATGGTACATTAGGTTGTATTTTCTCTTCACAAACAGTGGCACACAGCAAAATGTGCAGGGACACAGGGATGGTGATAGCCAAGCAGAGAGCCCTTGGAGCCAGTGGAGATGTGCTCAGCTGTGCCAGTGACATGCTGATGTGTGATGCACCCTGGGGCTGACTCATGCTCATGCCAGTTTGGTGGATCCCCTTTGTTGTCAGGGGAGCAGCATCAGCACAAAACAAGGAATCACACAGCAGTGATTTTGGGAGTAGTGTTTCCACTAGAATTGACCTGTTTGCTATGGTCTTTGCTGTGAAGATAAGACTGTGGCATGAATTGAACTTTTAAACCCAAACTGTTCAAGTGGGTTTGAAATTAGGACTGTCTTAATTAAAAATGAAAGGCTATTTACAGCATTAAGCTACTCTTTGATACAGTTAAAGTTATAAGAAAGGAGACAAACCAGAACCTGATCTTAAGTTTGGAGAAGTAGTTGTTTCACCTCAGTGGAACACAAGTTGTTTACAAAATTGATGTTTACAATAGGAACAAAGCGCCCTCAGATAAAGGCAGAAAACCCCATTTACCTGTGTAAAGAGCTGGTAACAGGATGCTTGAGTTAAAGTCTCTCATTCAGCAGGGCATACCAAAATGAGTTATTTTGTGCTGCTTTCTGTTGATTTAAAATGAGATGACACAGAGACAGATTAGCTCAAACCACAGACATTATAAATTGTAATTTGGTCTCAAAAGCTGAAATGCTTTGATCTATGATTCAGTTGAGGCCAAAGTGAAGAGCATTTAAAGAAGGGGCAACACATACAAGGGAAAAAGAACTTGGACATAAACAACTTTTTCTCAAATTACAGTAGCTGACCTGAATAAGTCTTTGCCATTATTTTCATCGGATTTTAATCATGTCCACCAGGGAAGTTGTATAGCAGCATCCCCACAGGGAAATTCTAAGACAAAACATGGCAGTCTCTAGTATGTTTATTAACTACAGGTCTAGAAAGAATTTCCTCTTTGCTGCCCAGTTGGAGGCTCATATTTGGTCTGGTCTTTCTGTGAGAAGCATGGGAAGAGATTCTGTAGCTTATGCAGAAGCAATTTTTTTTTTTTTTTTTTTAAATAAAGAAAGAAGATCTAGGATTTAGGCAGCATGGAAAGACCTTAAGGGTTAAGAATATGCTTAAAGTTAAGTAGGTGAGTTGATGTGTGCTGAAGCAAGAGAGAAACTCTCCTGCTCTCTGGAGAAAAAGATTACCCATTTCTCCTTTGCTCCCTTTGGAAAGGTTTCTACTCCAGATAGCCCTCCCCAATCCACACAGCAGGTTGTGGGGTAAAAATCTGGCTTTCTTTCCCATGATATGAGCTCCTCTCACTGCTCTTTATGCAATCTTCTGATCTTATTAAGTCTTTTGCAATATCTATCTTTTAAAATAATGTTTTGTCTTCATCCTGTGAGCAGACCACCTTTGTGCTCCCAATTGCCTCACTTCTGCCTAGCAAGCATTAGCACAGCCATGTGGAGAACCTTTCCAGATCCACCAGTGCTACTTTTTCCTTTATTGGAGCTACAGTCATACCTGTATTTGTTTGTACTGCTTTTCAGAGGCTTACCAGCACAGTGTTGCAAACATTGCCTTTCATCACCAGAATGTCCTTTCAGATGAGAAAGCAGCCCTGGATTGGCTGGAATTATCCTGGACTGGAGGCAGGAGGCTTTTGGCTGATGTTTCTGGTGGCGGCATTTTGTGATCCAACGGTCTGGTCCCGTGTCTGTCATGGAACTGAGTCGACACACATTATAACTCACTTGGTTGCTTTGTCTCAGCTTCCCTTTGGCAAGAAACCAGCACTCGTATATCCCAGGATAATTGCACAGTTTAATGAGACATGGCCCTTGTCTTGCTCCTCTTTCTTTAATTGCTCCTACTGAGGACAGACTCGCCTTAGAGTAGGATGAGCAGGATTTAATGCAGTATTTGCACAGACCTGTGGTATGAAATGCTGCTGGCAAAGTGTTTGGGTGGGAGAGTAAAGATGAACTACTTCGAAAAAGGCTCAATTTGGAGAGATCAATAATTTAAATTTAGATACCAATTCAACATATTGCTGAACTAAATACCACCGTTTTGTGTGCAATTCCACTCTTACCACTCATGTGCTTAAAATTAAGCATATGCTTAAGTGCTTTGCCAGAGGAGGTCTTCAGAGCTCCATTAGCACTGTATGTTTTTGCTCTAAATTCACTGTAATTGTTTCTCATTGAATAGATGCTCACTGAGTAAGATATAAAAAGAGCATGGGAACAAAGGGGCCCTCAATCTGAGACTTTGATCCACATATTATTCAAATACATAATGACTGCTTTGATTTATGGATTTATAATTCTATTGAGTCATTCCAGAGATTATCCAAAACATTCCAGATCCAGTCTATGCTGGAGGGTGATACCAGAGCCCCTGCCTGGATTAGATGGATAAAATTTAGTTGCTTGTTTGCTGCTGAGATTACATCACAGATTGCGGGATAAGAGCAAGCTGCATGGCCATGCACTACCTTATATTTGGTGCTAATTCCAAAGGTTTTTTCCCCCTGTAACCTAAGAAAAGCATCTGAAAGTAGAGACTATTCTACCCACAGTATATAGAGTTTTGGCAGTATAACAGGACAGCAGACTACATAGTGGGTGTTTTGAAAGAAGGAGCAGATGGTGGATTGCTAGCACAAGGATTTAGCAGTGCATTTAGAAAACAGAGTATTTTGGAAAATGAGAAATTATGAGTATGATTAGCCCCCTCTCTCCCCTTTACTCCCACTCCCCTCCCCAAACATATCCCCACAAGATGTTAGTTTGGCCATGCACTGCAGGAGTGACTCAGCCCTGACACTGAGTAAGACTTTTGCAAAAATTCAAATCGGTGACAGCTGTTAAGAAAAAAATTCCCTGTTTTCATGTGCATCAATAGCAGTTTGGATTTCTGAATTCATTTCACCTTACACAGCAGACCCACCTTGCTGGTAACAGAGAGAATTACTGGTAAAGGGACCTGGCCTGCAAGAGGAGCTCTTCCCAGTCAGTGGGGAAGCACCACACAGCTCAGAACCTTGCCTTGCTGTTTGCTTCCTGTCTACCAGCACTCTAGTGAGTAGATGAGTTTCTCAGTCAGTGGGAACTCAGATCTAGGATGAGGACTTACCTTCATACCTCCCTGGCTATAAAATTTCCTTTCTTCCAGTCATTACAGATTGGTTATATTGAGACTCAGGTGTGGTGGTTCTGCTGTACGAGCAAGAGGAAAGACTTCACAGAGTTCTGAATCTCTAATGCAATCCATATAGTTTGGCTTCTGTGAGAAAAAGAACAGCAGTAGAAATGGTGGTAACTGGTACTGATAGACTCTAGGGAGCTTTCTAGTTACATAAGGAGTCCTCTCTTTCTTTAAAGGTGGTCTTATCATGGAGAGAGGAGTGAAGAGCTTGTACTGCAAATGGGTGAAACCCCTGGCAGTGTGAGACAAACCAGTTTTGACTTCCCACTTCTGGGACCCTGACAGCAGGACTTAGGGCTTAGCCAGAGACCAGCCTAAGGAGTGACCACATTCACTTTTACGTCTGCTTGGCCACAGTGACAAAAGGAGATTTAAGAAGGGCATAAGAGGGGCAGTAGTATAATACCTGGAAACCCTTCAGTATGAGACAAGGAGCAGGAGCTGGGCAGAAAATATGAGTTCTTTTCTGATATGGTGACACAAGGTCACTCTTGTTATCAACTTCTTTGCTTGTCAGCTGCCTCCCATCAGAGGCTGCTGTCACTGGTGAAAAAGCACGGACCTGAGATGAGCATCAGCAGCAGAGTCTTGTGTCTTCAGTCTCAGTGGCACCTTGAAACCAGGTAAGGGAAACCACAGAGACAATACATCCTGCACAAAGAGTTTAATTTTGGTTTTTACAGTTCATGCTCTCAGGATCTTAAATCCTTGCGATACAAGTGTGGAATTCACCTGTAGACATAGAGATCACTTTGGATTGTTTCAATCCTAAATAAGAATTTTAAAGTAGAACAGGTACATTGTGTTCTGAAGGTGCCTGTTTCTTCCAACAACCATCAAAAGATTCCCAGCGAAATCAGCTCAGATATAGAGTATTACTGTAGACTTTTAAATGGGGTGAGATAAATGCCACACAAAAATCCTTGTTAACTACAAGAAATGTTCTCTTGGTGGAAAAATCAGCAACCTGCAATCCAAAAAAATAGAAGTAGTGTGTTACCTATGCACAGGAATAGTATTGAATATGCCTGTCATTTAGCAGTAGACCAGGATTTAAGACCATTAGGGAGAAGAGGAGGCTTTACTGATCACTGAAGGGAGATTGTCTTCAGAGATGAAAATGTCTACTTCAGCATGAAATGACACTGGATTTAGTATGTTGTTTCCCCAGGTGTACGATCAGCTTAGTTCATGTCACTTCACAACTTAAATCGATTCTTTGGTGCAGTGGCACTGGACATGGTCACTTGGGGAAGTGTCACCTGCCAGGAGATGACAGGTGTGTGAAGGCAGATGTGAATTTTCTGTTCACCAAAGCAGCTATGCATCAGTGATTACCAACACCTGAATGTTTGGATCTCATTTTTGAGTGGGGAGTGGAGAGTAGTAAATTAGATCTTACACTGTGCATCAACCACTACCTCAGCATTTCAGAAGGGAGGCACATCCCTCCCAGAAACAACCTATTTTCTATTCACACTATGGCTTTGTTGTTTTCCCTATCCAGAATTCTGATTCTGACAGAGGTTTCTTCTGGTCTTACACAGACTGGTAAGTCTGGATGGTCTTGCTCTCACAGCAAAGCCAGGTTCTTATAATGAGGAAGGGAATTGCTTTTTTGTGGATAGGACTGATTTGGTGGTGGAATAAACTCATAAGGTAACACAGTACTCATCTTCTCCTGCAAAGTGTGGACCACAGGTACTCCCTAGGTAGTGTAGATGTTGGGGAAAAAGAATATCTTGCTTTTGTATCATCTGTGGTAGACAAAAGCTGGTGAAGAACATCAGGTCCTTGACTTAGAAATGGTCATCATTGCTTCTGAGCAAGACAGGCTGATTTTGCTTTGAAAGAGACAATGAAGTGTTTTTTGCTCAAGAAGTCATTGCTGAGTGTTTGTAATCCTGCACACTCAGCTACAGAATTTTCTTTTTGGGATCAGATTGTGGAGAAGTAGGTCTCAGAGGAGCCAAGTGCCTTTGCTTTCTTTCACCCTCCTCAGTCTCACTATGGCCCTGTGTAAAATGCAGAGTTGGCTTAGAAACCTCCTTTTGGAGACTTGTGAACACCAACAACATACGGCCATTGGGCTGACTGCTGGTTGAAAACTTTCCAAGTTTTTTTTGTTGTTCTCCTTGGGGTTTTGTTTTTTTTTTTTTTGGTTTGAGATTTTTTTACCCTGAAAATGCTGACCTGACACAAAGAAAACATACTTTGAGAATGGGATGATTTTGACAATACTTTGACAGAAACCAGGCAATTTTCCAATACAGTCCCACTTGCCAGGTGGGTTTCCAAACCCTCCCTGTTTCTTGTCAGCTCATGCACAGCACCCCTGGCAGGCTGCCCTGCTGAATCCCAGGCACAAGGATCATGGGCACACCAAGTTCCTGGAGCTTTCCTCTGCTGCACAGAAAGGCCCTGGCAAAGGTGACTGATCTTAGGGCTGCCATGCTAAGAAAGCCATCCTCCCTGAGCCTTCTCTCTGAGAGTCTTGGGAATACTTGTAAATGGTTATCACACAAAATACTGTCTAAAAGTTTTCTCAAAGGACTTTTGGAATTTCACCATCACGAATGTTTATTTATTTTGGAGTAAACTCTTTTCAGTCCCATCTGTGGATTCCAACTGAACATGGAATAAAATGTAGATCCATCTGCTCAAAATACTGGTTATCTCTGACTCTATTGACAGCAAGGTGTTGCTGCACTGCCTGCAAGTGTTGCTGGGAGTAGAAACAACCCCTTCTCAGCAGCTTCATTCTTTCTCCCTGGGAGATCTCCACAAATGGTCCCACCTCCCCCACCCCACACCCTCCCAAAGGGCTCTCGACTGTGGGACATCTCAAGATGTTAATCCTGACAATCTCCATTGTTCCCTGTGACCAAAAGGAAAGGCTGTTCAGCAAGATGCAGCATTCTTTTCTTTTTATCAGGCATACAGTGGCCAAAGCCAAGGTGCTGTATCCTCTGGTCTGGAGAAGGCAGGCCAGCTTCTACATGGGACCCACTGGTGCACTGCCAAAGATAACCCAAAGGGAACCCAGTGGAGGCAAGGTGAGGGTGACAGGGCAACACAGAGATGTGGTGAAAGGCATGCCAGCTCATTTTACTACTCTATTATACATTTTCATAATTCAGAGAAAACATGCAATTCAGAACTGATTTTAGACTCCCTGATTTTTCCTTGGTGGTTTGAATACAGCTGAGACACAGCCAGATTTGCAGTGAGGGTCTGCCCAGCAGGCTGTGAAAAGGGGCAGCCCATCTTTTCCATTCTTTTCTCACCTGTGATCAGGTGACTGCAATGCCTCACAGTGTTTGATGTATGCTGCTGTCAGAGCACTGCAAGAGCTTGACTCTGCTGCACAGCAGCTTCTCTCTAACCAAGTGTGTGAAACACACTGGTTCCCAAGGGGAATTTGAGAGGGAAAAAAAAGAAAAAAGAAGAAAAAAAAAGAGAAAAAAGGAAAAGGAAAAAATTAAAAAATAAATTAAAAAAAAAAAAACAACCCAACCCAAAAACACCTCAAAAAACAAACAAAAAAACCTCCCCCACTTAAAAAAAAAATAAAACAACAAGCCAGTCTGACATTTTTGTATTGAGGGAAGAGGATCTTGGGGATTTCATATGCTGCAATGCCAAGCCGGGGAGCAGCCAGGAGCCCCTCACTGCTGCAGGGCTGGGCTGGCAGTTGATTGAAATCACTTGGTCCAGTCCTTAAAGAAAACCTTGAAAGGCTCCACTGTGGGGGAAGAAAAACACAAAAGCAGTGGCATGAAGAGCTGGCTGAAGGGACAGAGACGGGCTGCAAGCTGGGGTTTAGCAGGTGAAGCCTATTAAATGGGCAGATCAATCAATATCCCTTTTAATGGGAGGGAAAGATCAATCTTTTTCTCTGCAAGAGCAATGAAGCTGTTGATGTTTATAGAGCAGAGCTCTGATAAGGAGTGGCTGAGGGAACTGGGATTGTTTTACCTGGAGAAAACATAGCTGAGAGGCGACCTTATTGATCTATGAAAGGAGGTTGTAGAGAGGTAGGGGTCAGTCTCTTTTCTACAGGAACAAGCAATAGGAGGGGGAAATAGCCTCAACATGCACCAGGGGAGGTTTAGTTTGGGTATTTAGGAAGAACGGGTCCTCACTCCATCCCAGTCTAGCCAGCTGGTACCTATCAGCCCCTAGCACAGAACCTAGGGCTGTGCAATATCCACGTTACTTGGGGCAGGGAGGAGGAAAGTGTCAGCCATGCTGGTGTAACTTATTAAAATGTTGTGCTGTTAGACAACAGGGTTAGGTACAACATCTGTTTTTCATCAAAATCAAGTGAAAGTGAGACATCCTTATGATTTATACCTGAATTTGAAGAGGCCACTCTTTTGTTTCCCACAAGAGTCAAGAACTTCTCTCAGTAAGCAGATGTGGTTTCTCCTAATTGGGGATTAGCTCCAGCCCTGCCATGTTGATTCAGAAATGTTCCTAATGGTGTTTTGTAAGGATCCCTGTCCAGGGGCAAGCACAAAGCCCATAAGCCTCAAGAGACTGGCTTTCAACAGTGGCTCATTCTCTACCTACTTAACTCAGAAAGCTCCCAGGCTCAGGCCAGTGTGCCTGCCTGCTTGCACAGCCCCCACAGAAACGTGCAGTGCTCTAGACATGATTTTTATTCAGAGTCATGAAAATAGCCCATCTAGTCAGACAGGCACAGTTTTGTATTGTTAGGAGCTGGTTCCACTGGGGAATTTTTGAATTCAGATTGCCCAACTCTAGCTCTGCAGGGCTGGGTGCCAAGGTATTTGGGCACAAAACGGTCAAGTGAGGTTTCATTCTTTTTTTGTAGACAGACAATATTTTTATGCCCCGTCATGGCTGGGCAATCAAAACAGCAATTAGGTTGCATCAGCAGATGTGCTTGCTTTTAGTGACTGTCGGTCTCAGCAGCACACAAGCTATATTCTCTTTGGTACAAAGATCTTTTCATTTCCAAATAAAACTTGGACCTTTACAGTGCTTTGTCAACCATCTGAAAAGCTGAGCAGGGGTGGCATTTGCTTTTAGCACTCTCAGCCTAGAAAAGTGCAGCTGTTTATCTTTAGAACTCCTGTAAGGTGAGCAGAAAATGGAGACCTTGAACCTGCTCGGTGGAGGCAGAGCACAGTGTGTGCCCTTGCTCACAGCCCTGGATGGGAACAATAGAACAGATTCTGTTTTCACATCAGCTGAAAACCAGCCCAGATTGCTAGGTCTGGCCAGCACAGCTCCGTTTTGTTACTCTTTCCCCTGGTGTGGTCTGGCCCAAATTTAAGCAGCTGTTCTGAGAGTCACCTAATGTCCCTCTGTCACCGGGGACAGTGATGGTGCTGCAGGACGAGTAATCTGCCATGAGCCCTCCAAATTCACAGAGAGGAACATGGTCCTGAGCATCTGAAACAGAAGGGATAAGCCATCTGCTGAGGACTCCTGCTTCTGCAGGTAACCAGAGGACATGTGCCACCAAAACACATCACTTGGCTTAGAGATTACCAAAATTAGATGCCATGGGTCCTATCTTCTACCTATACAGAGCATCTGCACCCAATTTCCCAGTGATAATTTCCCAATCATCTTGCATTCCCAAATCCACCAAGCAGCAAGGAAAGTTGCTGGTACCTGTCACTTTGGAAAGCTAAGTCTCAGCCATGCCTCAAGCTTCACAGGAACTTTTGCAGGTTGGAGCAACTAGGGGATTAAGTGCAATAATACACATTAATTGCACTCAAATTAGATGAGATGCAGCAATGAAGAAGTCTAGGAGGGAGATTTGTCTCTGCTGGCTCAGGTCATCATGGGTGCAGCCACATGCCCATCCTGGCACCAAGAGAGAAACATCCACCAAGCAACACAGGCACCTTGTTTTCCAACTCACCACCCTGGAAATGCAGTGCAAGGAGGCAGTGCAGGTAAGACCTTGGCTTTGGAAAGCACATAGGAAAATGGAGCTCCATTTTCATTTGATCTTCTTTGGCATTATTAGATCATGAACAGATTTAACAGCATGGTCATCTTTGGGGTGCCTGTAGGCTGCTTTTGAGGGAAACAGTTTCACCTCTTCAAGTTATGTAATTTTATGTAATTTCTAATAATGTTTGAAATTAAGATGGAACCCTTATTTTTTTATATTGATTTACTTCTGTTATATTCACTTTATTTTTTTTTCTACCTCTCTCTCCTCCCAGATCTGTGTTTGAATCGAAGATGGTCAACTTGTATGAAGTACATCCTTCATTGGATGCTAATGGGACTGGCTCAAAAATTAATTTCAAATCTGAGGTCTGAACCAAGGCAAGGTAAAGTCACCTGAAAGTTTCTTACTGACTTTAGAAGAATACTGAATACTTCTTACATGTAAGAAACTAAATTCTGAGCCTTCCAGTTTTGGCCTTGGCCCATAAGTTATTCACTGCCTGTTGCAGTGGCCAAAGCACCAGCTTTGTGGTGAACGTGGGATGAACTGGAGAAAGCGTTCATGAATGCTGAGAGGGCAGGGATTTCTCCATGTGAAAATGAAGGCCCTAAGCTAGGGATTAATGGAGTGGCTGTGATGTATGAGCCCAGCACTGAGAGCCAAAAGGCTCCCAGGGAGCCAAGGGGACTTTCTCACCCATGTGGCCATTGTGGCAGATTTCATCAGATGCAATTTAAAAGATATCAAGCTCTTTCCTAATATCATTTGTCTTTATAAATAACTACTGCAGTTGACAAAGGGTTGTTCTGGGATCTCAAAAAGGATAGGAACTAGAATTCAGAGCTGGAAATGGCAGGAGAGGCTTGAGACAGAGGTCAGGTTGGCTGTCTGGGGCACCCCTTAAGCTTCTGCAGCACCCTGAATTCTCATCACCTCCTGCAGGGCTGGGGCAGTCAGGCCAGGTGCAGGGGCTTGGCTGAAGATCTTCCATTTATTAAATGGATGGAGGATTTCAGCTGTTCCGCCTCCTTTGGGTAGAGTGGTGTTTGGGACTCACTGCTATTCATTCCAGGTTAGTGTGCTATGCATCTGTTGAAATCCATACCACTCACCTTCCCTTCACCAGCCTGTGTGACCTCCTGCTGAAGTAAGGCCACCAAGGCTCAGGCCAGTAGGTGACAATCAGTACAGTCTGCACTGCACTGTGGCTCCTGATTTCCCCTGCCTATACCAAGACAAGACTCACCAACACTAAGGCTTGGGTTGCCTTCCAGCCCCTGACCCATGGCTGGAGCATGGCTGCCAGCGGTGACCTCAGGTGTCCACTGAGCTTAGGTGAGCTGGATAATACCCAAAAGTTGTCCATGAATCTGTGCAAACACACGCTGAACTCCTGAGAGGAAAATGTTCGTTCCTTGAACCCTTTTCTGGTGCAGTGTGAACATTAACACAGGCCAAGGAATTTGGCTCAAGAATAGTGATGGACAAGGAAAGGAGATCAGCTTTGTGTGCCAAACAAGGGTTCTTGATGCAGTAGCGTTTTGAAACAGGGTATGAACCACAAAGGAAGATGCAGTTTGGTTTGAAAGAAAGCCCGAGGCTATTTTTTTTCCAATATAAATTCAGTTTTGAAGTTGTCTAAGCATCTTTTCTTTTTATCCTATCTCATTCTTGTGTGATGGACAAATATAGAGAGTAAGAAGGGGAACTGCAGCACTCTCTAAGTATTTTGTGAGTCATTTGTGTCCCTCACCACCCTCTATATATCAACAGCTACAGCAGAAGTGACCAGACACCAACCAGAGTAGCTGGTAGCAAAGTCCTGCTGTTGCATGCATTCAAGAAAAGCAGCCATTTCAACATCTTATTCTATTGTGGATTTTTCAAATAAGGTTTACATCCAAGGACATGCTTTATTTGCAACAACTAGGCAGAAACATGAACAAGAAATGCTTCTCATCTAACAGTGGTTGTAATAAAAACATTGTTGTTCAAAATCTCCATTTCACTTGTTGGATAATATCCCTTTAGATTATGATTTTGCAGTATCACTGGTATATCCTGTGTGATACCCTTAACAAATAGCATCTCTGCTGGCAATTGATTTTTTCTGCTGGTGGGAGAGAGCTCACAGTACAACCCGAGTAAGGGTACAGCCAAATCAAGTAGTTTCTAGAGTGCATCACTTTAGAAAGACAGATTCAAAAGTTCCATTCTCAGCTGTGCCCATGACCTGTGCTGTGACCTGTGCCAAGTCACTTCATCTTCTCATGCTTCCTTTTCCATTCCAACCTTTTTGCATTTATCTCTACAGCTTGTGAGCTGGGCAGATGAGTTTCATTGTGTTTGTACAATGCATACTAAACCAGAGCAGTCAGACTGATTTGTGCCCCTTGGCACTGCCAATGTTACCAGTTCTTGGAGATTTACTGAAGGTCTGCATGTTTGGAGGCTGTTATGAAGTTCCCTTTCTTGGGATGTTGCACTGAATTAATTTTTCATTTAAAAGAAAAGTAGACTTTCAGGCAAGTTTGAAAATGCATGCACTAGAAATTAATACTTGAGAATATATGCAGAGGTGAGGTGGTGGTGTTTTTAACATTTGGTGTTAGCAGAATGGCAGTAACACAGGAAGGGCATTAATGACATAGCCACAACAGTAAAAGCAGTAGAGAGTCAAAATGTTCCTGTTGCAAAGGCACTAGACAAGCAAACATCTAATTGCCATGTTTTAATAGTATGAAAAAACAGTCAATTTACCAGGAGTTACATAATATATCTGCATACTCTGTTCACAAAGGAGGATGCTGCCATTCAAAGGTACCCAAAGGCTGTGGGGTTTTCAGTGGGGCTTTTTTACCCTTTTTATCAGGCCAGCCCCACACTTCTCTGCCGCACACGATGCTGGTGACCCAGCACTCCTCCCCTCCTCCAAACAGCACTGCTGAGCCAAAATCTGCCTGCTCCCTATGTGCTGTGCAGGGCAGCCCTCCAGGGAGTAAGAAAAGGGGCTAGCAGGGAGGAAACATAGACTTTCTATTTTACTGTTGTTGATTCCATGACTAGCTTCTTATGGAGTGCGGTGGCCTGCTAGCCTGCCACTAAAATGGGGATGAGTCATCATTCTGCCAATAACAATGTGCATCCTTATTTAATTCTCCTCCTGGAGCCCTGCTTGTCAGCAGGTGATGCAGGTTGCACAGAGTGGGTGACAAGGAGTGCCCACCAAGCAGCTGGGGTCAGTGCTGGGGGCCCTTGGGAGGTGTATGTACACCACGCCACCAAGGTGACAGCACCCAAAAGCCACCTCACACATGGACCTTCTGGAGAGGTCCTGGGGAAGGAATCACCACCCCAGAGGGCTGAGCACAGTTTAATGCACTGGGGAGAGGTGGGAAGCCCAGGGGCAGGGCTCCAGTCCACAGCCAGATGCCTGCTATTTTGTTCATTTACATGAATAAAATACAAAACGGGGTTTCTGGAATTGCCCCTCCCAAGGTGAGAGGTGAAATTACGTGCCCTAGGGTCACCTCTGGAACCTGTGGCAAAGTCCAGCCTGCAGGCAGATTTCTGAAGGGAGAGAGATGAGACCTTCCTCAGATTTTATCCACCTGCATATTGAACCTTGAGACTGCAGAGGGAAAAAAAATTAACTTAAAAATAATTTGATAAATTTAATATGAGGTACGCAATTCGACAAATTCAGTCTTGAGGCAAGCAAGTCAAATGGCCCACTTTGGTAGTTTTGTGCTCAGACCCACCCTACAACTTGGTAGTTTCTGAGTTTCCCATTTTATCTGATGCTGAGGGGATGCCCAGTGCAGTACATGCAATAACAAGTAAAGCACTGCTTGAACCTTAGCACAAAGAAGCAAAACACCAAGAAAATAAATGCATTTTCCACAAGGGCAGAGACAGCAGCCTTTCAATAGGAATTGCTGGATTGGCTTATGACTCAGCTGGCTGCTCCCAGAGCACTTCAGCACATGCTCAGCTTGGGATGGCAACCAAGGCTCTGTTGGCTTTGCTGGATTCCGAGTGAAATGCACGTAGAGATGTGGTGTGAAGGTGGGACACGGGACAGGCCTGCAGCACTGGTAGGACAGGGGGATGTGTTGCCCACCCATCCTCTTCCCCCAAGCCAGGTGGTCGCCCCAGAGGAGGCTGGATGGGAAGTGGGGAGTGAAGGGCAGCCCGTGCTGCTCCCGGGGCTCGGGGTGACACACACGGGGCTCGCGGGATGCGTTTCACCACTCGGGTCAAGCCCTGCTGGTTGGAGTGGGAGGAGGGAACCAGCCCAGGCGCCAAAATGTCTGTGACTCTGCTTAGATCATAGTTATAATGTTTTTCTGCATACAGATCTACGTAAATAGAAAGAAACCATTCATCTCAGCTGAGAGGACTGGCAGTCTTTGGAGTCACCCTGTCCACTGATATCCAGCCACCTTATTTTTTGCCCACTCTTTGATTTCTGCCCTCCTCCCCCCACCAGCACTGTTCCCAGGGCATCCTCCATGAAACAGCCTTTTGTTCATAGGTGCCTGGAGCCAACGCGCCTCCTTGCCTGGCTGCCTCATTTCACACCGACACCCCTAACTGCTGGTTTCATCTTCCGGGTAGCGATTGTCTCAGATGAAGTTTCTGTATCACTGTTTCTCATCTGAGGCTTGAGAGTCCCATTTTCACCAGCCAAAAGCCAAAAGCCTTGCACTTGCCTGACCTCTGCAATTACCAGCAGAACTCTTGCTTCACAATGCTGCAGCCTCTGGCCATGGGAAACCTTTGGATCAGGGGCCATTTGGATAAGCCACAGGAGACCTAGGAACAGCGAGGTTTGCTTAAAATGTCTGGTTCTTCCTGCAGTTTCTCTGAAATTCACTGCTGCGACCTCACTCGCTGTGAAGTACAGTTTTGATTACAGTATCATTTGAGTGCTGCCTGTGATGGCAGAGTGCCCGTCCTGACCTCTGGAGGGTCTTCCTGTTTTCTATTTTTTTGCTTCTTAATCAAAGAGAGAAGTTGCTAGCCACCCCCAGCTGCAAGTCTACCATGAGTCTTCACATACAAAAGTGCAAAAGAGAGCATTAAACACAACTATTTGAGGATTTCTTCCTTTCAATGCATATTTGTGCAAGAACTTTATGCAAATCTCCTGACGCTGCTCAGGATATTCTCCTAGATGCCCACTACCTTTGGTTTTCATTATACCATGAGCATGCATCTGACTTCAGCCAGCAGTTTTTAGTAGCTCTTCAGCAAACCCCAAACATTTGCCAATACCTTCAGTGGTGTGAGGAGTCCACAGCACACACCTCTTCTTAGAAGATGAAGAGCAAGGCATGGCAATACAACAGATTGTGTGGGAAAATGGCAAGCCCATCACGTGCCCATAATGCTACTGCACAGGGTAGGTCCATTTTTGATTTCAGGTATCACATTTCAGCTGCAGTGCATGGGAGTTGGGGCCGGAAACCCCCTGTCACACCATAGCCATGCTGCAGGTGTGTTCAGGTCCAAATGTAAACTTTGCAGATCAGTAAAACACCCAAAAAATTGGTAGCCTTTGCAGTTCTCATGGGAAACTTGCCATTGGAATAGATTACCTTAACTCCAAGTCCCCTACAAATGTTGCAGCAATTATACAAGGCATGCAGGAAAACTCAGGACCTGCCTGCCTACCTTCCTACGGGCTCTTCTCAGATAGATGTTAGTCCTCTCAAGGAACAGGATGTGATGGAATTAAGGCTCATGGTGCTGCTCGCTGGCTCTGCTCAAGGGCTGGAAGAGAGTTTCAGAGGCATTCAACCCAGGGCTGGGGAAGCTAACTGGCTCTGCTCATGAACCACCCCCAGCACACCACTGTCCTGAGTGTCAGTACAAACCCTAGGAAACACAAGCTTGTCAGTTTGGGCACCATGCTCCAGCACAGGCTACGGCCATGCCTTGGCTTCCTCAAGGCAAGAAGTATTCTTCTCTTCTGAGAGCATCTCAGCTTTCAGGGATGGATGCAACTATGGTACTGAGGCAGAGAGAAAAGCTGCCTCTCAGCTTTTTCCCTGCACTAACCAGTGGCAGGTAATTAGATGGCAAATGTCCTACAATGCCTTGTGGTTCTCCTAGGAAATCCTGATTTGGCTAATCATTTTAGCATAAACTGCAAGAAAACTCTGGATAGCAGAAAAAAATGAGCTCTCATTAAAACTATCACACTGCCTTTCTTGGTGAGAAGAATAAAACTTCCTTCTATTGCTCAGATAAACACACTGTGCATGAGCTGTGGGTTCTTCCCCTTCATGCTGTTATCAAGAGTTTAGCAGCCACATCAGCTTTGTCTTCAGTTTGAGTATTTTCCTGTTTCACTTTCTCTGCATCTTATTGAGTACAGACTGTTCTTTGATAACTCCACAGATAACTGCTCTTTCTGGACTTTTATTTTCACCATTCATGAAACACCTTACATGAGTGGATCTCCATACACTTCAGGAAGCTCTGGAAGGGAATATCTGGAGGCAGATGTGGTTTGATTCTCCAATACCTCGTGCTGCCCTTCATAATAAATAAAGCTTAAAGACCTGGAAAGTAATTTGAGGTGTGGGAAAGGAGAATCCATTTTCACAGAATTGCAAATCCCATCTGCTTTTCATGATGAAGTTATATGCTGGTGGGCATTGTGTCTCTAGAAAGTAATTCTCACACAGAAGGCACAAGAAGTCTGTAGTAGTTCCAGAAGGCAGCAGTCAGCTGTCCCAGCCCCTCATGCCTTGTTTTAACAGTGAGCCTCACACACAGAGGCAGTGGAGACTTGGCCTCAGGCACCAGGTGGCTTGGAAAGATGACAGGTTTTTTAGCACTTAGGGTTTTCACTGCTGCTATGGTGCCCAGGTGCCCACCCCAGACAGATGCCTCCAAAGCAGCTGAGCAGCGTCCCTTCTTGTTTCTAAATAATCTCTCATGTCCATCATCTCCATGGGGAAAAGGAAAATATGCTACAGAAAGGACATGCCTCGATTTTCTTCTTACCAGACAATTTTTTTTCTAGTCTTTTTCATATTAAATGTCAGTTTCTCTGCTTTGGGTCAGCCAGCTACAGGTATGCAAACCCAAAGATTCAATTTATTCACGTGTGACCCTCTCTCCCACCCGTAACCAAACAAATTGGCGATGCTTTAACAACAACTGCATGTTGCAGCTCAGAACACAACCAAGAAAATTACCTGGCACAGCTGCAAGTTGTTCACCACACTGACAAACAGTTGCCAACCACTTTCTTCTGCTCTCCAAGCTTAATCATGTTACAGACACCGCTTGGAAACCACATCCTTCTGTTGCAGTACGACTTGTCCCCACCGCTTACGACACACTTTCTGATTAAAGGCATGAATGCCATGTTTCATCGCAGAGAGAAGTCGCTGTGGGTGTTCAGAGGATCCCCAGTCTGCACAGAAGATCCTTTGCCCACCAGCTGCAGAAACTCACTTCAGGCACCAGGACCCCCTTTGCCTTTAGCCAAGTGCTATCCTCATCCAATAGTGGACTGCTTGGCACTCTTCCTCCAGCGCTTTTGGCTCACACATTCCTTGCTCGATAGCATATCACTGCTACTTTACTCAAAGGAAATCAAACAATCCTGCCAGGGATGTAAGGGAAGAAATTCACTTCTCATAAACTGGCTAGAAAGAGGCAAATTCTCTGCCTACCAGCAGGAACGTGCCTATGAATAGCCACTGTGTAAACACAGATTGCACATTGCAGAATGACATCCAGCGTAGTTAGCGCCAGCCATCTCTTCCTGAAATTCAATAGACATTGATATTTATACCCAGCCTTTGAGGTTTAGCATGCTTCAGCACAAATATACTTTTATTAATACCACATAACACTGGGCCTTATTGACTCTTATTGAGTCCTATGCCACTCACAGGTATACATTTTTGCCTGGACTGTCATGCTTGAAATAAGTTAAGTCAAGAGTGAATGATCTTTCAACAGAGTATGTAATATATTTAAGGCCACATTCGGCATTATGTTCCTTACTTCCCTTCACCAAAGTGGTATTTATAGAGGAGGCTGCATTCTGCTCAGCAGTAGATTAGTGCTAATGATATATGACTCCAGGGGTTATAGCAGAGTTGATCTGGACATATATTGACAAAACAGGGAGTGGGAATTTGGCCCAACATTCTCAGAATAGGAGTACTAGAACTGGAGTTTATGCCATGGAGGAATTTGGTCCATAATCTTTCTGAAACAAGGGAGCCAAATAACGCAAAAAAAGAAGCTGCTCTAAAGTCTGTTTACAAGAAAATCCATGATCTCCAGTGATTTAGAGTCCAGCTAGAGGAAGGTTAAGTTCAAGAGCAATACAACCTGACTAAAATAAGTTATTTCTCCCTGTCAAATGTCCTTTTAATAGAAATAAGGACAAATAAAATTCTTAAGACATGACCTTGCTGTGGAAATAGAATCCTTTTATGCTTTCCATCTTAGACCCTGTGCTGTACAAAGACATAACTTCACCTCTAAAGCAGTGTCTGCTTCTACTGTCCAAGTATTCTCATGAATCTTCATCAATATAAATTCTTCAGTGGCCATAGCAAAGAGTCTGGTCTGTGTGTCTGAGGTTCAGTTATACCAGACAGATCTGGAAGTTAGCAGAGCAAGATGCAATGATCCATGTTATTATTCACTTATTTGCCCAAGCAGGAGTTGGGTTCTGCCATTTCCAGCTCAGAAGACCCAGCACAGAAGCAGTGACTGCCAGGGTTTCAGCAGCAGAGCAAGGTGCATTGATTATACCCTTTTTCCCTTCCAGACTGACCCTCCCTTTCCCCTCTCCTGACATTACAAATAGAGCTCATCTCTACTGCAACACTGGCCTGAAATAGGTCAGGGAGTCTTCAAAGAAAAATCTACATGCAGGAGTCACAAATTTCCATCCAGTGGCAGACAACCAGCAGGCTAGAGGAGGAAGGAGCAGAAAGGAGTTGGCTCATGTTGGTCCAGGGAAACTGCTGCTCCTTTTCTCTTGCTCTGCAGTGCCAGATGGCCGGCCCCATCCTGCTTGCTGCATTTTGGTGTATCACAGCAGGCACTGCCTAGCTGTGCAGGAGGGAGGGAGGCAGAACTGCCAAGGTTAGCAGGTTGTGAGGCTCTGCACAGGCAAATTGCGCTGCTGATTCAGTCAGCCAACTCCCCTGCAGGGGTCTTTCTTTAAGGCTGAATCTCAACACCTCTCCTCTCCAAGAACGTCCCCAGCATCCAGACAGAGATGAATGAAAGAAGAAAACACACCATGCAAACAAGCCTTCAGCACTTAGCTGATTTTGCTGGGGAAGATCCCACGTGCTAACTGCCTCCACTCACACACCTAATTGCTTCTAAGTGTGGTGCTTTCTGAGAAAATCCCACTTGCACTGACACTCTGGTTTTTCAGGGTGTAGCCACTGGAAAAATAATGAAATAGGGTAAAAACATTTTTTAAATAAAAATAAGCCAAGTCCATAAGAGATGCATATCTTTCAGCACTTCAGTTCTTCTTTGTCTAAAAACAAGAAATAAAACTCTACCATAATTTAGCCTGATCTTCCAACATATTTATGTTCATATCTCATGGGTTTCAGTGAAAAATGGAACTAAACTATGTACCATATCCCAACAGCTGCTAAGTTTTGTATTTGGTTTTTTTGCATTTGTATTTGGTTTTTTGCATTTGTATTTTGTATTTGAAAATAATGAAAGCCATAACTTTGCCAGTGAATACAGGAAGCTAATTTCACTTATCAGCTCCATCCTTAATGTGGCAGCATACTTACCAAGTATTTCATTTGCAAAATGCAAACAGACAAGTTCTGCTGCTTGAGAAGCATTATGGTTTTTCAGTCAGACAAAGACATTTGTGTGCTTTGCACTGGCCAGGCACAAAACTGAGCCAAAGTAGTGGGAGGAAACAGGCAGCAAACCCCCAGGTTCCAGTTCTCTTCCCCAGCCAGCTGCCTCCTGCTTGCCCTCCTCTGGCTGCTTGGCTTTTGAACTCTCAGCCTCATGGCTGCAAAAAGAAAAGCTCGAGGTGTTTTACCCAGCCTGACCTCCACAGTTGTGGTTCAGCTGTGCTCTTCAGTGATACCCAGCACTGTAGCTGGGAGACAAGAAAGGAACTCCCAGTTTCCACCCAAAGGCCAGAAGCATTTCTGTCTTCTTGAGGAAATCTTGCCACTGGTTCACAGTGCCAGAGGACACTTACATCTCACAGAGATGTCACAACTGCAGCTTTGATGCAGGCACACATATTTAGGAGAGGGATGAAACCTCGGGCACATCCTTACCAGTGCTGGAACTGGTGCCTTTCATTGTGGCTGTGCAGCCAGTGTTGAGACCTGGACTTGTCGCTGCTCCGCATCCTGCCTGTCCCCTGGCATCCCTGTCTGCCCCATGAACCCCACCTCCAGTCCTGCAAAGAACAGCAGTTTCTGTCCCCACAGGTAGTCCTGCTGCTGTCATTAAATGTGTTTTGTAGGACTACTGTCAATATTAATAGGAATACATTACAAGGGATTACTTGCAATTCTCCTTTTGCAGGGAGCTAGACCAGGCTGCCTTTGTCCTGATTTTCAGACACGTTTTTTTTCATTTAATATATTTCCTCTCTGAATGGCTCTCAAAAATTGTAAAGGCTGAAACACTTCCAACTTTAACTTGAAGCATAAAGTATTTTTTTTCCAGATGATCCCTATTTATGGGCTTGCAGCACTGGCCAGTGTGGTCTCAGAAGGCTGAACTGAAGTAAACAACATGTTGAAATATATTTAGTGAATTATCATGCAAACCACGGAAGAACATGAAGAGAGAGAGAAAAGGTTTCTTGGTCGGGTAGTGATTTAATGTTTTCTGTCAAAGAAATCAGATATTAAAAAGGCCTATTAGGTCACTGAGCTCAGCTTTCCTGGGCCATGCCATAATTGTTTCTTATGATAAATTTAATTTCAAGTGCTTTATCTAGTTAGACTTGAAACCCTGTAAATGAAAATGCTTGTACCCCCACCCTGAAGGAAGAATTCCACAAACTATCACATCTCCCTGTCTCACACAACTATCAGAACACCCATTTGGCAGATTAGGATGTATAATAGTAAGGATGAGAAGTCATTTTATGGTGTCGAGAGTGTGCGTAACATCACTCAGGGTACAAAGTTATTTGTTACTCTTCCTGCCTTCCTCCAACAACATAATGTAAATGCTGTGCAAATGATATTAGAACAATGCAACAAAAATTACAATAGTGAAGGCAGGATTATCACTCATTTGACATAATGTCAATGGGCTGGATTTTTGGCCTGAAGAAACTACATCTATTTGCCTGTGTATACATGTTCAGTAAGGCTTTACCGAATGACTCATGGAGTCATGAAATGTAAGGCATGTGACATGTGTCAATCAGCTCATTTAATCACAGCACTTCACTGTGGCAGTCAGGGAGCTGGGTAGGGCTCCAGAGCTGGGCGCTCAAGTATGCTCTCTCTTCCTGCTTCTGGGCAGAACTTGAGGATCTTTTAATTTCACATGGGATTTCTAGTCTTGCAGCAATCCAGTCAGAGCTATTGCATTGCAGCTGCCCCCTCCTGTCCTCTCTCTCCAAGCTCCTGGATGTCTATGAATAACAAACGTTTCCACTGCATAACAAGTTCAATTTTACAGCACTTGATCTTGTCAATCTAGCCTTTTCAGGAAGCATCAAGCTGTTCAATAATGTATGAACAACAAAAGCACTGCACACTTGTAGAGTAGGTGCATAATTTAGGGAAGGATTGTGTAGATTTTGTGAGATTCTTACAGCACCTGCATAGCACATTGCCACCAGGCTGACTGTTCTGGGACATACAATATGGTCAGTGCAGTCAATCTACAGATCATCTCATTGCTCTTGAAAAAGTGTATTTTATTGCTCTGTGCTCCCTTACAGAATGGTTGTGCAGCAGATGGTTGTTGGGTGTGATGCTCTCTGGAAGACAGTGGAGATGCATTTTGGCCAAATTCTAGGTGGAAATACTGCTCTCTCAGCAGGAGTTCAGAGCTGATATCACACTGCTAAAACACAGAATGAGTATATGCTCTGGAAGATGAAGGCAGCTCAGTGTTTGGATGCACCTGTGTCTGTCAGCCAATTTGTTTGAACAATGTTAACTTGAAGGCTGCATAAGGCATTAGGAGAAATTTGACCTTCTAGCAAAGGCCATCACATCTCAGCCACTCCTATGGCAAGGGCAGCAGTCCATTCCTGGCTGCAATGTGTCTGCCAAAAATGCATCTGATGATTTCAGGAGGGACAGTAATCCTTCCTTCCTTCGGAAGTTTGTTCCTGCCTTGTTGTTTCATCATAGTGTTTGTTTTTTAAACTTTGCAAAAGTTATGATCATTGATGATAAAAATCTGTTTAAATCAGTAACCACTTGTGTAAATTTATCCCAGCAGGTCAGTAATCTCTGTGAAAGGATGTGATGGTCTCAAGCTAGTAAGCTCCCTATCATCAAGATTTAAAAAAAAAATCTCCACCTTACCCTTACACAGCAATAGTTCACAGCCTGTCTAGGTGACCTCAGCAGAGACACCTGATTGGGTTTACAGAACTGACAATCTTTGTCAAAATTTTCAGGCAGGTCAAGATGCCATGTTGCTTATAACTGAAGCAACAGCATTCTGCTTTCCTTTATGACTCAGTAGCCAGGCAAAAACTGAAGGAAATCCACAGCAGTGGTTGGCAAGTGAGGTACAGTTGAACCATAAAAACTGACAGACAATTGTGAAGGGGGCACTGAATATTTTTGCATACTTTGTTTAAGCAATAAGTTTACAAGGAGAGCTTTCAAAAATGTGGATATGTTCACCAAGAAACCAGCTTGTATAAAGACAGGCTTTTATTCTGGAGAACTTACTTACATGTTTAACTCAAAATGGAATAATCCAAGAACTCAAAACCAGGCCCACATGAACAAGCCTTTGCAGGTAGCAGGACCCTGCAGATGCTGTGAACAGAGCACAAAACCGGTGTTTTACAGGAACATTGCCACACAGAGCCCAGCAGCAGTTCATTTCCAAATATGACATCCAGAAAGAGTTCAGGTGTTTTGAAAATTGTCATGTTGTCTCTAGTCTACACACTAATTTTCTAAGACTGATACAGGATAAGCACTGGCCTTGTTAAGTACATGTCTGATCTCTAGAAGCATTAAAACTCTTTATTAAAAAAAAATTCAGAAAAATGAACTCCAGAAAAGATATCCAATAGAATTTTTGTCGAGGGCAAAAAAGGGTTTTAGGCAACTTCTATTTGCTGTATTTCCAAAAGCAATGAAACACTTTCAAAGTTTATGTTTCTCTTGACATTTCTCAGATACTAAAGTACTGAAAGGCAAGACTGGGAGCCACAAAGGTACTTAAGTGCTTCTTGTTTAATTAAGGGTTAGTCAACCAAATACTTAAGCATCTAGGCATGCATGTCCTGCTTTCTTTCACAAGACATTTGCAGCAGAACAGAGACTAGATATGAAATTTCTTGAATTTTAAACTGCCTTACAAGTCAGCCAAACTTTCACACCTGGCTAATGGAAAATTTTCCTGAGCTTAATGGACTATGCTGAAGATCTGAAGTTGTCACTCAAGGCAGAAATTTCAGCAGGGGAATGGGACTCAACCAGGTTTCTAAGAATGTTTAGTCATGTGTACTTGCCACTGTGGATATAAAATAAATGAATAGATGCTATTACTGAAATCTGAGTATTTGCAAATGTTCTGATCTTAAATATTAGGAGTAACTCAGCCAAAATCTTTGTCTTACCTGTTTTTCAAACTTATCTGCTACCACCCTTGCTAATGAGTTTGAGTTTTGAACCAGACACTTTAACAGCAAATCACTCAAAGTGATCTTACTTGAGCTGAAGAGTAAACTTCCCTTTGCTTGGGGCTTAACAACACTGATCCTCTACTGCTTCTTTGAAAAATTCCTATTTCAGATAACATTATCATGGAGTTCAGCAAGAAATAAAAGGCTGTTTACATAATTCATATAGTTTACTTAAATTTTAGCATTACATTCAGATTACATGATGAAAACTAACCTGTCTGGCTACCCTTTTCCCCTGGTTTAAATAGCACCATGCTGCAGTGTGTGGGATTCAGACATGGAACAGCAAGAATGCGCACTCAGGCAAACAAACTGTTTTCTCATGTTGGGATGCCATTTCTAGTACACCATTTGGGGGGAAAAAAACCCCAAAACAACAAAACAAAAAACCCAACCCCCTTCCATATACTCCTCTCCAAGTATTTTGTATGGCTGCCTGTGCCTGTAACATTTGGATGCATTCCCAACAGTGGAGTCCAAAGTGTGTCCGTCTAGTTGAAGGCTGCTCTGCCTGAGGAAAAGATCCCTTTTCAAACGGATAGAAGGGAAAGGATGAAGGAGAATGTTTCTGTGGATATGGTTTTACTTACAGCGGCAAAGTCTGATCTCAGAAACTTTTCGGTAGTTCTCAAAGACAGATCTAGGTTCAATCAGTCTCCTTTAAGATATGCAAATTATTAATTGCATTGTGCCCTTTTTAGCCAGCCAGCCGACTAAATTATACAACGCTTCATTTTGCAAAAATAGAAAGTATTCCCAGGCAAAGCAAATCAGTTCTCAAGTAGCTGATTTAAAATTCTTTCTCCGAGAGAAACCTTGAAAACAATGTAACACCTCAAATCTGCTTAGAAATTTTGCGGAGTAATGTTATTCTGTTCCCATTAAAAAATAAAAAACAAAATCCTTCTGTATCATCATCTTTCAAAACAGGAGTTATATAACGCTCGACATTTAATGAACTTTTATTGACGTCCGTGGGACTACTTATGCTGAAGCTCGTCTTTGCGCACTTAAAAGCTAAAGGGCGCACTGGCAAGGGAAACTGCAGTGATGCCGTGACGCAAAAAAAAGAGAGGTTCATACCCCAGCTCTCCGAGGCTGCAGATAATATATTTGCCTCTGTCCTAATTATACACTCCATCTCCGTGCATTAGCATGGAGCCTAGAAAACCTGACTCATCATCCCTAACAATCCCGGCGACCTGAGGCACACACACACACACACACACACACACACACACACTCACACTCTCACACACTCTCGCATGCGTGCTTCCAACTTCTCCCAGAGCAAACACCTCATCCCGCTCCGCCTGGCAGCAGCGCAGCCGTGTCCCTGCACGCGCACCCCGCGGCTCCGGCAAGGAGAGCGCCTCGCTCCCCGTCCCGGGAACCGGGCTGTCTCCAGGGGATGAGGATGGCGATGGCCGCGGACTGGGCCTGGCCCCGGGGTGGGGAGCTGAGGCCGGCACCCCATCACACCGGTGCCCAAGCTGGGACCCCCGGGGCCGCTCCAGGGGGATGGGAATCGGGATCGGGATCGGCCCTGAGAAGCCGCGGCCGCAAGCCGCGACCCCGGCCCTGGGGGCGTGGCCTCTGGGCCTGCTTTGCATGGCGCCCACCCTATTGGCCGGCGAAAGGCACGCGCCGAGGCGCCGGCTCCGCCCCTCTCTGCCCAAGGCTGCCCAGAGACGCCGAAGGCCACACCCCTCCGCGGCGCCGGCCACGCCTCTCTCCCCGCCCCCTCCCGCAGGCTGCCCGGAGATGGGAGCCGGAGCGGGCGCTGCCCATTGGCCGGCGGAGGGTGGCCCGCCGCGATTGGCCGGCGGCGGCGGCGGTGGGCGGGGCGGACGGCGCGGATTGGCGGGCACCGCGGGGGTGTGCGCGGGGGGCGGTGGCGCGGAGCGGGCGCTGGGGCCGCGGCCGGGGATGGGGGCGGCCGGCGGCGCGGGCAGCTGAGCGGCGCGGAGCGTCCTGGGCCTCCCCGTCCCGCCCAGCCGTTCGCCGCCATCCCCGCCACCATGAACCGCCTCGGCTCCGGACCCGTGGGCAGCGCCGCCGCCGCTGCCGCCGCCGCCGGGCAGTACCGGGTGTGCGGCAATTGCCGGAAGGTGCCGAGACAGGTATCGGGGGGAGTCTCGCCGAGGCGGCGAGAGCTGCGAGAGAGGCTTGTGGAGGGGATTGGGGGAGCGAGCGGCAGTGGGACAGAGCCTTGGCGGGGTGGGACACGTTCGGCGACAGTGGGTGAGGGGAAATGGGAATAGGGCAGCAGTGGGGCGGAGGGATGGAGGCAGGCAGTGGGGGTGCGGGCTCTCCAGGAGGTGAGTGCCCGGGGAGTGCGGGGCCAGGGGCAGCAGAGGGGTGCGGGGCGAGGGGAGCTCGGAGAGTGCCGAGGGGTGCTAAGTCCCGCGCCCCCATCGCTCCCGTCCGTCTTGGGACGGCTGTCATTTGCCCTTGTCTCAGGCTGTCCCCTGCATCCCGAGGGCTTGGGGGGCACTCGGCCTCCCCGATGGCACCGGGGTCTTGACTTGGGGCCCAGCCGCGCTCGTAAAGTTTATTATCCACATATTTCGCCGGCGAAATTCATCACCGCGCTCTCCGTCAAGTCTTTGTGCTGGGGAGGGGGGGGATCCGAGATCAGAGGTTTAGAAATGTAAGAAAAGCAGCGCAGAGCTGGTAGCTCCCCGCCCCCCAGCCCGCCGATCCACATCCCCGCCGCTTCCCTGCGGATCCCCCGCGCCCGGAGGGGTGCGGTGCCCGCATCCCCTGCTCCGACATCTGCCCCGCGGGGAGCAGGAGCGGAGGTGCTTTCTGTTTGTCCAGTGCAAATGAATTAAAAGTGCTGAGCTGTTCAAATGCGCCGAGGCTCCGAGCGCCCAAGATGAACGCGATGCCGGTTTTGGTTTTATTTTAATTCAATCTCTCCCAGCACATTTTGCTCCAGGTTGGTTCTTGCAAATGCTAAGAAAGCCTGTAAGTCAATGAGCTCAAATATTTGCGCTCTTTGTCCAAAAACTGTTTTTCTTCCTCTGTGGGTCAGGCCAAGTGCCAATCAAAGTTGTTTTTCAAGCCTCTCTTCCCTGCAGTAGGACTGCTTTTTTCTTTCTTCCCTTTTTTTTTTTTTTTTTTTTTTCCAAGGGTTTGGTTTTTTGGAAAGGAGGTGTGTATTTAGGGGAGGGGGAGGAGAAACGTTAAAAATCGGTCAGAGAGAGAAGCAGATCTTAAAAATCATGTTTCTTGAATATTTTAATGGAAACAAAATCTTATTAAATGTGCATGCTTGGTATGTGCAGTTATTTTTTCCATAAACTCTTGGATCGTATTACAGTTGATACTTGGTGCTCAGCTCTTAGCTCAGCTTGCGAGAAATGTAATGGATCAGAGAAGCACACATCAGCAGAGTCTGATTTTTAACCATTTCATTGCAGGACCAAATCCCTTTTTGGCTTTAGCTTGCCGTTTTTCCCACTTTAAGAAAAACAAGTATTTAAAACAGGGTTAAAGCCTGAAACAGCTTCAGACTTGACATATGTCTAAAGACATACAAATTAACCAGTGCCAAATATGTCTGTAGAACAAGCAGAGAGGGAGCTTGCTTTGTTCTGCCAAATAATCAAAATGTTTTGTTGACAAATAAAGTGGTGCTTGGCAGCACTTATAGATCTAAAATTAAATTTAAGTTACTGAATTTTTTTTTTAAATCATATTCCCACCCTGCTGGGTAGGACTTTTTTTGTATACCTCTTTAATACCAGTGGGAGGTAGGAGGTGGGGACAGGGTTAGATGGTACTTTTCTGGTAATGAGAAACTTGCTGGATTTGATTTATTGTTGTATTTTTATTTCATTATAAAGTAGTTTAGGGGTGATGGTGAAACATAGGAACCCAATTGGGTGTGTTGGGGAAGGCAACTTAGTGCTGCTCTGCTTTGGCTGTGGTCATTTCAACCATACAAAATTGGGCAAGAATAAAGAAACTGAGTGACAGCCCATGAAACCCTCTTGAAACATAGGTGTTCTGTGCTTTCAGTGCTGGTACTGGAACATCATTCTATCTCTGTTGTAGGCTGGACAATAAAATGAAGTGCAAAGCTTCTGGCTACATCTGTCATTATTTAAAAGTTGGTGTAATAAAAATCATTGTAAATTTTAACCTTTTGCTCCTCATTGGCAAGCATGCAATTAGAAAATATGATGAAAAAAACCAAGATGTTTGATAGAAGTGAGACGCAAATTTGATCTGAGTCTCAGAGTAATAATCTTCAGATAAGTGCTGCCTCATCTGTTCTTTTGATGGTATTGGGTTGGTTTTTTTTAATGTTCATGTGATAACATACTGGAAAAAATGATTGGCCTTGAAACATGTTGAATCTCTTCTGCCCTCCTCTGTTTTAAGTCTTTACTTGAAGTCATTTGAATGCTCACAGTTTAGGTAGTGCTGTTGTCAAAATCATAAGGGGCAAAGCAAGCTTTCAACTCAGTGGCATACAATGAAATTTGAAATAGTCTAGCAGGTTTTGGATTCTCATGGTGAAGGTAAGTTTCTCTTTCACCTGGGAAACAGGAAAAGCTAGATGCAGCACTTTATGCTTCATCCAATTTCAGATTAAACAAAGTTACATTTTATTATGGAAAGTTCTGTGAGGGCAGCACTGAGGATTCATGGGTTGAATTTGTCTATGAAGAAGGTTTCTTATATTAAAAGGATTCAATTTCCAGTTGGGTTTATTGTTATGGTACTCTTTAGATAATCAGATCTGCTTCCAGAACAATTGTTGCTAATCAGAAGGGCTTAGACAGCCACAGATACAGCAACTGCATCATTATTTGGTTTAGGAGAAAACAAAGAAAGGACAGCCAGTCATAGGTGATGCTGTCTTGGGTTTGGTAAGTGAGCTTGTTGAATAGACAACCAAGGCTAATGGTTTTAATCAGTTTAAAATCAATGGAAGAATGACCAAAGCAGCACGAGTAGCTCTGGTTCATGGGATGGACGGGCAGCCTTTGTAACAAAACTGTGGCATACCAGGAGGGAGAAGTGCTTAGCAGGGCATAGGAGTGCTGTTGCCACCTCTTTCCTAGAAGTGGCTGAGAGTTGCTGCCACTTCAGTAACCAGGACAGCTCCAGTTCTCCCCCTTGGAAATGCAACATGTAGGGGAGTCCCTGGGCAGGTGAGCTCCAGGGCGTTATCCTGGAGCCTGATGGAAACTTAAGGTTCTCCTGCCTAAACAAAATCAATATCCTAAGCAAGAAAGAAGAGAATATGATACAGGAAGAGCTCAGTATTTCTTTGGATAAATGACTGCTTCAGGAAGGCTTTTAGGAATAAGCAAAAAGTCTTCAGGGGATGGAAAAATCCTGATATGTCAGGAAATGTAGGAACAGGGAGGATCTGCCAACAGTTCAAGCCTGGTTGCAAATTGCAAAGCATGTGAAGTAAAAGGTTCTTTTACATGTATATACAAGTTGGTGGGACAGAAAAGTATAAACATGGTTCCGGGATTAAATATTTGATTTATGTTAGATTTCAGTGAGGGAGATAGAAGGGCAGTGGCAAGATGTGTGATGTGGGAGTGTGGTTTAAAAGCAACCTTCAGTGTTGGCAAGGTGGAAGTGGACATGACTTAGCAGACCCTCCTGGCTTGAGCCAGTGTCTTTGCTGGAGTGCAGCATAAAGGCATATGAAATCCAGGATTTTCCTGGTATTTATAGACCTACCCAATGAGGGGTGAGAGGGGAAATACTCATAAAAATGATGGACATAATTTGCTCCTCATCCTCCCATGCCTGTCTCGTTCTTTAATACAACTCTCAATACTGTACAAAGTTAAAAGTTACTAAAGCAAATATGAAAAAAAAAAATGTATGGCATGATATCACCAGAAGTAGGTCATGCTAGACTAATGTAGTGGTCTTCTATTGATAAGACAGCTGCTAGAGTGTCCTCTTCCAAAAGCTTTGAATGGACTAAAACTGCACTGTAGTCATTAAACATCTGAAGAAACATCAAAGGCTGAACTTGACACTGCAAGTCAATGCAAATTAAATGTTTGTATTTACTAACATCAAATGTCTTATATATCAAAAAGTTTAACTGGGTTTGAAAACTATTTGGGCAAACTCATAACAGAAAAATTAAAGAACACATGGAAATATGAAATAGCAACACCTCTCAATATATTTTCTGTATGCTTTCCTGGCTGCTACATGTATCCTACTGTCCCTATTGGCAGTGAGAGGTTACTGGGCAGGAGGGACTTTTGATCTGACACAGTTTGTCTGTTCTTCTAGTACTGTTAATTACAGTGATTGGGAACTGATGAGAATGGGAATTACCGTGGGTCACGCTGAAAGGAGAAGTCACTGTGCTGAGAATATGATACAAGTGATAAATGTTATTGGAACAGGGAGAGAGGGACATTTCATGGAGAGCTGGGAGATCTTGAGCACTGGCATAGTTAAAGTGATGTGAAATGCAGTGGTGTGAAATGTGAGAGTGCAGGCTTGGCTGTTTGCTGCTCATCACTTTTAATAAGAGCAGCTCCTTGGAAGGAGCAGGGAGAAGGATGTCTATGCAGAAGGACCAGCACCTTACTGTCACCCTGCAAGGGTGGTGGTGTTGAAAAGGAGGGAAGCTGGGAAGGATGGACTCTAATTAAACAGGCACAGAGGGGAGCTGGCTAGGTGCTGGGAGAAAGGGCATACTCATTTTGCAGAAGGAAGCTGAAAAAGTTTGTTTTTTTAATGCAGCAGAAACAAAGGCAGAGAGGGGATATGATCAGTGTCTATAAATACATCTCATGGTGAGAGCAAGTGAGAAATTAGCTCAAGAGTAGATGGATGTAATATGGTCATAAATACATTTAGGCTGGAAAATTGAAGTATCCACAGGTACAAGAGTCTGGAAGAGTTTGTTCTAGGTCTGATGCTGCCAAAAAAAGCACCCACTTTTAAGATAGAAAAATGAGTGAACGTCATTAAATGATGCGGTGCTTACAATAGCTCTAGCCTCGGCTCAGGGAGTTGAGGTCATATCTAAAAAAAAAAAAGAAAAAAGAAAAGACACACTTTCATTCACAGTATTGTTCTGTGTGGGTAAGTAAGAAAGGAGCCCAAAAGTGAACCCAAAATAGTTTAATGTCAGGTCTCACAGGCCTGTGTAAGCTAAAATATGTGTCACCATGAGTCATGAAGATGCATGGAGATGCTGTTACCTGCACTGTAAAAATCAAGAGGCCTTTCAAGGATATCTCAGCTATTTTGAGGGGAGTCAACCTGGTTCAATCTATTCTGAGCATAGGCAAATCAAAGTTGCTATGCCTTTGCTTGGAAAACACCCTGGGTTTTCCACAATGTAGCATTTCTGTTTTTTGTTGAGTTGCATAGTCTAGTTGGCTTTGGAAATCTCATCAACAAACCTTGGCTATCACAGAGAATCTTAATTTGTAAAACCAAATTATGCCTTCTATGATTTGATACCTCTTAATAATAATCTCTCTTCACATAGTAGGGGATGTGAGGAGCTGCCTAGATGGCTTTCAATCACCAATGTGTTTCTTCCTAAAGGAGTTCTGAAAATGATTTGCAAAGTCTGTCATGAAAAATCAACTCTGTTTGCACTGGGTCTAATTTTAGCAACGTTCTGTTGTGTAAAACATTGTGTCTGCCTTCAGTGTTTGTGTCTTCCAGTCCCCTGGAGCACTGGTGAAACATGGTGAAACCAGCTCAGGTCACTCCAACTAATCCTGCATGCACAGCTGGGGGGACAAGACGGAATTTTTTGGGATCCAAAAGTGTAAAGCTATAAACCGAGAGCAACAAACCAAACTTTTTAGGGCAGTTAAAGTTGATAGCAACAGGCCCCTCACTCTCGTAAGTAATTCTTACTTTTTCTTGAAAGGTTTGATTAAAAAAACTCCCAACAAACTAACAACTAAAAATAAGGTTCTTTCCTGTGAAATAAATGCAGTGAAAATCCAGAGTTGACCAGTTTCTTTCCTTCCGCATCCTCATGAGTGTTTCAATAATTTGTATCTTTTCAAAATCTGATCCATTTAACTGATTGTTCTCCCATCCCCTGTGTAGTCTTTACATCCTGGAATCAAAGGGCTTGCACGTGTGTGCTGGTCCTGAGGCTGCCTGGGTTCTCCTACTTTTGCCTTTAAAACTACTGTAAAGAAATGTCCTTGTGTTTTCCTAGTTTTACTGGCTGAAAATGAGATGGCAGAACTATTAAATTTTCATTAGACCTGTAATGAGAGTGGTATGAGTGAAATGAACCTCTGGTGAACGACGCTGTTTTGCAATGAAAAGCTGTAAGAAGTGACCTTGTAGCAACCATGCTCATTTAGAATAGTTCTGTTTTAAAAAACAAAAGCAAAAACACAGTCTTCCCTGAATTACAGAGAGAGAATGGAGGTGAGAAAGGAAAGAAAGTGGGCAGGAGGATTTTCTTCAAAAGAAACTTTGAGGTTTAGTGTTGGGAGTGGGTTAGCCAAGTGTGGAGGTTGTCCTCTGCTAAGACTTACTTCTGCTGGTGGGAGTGGAGCATTGCATTAGCCAAATCACAGGCTGTGGTTTGGAGATGTGGACTCTGTGAACATTTGCTTTAAATTTATGCATATTACTTAATTAGGGCTTCAAATCTCACATCTCTTTAAATGGCAGTGTTTTGAAATCTGAAAAAAGTAATATGGTTCATTAAGAATCCTTGGTTTTTCCTCTCTCCCACATTGGTGAGGGAGCTGCTAATACTCATTTAGTTCTTTATTTGAACAGTTTTTTTCTGGCTAGGGAGATTTGAGAGAGAGAAGATAGTGGTATAATTCTCCCCTGGCTGTGCATAGCTGGGGTCTGGAGATTTTATTATCAGATTTCCATTTACAGGGCTGGAAAGTAATGAGGGATCTCAAGCATAGTTTGCATGTCCAGGCTGAATATTGGCTTTTGTCTAAGTGGGTCAGGATGGACCAGGGGGGGAAATGGGGCATTTTCAGAAGAATAGAAATTTGAATTGTCAGGAGGGAGACCTCAGTTAATGAGAAATCACACCTCATCATCTTTGGAAAAACCTGTATGGAAATAATTTATGCTGTTTAATTTCTCTGTTCTTTGCAGGTGTTCCTGTTTGTATGCAGAGGTGTTTCCCATTGTTGTCTCTGCAGCCCAGCCTGGTAGTCTTTGGGCTTTGAGTAGAAGTTGTAGGGAATGTAATGCAGATGAATCAAATTGTGAAATGCCATTACAGGGAGGTAGGGACACTCTCCACAAACAATTTTTTTCTGATTGTTTGCCTATCAGTCAGTCCATGAAATATATTGCAGATACTTCAAGACATTTTATGCAGTTCTTGGTATGCCATCCTGGGCAGACCAGTGTTACTTGTAATAGGGGAGGCCATGATCAAGGGGTATGAATTTTAAATGTCTCTTAATCACTAGTTTCAAATTTTTATTATAGGATGCTTCTTGCATATCAGAGATTAGATAACTATCACTTGGGACAAAATACTGGTATAGATGGTAGTTAATATTATGTGTTTATGAAGCTGAAAAACTATTTTGTTCCTGTTACAGACCATATCAACCACCGATTTATTCAAATATCTTCATTTTCGCATATTTCTTAAATTGAGAGGGGCTTTTTTCTTGTAGGGCATAATCTTTGTGGCAGTCATGAACTTAAGTTAGGGAGAGACTGAACTGGGTGTAAGTGATGGTGCTCAAGGTAAGAGACAGAAGTCAGTGCTCTTAATCTAGCAAAACATCTTAGTTCTTTCCCGAATGCCCCTGGTTACCTGAATTAGGGTAAGATAAATAAACAGATACAACCTTGTGATTGAACACCTTCTGTTGTTGTTAATGACTCTCATATTACTCTTAAGGTAAGCACCTTGTTTTATTAGACTAGCAATGGATTTCTAATGAATTCTGAACTCAGCCCCCAACCTTTTGAACTTGGTAATAGTGCGAGGCTACCTGCAGTCCCCTTCCTCAGGCGATCAGGTGGTAAAAATTAATAATGGAATGGAATATGAAGTATTCCTGGCTTCATGTGTTGGGAGTAGGCTGGAACAGAAATAATAAGTCTTTAACACAAGGGAATATGGTGTGGTCAGTGTGTGGACCACCCTTTGGCTTGTGGTTTAAGTCTTCCAGTAGACACAAATGTTAGGTTAATGTGTATGAAAGCCAGGAGGAATCACATTCATGAGAATTCTTTGGAGTCATAGACCTCTGTTACCCCTGCAAATGCAAAAGACATTTGGAAGAAAAGTAAAAGGTAACTTGAAAATCAGGTTTTCATCTGCTCAGAATGAGCAATAAAGTCATAAATACAGTCAGTGTCTCAATTGCTGCAGTTTGGAATCAAAATGAGTAATTGTGTATCTGTTTTAAAGCATATTAAATTTCAAATTAGTTTTGTCATGAAACTGGAGAGAAATGTAAATTCCTTCAGAGTCATTTGACACTTGATAGGATGGATCAAAATTGTTCCTTAGAAAGGAGGAATGGTTGCAAGAATGACTCCTCACTTAACATTTTCAAATGAAAAATTCATGCTTCTGAGCAATCGCACATAACCTCAGTAAAACAAAGTTATGTTCATGACAGTGAAGGAATACAAGCTGTCTTGGTGTAAACCATTCAGAGCAGTACACAGCTGCTTACTCAAAATCATCATTTATTTGTCTCTGGGCAGTTTATTACTGCATTGGATTTGCTCTGGCTGATACTAACAAAGCAATTGAACGCTAGCATATGTTCTTTCCTCCATATGAATTCTGCAGTTAAAAACTGTTTAATAAGACAGTGTCTTAACAGTGTTGAACCTAATTTAATAGCACATGCTTGTAAATATGTTTAATATCTCCTGCTGTAGCATGTGGTAAAGGGAATATAGTTACATTATTATCTAAATGTATCTGGAGGGGTTTTGGCCATATGGTTCTAAATCTGTTTGAAAGTAATTATGCCTATTAACTAAAAAAATAAAAAATATTCCCCTCTGAGTTGATTGACATTCCTCTCAGTAAAGCACCCTCACTGCTGATGAGAGGTGTGGAAATAGTAATTTGTTCTAGCATTTAGAAATTTGATTAGACCTCTAATGAAATGGAGCGCCTACATGCTGTCTAAATATTCTACCTGACACCAGCTGGATCTCATCCAGTGTGGAAGAACACTTGAAATGTTGCTGTACTACAGTATGTTTTGTGTCTTGAAGTCAACGTGCTGCCTGCATGCAAATACCCACTGGCTATTCAGCAGGCAGAGCAAACCTTGTACCTCCCTGGAAATCAGCATCAAGATGTGATTGTTCCAATGAGCACTGATTGCCTGACTGCAATATCTGGCTTAGAGTTGGAAAATTAAGGCAACTGTTTATAGAGAAGGACCAATACTACTAACTCTGTAATCTGGACTTCAGGTGCTTGTGCACATGTTATACACAGCTTGATGCATATATGAGGTAGAAACATGCTGAAGTTCCCCATTTGTCTCTGTTGTTGTCCAGTAATGAGGTGACAACAACACACTATAAATAAGAATTTAAAGTCGAAGCACCACATTTCTCTCCCGTGTTCAGTTCCCTCCAGAAGCTGATTGCAACAGCCATTACGTGCAGTGGCAGGTGTTTGAGCACCCATGTTTTTTAAGTCCTCTTTAATTCAGTTGCAGCCATTTTCACTCTAGACCACTATGGCTAGAAAACTCTAAATTGGGACTGTGTCAGTATCCAGTCCCTAGTGGTAGGAGGCATCAAAATAGTTTAGGAACACTTGATGTACTTGGTGTTCATTAGTCAACTGTTCATTTTGATTGGTTGCCTTCTCCCTATGAAATCCAGAAGACAGGCTTTAATGCATCTCACTAGAATCAGACATGGCATTCTTTCTTGTGTTTTGGGGTTTTGTTTTTTTCAGTTCTGTTTCTCCACCATATTTAATATTTTTACATTTTGCAGTTGCCACATTCAAACAAATGCAGTGGAAAGGTTGAACCAGAAAATCTCCTGACTACTTTATGCCATATTAATGCTTCTGAAAATATTTTCATCTTCTTTTCCCTCCAGAAAACCCAAACAAACTGTCCAATTACATTAGTATTTAAAGTTTTGTGTTACTGGGAAAAGACAGTATGAGGCGGTAACATTGGGGGTCATTCAAGTAGAATCTGCTTTGAAATAAGTGACTTTTATTCCAGCAATTTCAAACTTGTCTTGCTTCTGTGCTGGTGCTCGACAAGTAGTTAGGAGGCAAGGTGTGTTGGTTGAAAAGGTCAACGTAATTAAAGGTTGAAGGAACTTGCAGCCAGCATTGTAGCTCTTCAGGAGAGATGGAGCTTGGTGCCTCTTCCGCCAGGGCAGGGTCCTGCAAGTGGAAGGAAAGCAGGCTGCAGCCATGGAGGGTATGCTGGAAACATCTTTCATGCGTGGCTTAGAAAAGCAAGAGGGGAATGGGGAGGGGAAGGAGGGTCTCCCTCCATGCCCCTGCTCTTTAGGCCACTTATGCAAAAGGTATTAGATAAAGGTGTAGTTACTTGACCTATTTATCCAACAGAAACTTGCCCTACAAGCAAAAGCAGTTTGACTATCCAGTGCTGTTTCTGTTTTGTATAGGACACTCCTTTGAGTCAAGCAGTGCCTCATGAATACATAGAAGCAGCATCCAGCCATCTGAAATGATTAATTTGTCTTGTTTGAGAAGGTAGTCTATGGCGTCAGCTCTTGTTTCCCAGAAACGTTGGACAAAAAATTGCATGGTCTCACCTCTGTCTGTATAGAGGTAAGGCTGGTGCAAGTAAAGGCTGTGAATGTGTCTCTTGGGAGCTGGGCTTACTTTGTTGAAAAGGTCTCAGTTTGGCTTTGGTGACTTCATTAAGAAAAAGGGCAAGCTGACTGGAGGGCAATGGAGAACCTTATTAGGCAGTGAATGTTAATCACTCTTCCATAGCTACAGAAGTCTTTATTCAAACAGGGTATAAAATAAGTGAGTTTCTTATTTATTTATTTATTACTTGCTGGTGCTTTTTTTTTGTAGAGTCGTTAAATCACTAAACTGCAGCAAAAGTCCTGTTAGTAAAAGTATAGGCAGTACTCTGAGAAAATGGTAGCACCTCTCAGCAGAGGCTGAGGGTGAATCTGAAGTTCTGTCAATCTGCTGTCCTGGGTGGCTGGAGAGAGCAGGAATAGTTGGTTTGTCTCTGGACAAGTCTTGTATTTGCATGCAATAAATCTTCTCTAACAGTTAGGAGTCTTCATTTTTGAAAATCAGCATATCTTCTAAGCTCCGTCATGAAAATACATTTGTATCTTAGGTCTTCTACCACCAGCTCAGCTACATTAAGTCAGTGTATTTTGGAGATTGTATCTCACTAATGACTCACTTTGGTAAGATGCAGCTTAAGATGCAAACTATACTTAAAAAAAAAAAAAGAAGAAGAAGAAAGGGGAAGACACTGCCTGACTACAAGAATTCTTATGGTTGTTCCAGCAAGTCAGTGGCTTGCAAACGTGCTACTGAGATGAACCCTTTCCCCTGTCTGTCTCTTACCCAGACTTTCCCAGACTAATCAAGTCAGCTCTCTGCTCATTGTAAAACAGTCTCCTGCCTTTGCAAACAAGACTCCTTGAAGAAATAATTTGTTCTAATTGGTGACCATTTTAGAATTTCCTATCAGGTGAAAAATCAAAAGGGCTCACCCATGGTTTTCCATCTGTGGCCCTAGCACCTGTAAGATTTTTCTGGACTTCCTTCAGGGAGACTGTGTAAGGAGACTTACTGCAATAAACTCAGAGGCATGGTGTGGATGCCACCTCCTTCTGAAAAATGCTTACAAGTCAACTAATCAAAAGAGGCTTAAACTCCTGGCTTAGACAGCAAGGCGCTTGCTCTTGGAAATTGTACCTTCAGGCTAGAGGTAAAGCGTGTTAGTCAGGGAGATTTTATTTTCGTCTGGCACATTCTCCCTGTTTGAGTCATCAGCCAAAGAAAGATGGCAAAAAAAGGTGCTTCTCTTAAAGCAGGAGGATATTGCTCCTTTTGGATGTCCAGGAGGGCTATCCTTTCCCAGGCATAGAGAGGAGAACAGCATCAGTATGCCTTACATTATTTGAACTGTCACAAAGATGGTCAGTGATCGTCAGTTGTACATACGCATTTTTCCAAGAAACTTGTGACAAGGGAGCTTCTCATTTTCTTTTAAAAGCTTTTCAATGGATTAACTTAAAACTTGAAGGAACATTGGCCACAAATTTTGCTATAAATTAGAAACCTTGTAACAGGCTCATGTTTTAATATTTTGATGTTGTTTTGAGGGTTGACACAAATGGCTTAATTAAAGTTCTTCATGATGAGGTAGCATAGCCAAAATGTGCTTATATTCTTCCAGTACCATCTATCTAAGCAAACATTGTCTGCCCATTAGATGAGTAGTGAGGGTCATAAGTATATTGTCTTTATGTTTCAAGGCTTAGGCATTTCTTTTCTTCACCTTTATCAAATCTAAATTGAGGAAACTTCTGATGAGGTGCATTTGGAAAGGGGGAGTAGTAACCTTGGCTTCCTAAAGCTATTTTAGTAAAGAACTGAAGTGTAATGTACTTCAGATTCTGAAGTAAATTATATGATACCACCTGTAATGAACAGGCAGTGTAGGAATCTGCTCATCCAGGCACTAAGGAGCTCCATAACATGGCCTGCATCATCTACACTGGATTAGCACAATGCTTGTTTTTGTAATGGTCCAGTTTAGCTAAAATGCTTCCTTGCTTGGAGGATGCCAAATCCTATCTCTATTAGAAAATAGGTTCCATTTTCTAATAGGACTTAAAGAATAAGTAGTATTTTTGAACCAATCTGTTGCAGATAGATGACAACATTAGAGCAGATACAGTGGGTTGGATTGAAACTCAGACTCTGGTCTCTGACAGTGGCCAAGGGAAGATACTGATGAGAGGAGACACAAAATGGAATAGTTTGTTAGGCACTCCCACAGCACTATCTCCCAGGCTCCAAGTATTTGCCATTTGAAAACTTCCTGAGCTGGAGGTGAATTTTCCATATTTAATAACAGTTCTTGTATTTCTCTTCCATGAACTGGAACACTTCACTTTTAAACACACACTGTGTGTTTTGTCCATAGCATCTTACAGCAAGGATTTCCACAGCTTAGTTGCATGTTGTGGAAAAGGCTAAGTACCTCTGCTTGAGCTTGTTGCCTGCTGGTTTGTTCATAATCTTTTTATTGGAGGTGGCAAAAGCACACTATGCATGGACTGTGACAGCAAGGAGGCAATCAATTAAAATTATTTGACATGCTTTGACATGATAGCAACATCGGCAGTTCAGAGTTGCTGTTTCTAAGACTCAAGCTACTGTGTTTCACAATCTTATATGGAAAAGATGGCAGAAAACGAGCTGAGGGAGCTCCAGTACTGAGCAGAGCACATTTCCCTCTAATCTGTGTGAGAGGATTTTGTTTTCTGAATTTTGGCAAGTTACTTCCATGACGCTTAAGATAATTCCTGCACGCAGATTAAAAATAACTGCTATGATCATTTGGTACATAAAAAGTATGGGAAAAACAGTTTGAAAGCCCATGCTTGTGCCATTTGCTTGACTTTCTTATGTCTCTGAATAGAATTTGGTTTTCTATAGTACTTGGTTAGTGAAAGGTGCTTGGGAGTGTATGTCTGCAGCAGCATTTACTACGGAGCAGAGATGGTGTCCTAGAAATTTTTATCGAGCTGAAAACACTACAAGGACATAGACTTACCAAAAGAGAGTGTTGGCAGGGACACATGCTAAGTTTATTTCTGGAGTGTGGGGCTTCTGCTTATGTACCTATTCCCTGAAATGCAAAGAAGAAGCATCTGTGATGTGCTCCAGGTAGCAAAATGTGTCTCTGCAGCAGGTTTGCTGCTCTTCTGATAAAAATGAGACTTCCCACTTATATATCCTGGTTCAATGGCCAATCGGGGGAGCAGGCAGAGTGCACCTCCTACTGAATTTTAAAAGAACAACTACAAGAAGAGTAAGCTGTACAGTGACATTGCAGGGTGAAAAGTAGTGGAAATGCCTGGGAACCTGGATTGTGTGATCTAAAATCTCATAGTTACAAGTCAAACAGGTTTTCAGATTGAAAAGGTCCTCAACCTTTGCCCTTTTGAGTTAAATTCTCTGGTGGATTTCCACCACACTTAGCTTGTGAAGATTTTTTGGTGTTTCGTAGTCGGTAAATATGAAGTCTTTGACATTAGTCACAAACATTGCTTGAATAACACCTCAGGCAGCAAAATACTTCGTGTGGCCTGGAGACCAGTGCAGGAGACCTTGCTGCTTTTGATATTCTATCATGCAGGTAAGTTGAAGCTGGGAAGGAAACAATTTTAGTGAGCTGGTGCAGAGGTCAGAGCCCTGCTTCCTCCCCTGCAGCTGTGGGGAACTGAGATGCTGATCAGAGGAGGATATTGTTATTCTTTTTTCTATTAAAGTGCAAAGGTAGGACTCCATACTTGCTGTGAGCAGATCTCTTTATGTTCACTCCAAGCTGTCAAGCTTCATCCTTTCAACTGGAAACTCAGCAGTGGCTGACTTAATATTTGTCTGGTTTCTCAAGCCTGTTGTGCAGCAGAGCTTCATGTGCCTGCCTGACTTAGGAACTGTTAACCAAGGACTTCTTCAAAACCAGTGAAGCCAAGAACTTCTTTAAGGCTGACTTGTAGAAGAGCAGTGTAGGCACAACATCAAGAGTCTCGCCTTGGTAAAAATCCACATCCTAATGTTTTGGGGCACACTGTGCCTAAGATGTCTCTCTGTTCATTGTCATAACTAGTAACAAAGAGGAGAGACGAGAATGCAGCCTCGATGATGGTCTCTAGTTAAAAATTCACCCAGTCTGTTTTTATAGTAACATGCTGTTAAATGCATCTTCTTTTCTGTAAACTCTTGGTGATGATGGTGTCTGCTGAAACACTGTAGCACTTGAGGATATTGTAGCATGAATTGCAGTGGAGTCCTTTCAAGACTTTCTTTAAAAAATTGTCCGAGAGTTGTGTAGTTTACTGCCCTTTCATTAATTTAGTGTTTCAGTCATTTAGCATCTTTGAAATACTTGGAAAAACCAAAACCAAACAACAAAACCTACCACACCCTGGCCCACTTTCTTAACAGTAGGAGGATGCCATTATGCATTTACAGTATGGATGAATACCATTCTATTTTGCTTGCTTACAAGGCATGTCTTTTTAGACAATACTTCTATTAAAAATTCGGTAGAGCATTCTTGGGAGACAGTTCTGCCAGAGATACATGATGGATCTGCATAACCCCAGGGGTCTTTCTCTCTTTTTGTTTTTTAATCTCCAGTTGGCAGGATGCCCAATAAATCAAATGTGTGTTTATGAATTGAAGTATTTAACCATTTGATTACTGTATTGTAAAGACGCTGTGCTCTCAGTCATTAATTTAGGTATTAATTCCAGCCTGTCAAAGCAGCTGCTGTTCTATCTGCACTTTCTAACAAACGTTTGTTGTACCTGTTGGCAGTGTTCTGCTGTATGGATCCAATGGGAAGTCAATCAGGTCTCTCTGTAAGAGGATGGAGGCCACATATGTGACCACAGCCACTGCCCTTGCCCACAATGAGCCTGCAGCCTTGAGAGCACACAGGACTCTTCTGGCAGAGCAAAACCAGGCTTGGTTAGCTGGACTGTGTTCAGGCAGGACAGGGCAGCCCTCTGCATGGAGGCAGGGGATTAAAGGATATGCTGTGCTGCTTCAGAGAGCCTTTCTTAACACGCAGCGCTCCTGTCCTGGCTGATGAGGAGGCAGATTAACTCAGTGCAGCTTTGCCAACTTAATGGCTAAAGGCTATGTTCTCCAAACCAGATAATACTGGTCTGTCTCAGTATGTCAGATGTGGACTAAACCTGAAGGTGGAAGGGAGCCAAGGTACAGAAGAAACAAGTCCCAGCTAAAACCGCTGAAGTTTTCTAACTTTTGCTCTTAATATCTGGTGCTGTTGAAACATAGAAAACGTTCTTCTGCTGTGCTTGTAGTGTATTGAGTCATCTAGACATTCACTCACAAGATCTTCTGTCCTGAGGGCAGTTCCTGAGGAGCACACAAACTCCAGTGTTACTGCTGGGTGTGCAGGGAGGGAAGGAGGTGAAGTTCTCCACGGATGGATGAGAGAAGCATTGTTTCTCCTTTTTTCTATTCTCCCCATATATTTTGGGGTTTTTGTTTGGTTTTTTGAGCGGTTTTTTTTGTTTTTTTTTTTGAAGGCTGAAGTAGACCAAAAGACCATTTGTTGTCTGCTGGGGATACATGTTCTGCTGGTCTTCAGACCAATACCTTAGTCATGAAGTCCTTTTAGTCTATGGTGGAAATTCAGGCTGTTCCATGACATATTGTTCTTATCCTGAGTTAGACATCACCTTCCTTTTTTCATTTTAACAAGCAGGCAGCTGGCTAAATGATTTGGGTTGCCTGTGTTTGGTCAGTTGAGTTTCATCCTTGGTGTCTGAGAACCATTGGGGCATGAATAAGGAGTCAGACTTTGAGTTTTGGCTTACATTAAATGAAAGTGATTCTCAAGCAACAAGGAAATAGAAAAAGTAGCTGTTTGTCTCTCATCCTTTTCAGGTGTTAATAATCAGTGTTTAGTTTGACCTGGCACAATTAGTTGAGCGAATTTTCTTGTGAAGGTCTTTCCATTTTTCTATTTAGGAGCCTCAGACTTACACAGCTAGATGTACTCTGAGCTTCAGTCAGTATTAAGTTACAGGTATGTCTTTAACTTGATATATTTAGATCTATTCTGACCAAAAAAAAATTGCAAATACCATTCAGGTTTCTTAAATAAAGAAGTGTTTTCCAGCATACTTGTTACTCTGACGTTTGACTTGGCAGTCCTTGTCTGTCTGCTCCCAGTTGCAGTTGGAGGTTGGTTTTGGTTCATAGAATGATCTCCAGGGCAAGGAGAGAGATACAGCAGTAGGAGTAGTAAGGATGAAGATGTAGGTTTGCTTTATGGAAAAGGTGATAGGCTTTTCTGGCAGTAACTTCGTGTTCACTACTGAGCTTTTCTCCTGTGGGCTGAATGTACCAGATATCTTTCAAAGAGCAAGGAACCATTGTGGAACTTCTCCTTCCCGACCATCCATCTTGGATTGGGTAAAAATTGCTGACCTTTGGTTTCTAATTAGTGTGGATTGTGTTCTTAATAGCTGGTAGAGGGATGGAAACTTGGGATAGGCTTCCTTTTATTGTGTGAAATCCAAAAGGGCTGTAACCTGTTACCAGAGCAAAAGCTCTCCATCAATTGTACTACATTGGCTCTCTTCCCAGCTCTTTGCACCACTTTATCAGCTGTGAGGCACAAAGATGCCAAATTCTTAATGTTAAAAGTTACTGGTTTAAGTATTTTGAAATGCTGTTACATTAAAAAAAAAAAATTTCCTGCTGTTTGACTTCCTCTGCTAATTTTCATCTTTATGGCTTAGTTTGCATTTTTTGAGTTGAACAGTCTGTTAGGAGGAAGAAATCATTGCAAAATCACTTGAAATACCCCTAACAAATGACTGTAGGTTAGGACTTTTGCTTTGTGAACTCTCAACGTTTTGACATTGTTTGTTCTGAACATTTCTTTTATTGCTCTTGGAGTTATATCCTGGGTTTAATTATAGGAATGGGTCAGCTGTAAGGAGGAGTTCTGCACTGTCAGCAAATAAAGTGTTATGCATCATTCAAATCATTGCTCTTCACATTTTTGTATTTTGGCTTTTCTTTTTCTACAGAAATGGTTTTGAATAACAAGACACCAAGGTTTACCCTTCAAGTGTGTATCTAAGTTTTTGAAGATTGCAATGCAAACATCATGTGAGATGAATTGTAGATATGTTCTGAAGCTATAAAGGCTTCCAGTTTTATAAATTAGATGCCATAAACAGATTTTTTTTCTTTAAAGAATGATACATCAATAAATTGTTGGAAATAAATGTCAAAATTTTACAGCTTTGCTGAATATACTTCTTTGTTCTTGTCGATCCGAGTCTCCCAGGAGAAGTGACATGTGAAGACAGGTAAACTGTGAATATTGACTTTTCATTTTAGTCAGCAAGACTATGTGTAGTTTTAACTACTACATTAATCCTCTGCAAATCTACAATAGTAATAAAGTTACCACCTAAAATTAATTGGATGCATCCTAAACTTCTGCCACATTTCTAAACTGCTCTTCCTCTGCCAAAGTTAAGTGGCTAAATTAAAATGCAACTTGGCATGCACAGAAATAAACAAAATCCCTCCTGCATCCTAAGGAAGAGTTTGAATAAAAGTGGGTGCTAAGACACAGCTAGTGTTCAGATAACTTTTTTTTAATGCTTTCTTCTGTTTTCAGTGAGGATGGAATAAGCAGATGGTCCAGTATGACTGTGTGACTAAAATTGTGTTACAATTTACTGAAAATCAGAGCATTTGACTGTAATTAGAGGCAGTCGAGGTAGACCCTGTTCCAGGATCCAAGAACCAAAAGTGAAAATGTATTCAGTAACAACAGTGGGAGTAGGAGAAACCAGTTTGTAGGCAGGGTTTTAACCAGCAGCAGCAAATAATGCTGCTTGTAATGTGAACTAAAATTCAAGGCATTTGCATCTGTCAACTGGAAAGCAAATGTGGGCTCCATAACATTAAGTCTGTGAGATTGAACTGATATACTTTGAGATTGAAGAACTGTACAATAAGCTGAGGCTGGGGAACAAAAACTGTTCCTTCGAGAAGATTCAGCCTCAGATAGGGAATCCTAAATCCAGTTCTCCACTCCCACCCAGTGACAGACTTGACTCAGATTATTGCTGCAGATGAGAATGAGTATTTTAAAGAGATAGACCACTGAATTTAAATAACAAAGATACTTTAAAATGCTAGATGGTAGCAAAAGTGCTTGTAGATTATAATATAAGAAACGGTGTAATAAATAATAAGTTACTCATTACCTTCCCCCCAAAAAACATTTCTGCTTGTTTAGGAAAAAGAGTTTGTTCTTTAAGAGAAGCTAATTTTGGGATGCCCTTAGGATTTGTATTTGATCTGGTCTTGTTTATTATCCTAATGTCTTTCTTGGCAGTGGTGGTAGGTGTTGTGAGAGTGGAGGCTCTGAGCCCCTTCATGAGTGTTTCCCAGAGACTTGCACTGCTCTGGGAGTTTGCAGGGGCACAAGTGGCAATATTGTCATGGTTCACAAAATTCCCTCTTAAATGTTCCTTCCCTGTGTTTCCCCCCATCCCGTTGAAGCATGACCACCTTTATGTCAAGTGCAGAATGAATTAGATTTTATGTGTAAGAAGCCCCCATGCACCCACATAGCAGTGCAACCACTTGCTTCTTGCTTGTGTTTTCTGAAAACCTAGATATTCAGGAGTACTTCATAGAGCAGCTGTTTGATCAGCCCCACCAGCTAGCACTTCCATTCTCAAACAAAACAGCCTCCTTTTACAGCTTGCTAAAAATAGCCATTTCTTTAAAGCCCGAGGACATGGTGATTCATGTGGTGGTGAAGAGGAAGAAAGGTTATTTCTTTTGCTTTAGGCTTTGGGAGGAAAGCCGCTGTGCTGTCCCAGTGCCAGCTGGGCTCATGCTTGCTCCCCCTTGGCCTTCCCGGCCACATCACCAACCCCAGTGGCTCTGGCATTCCTTGCTCTGCCACCGCAGCCCGGCAGCTATTTGAGGTGCAGGTGCCACATCCCAGTGCCCATCTTGGCTCTGGAGGGAAGGGTGTGCAGTCACTGCCACAGCTGAAAATAAACCCGTGAGATGGCAAGGTGCAGATTTGTGTCCGTGGGTTTGTGCAGAGCTCGCCCAAGGATGAAGGTATTTCTTAGGGTTTATAGCTGGGCTAAGGGGAAATGCTCCTACTTTGTCACTATTCAGATTCCTGATGAAGCTCCTGACACCGCTGCAAGTGCAGTTTAAGGACAGGAAGAAATCACAGGTAGAGCTTACACAGGATTTTCCATGGATTCCTGTGGCAGCTGTCCTGTGCTCCACTGAGGTTTCGTTCTGTGTGACACCGCAGTGGGACAGTGACACTGCTGCTAAACCTGCTCCAAGGCTCAGGCTTGCAGCAGTCCCTCTCTCAGGAGCATGCTCAGGCACACATTTTTCTGTTTTGAAGCCCTTCATCATCTCATTCCTTCTGAGGAAAGAGCCCTCAAAAAAACTAGTTTTAATGTAAATGGAAATTGTTCTTACTCCAGCAGTGTGTTTCTGGAGGATCATGAAGCAGAAAATTACTGTAGATGTGCGTGCAGCATTTTAGTTGCTGAGCAACGTGTTTCTTGCTTCAGCCTCTTAGCAAAAGAAGCCAATTTCAAGTAAGATATTTGGGACCCTGACTGACTTAAGTGATAATTAGTGTAAATTGCAAGCACTACTTAGACAGGAAAACAAAACGTTTTTCTTGGAAAACAAGAAGCTTTGCAAGAATTTTCCCCATATATCTGCACTATTGCTTTCTAATTCCCATATACTGTTTTTCATGTTTGGGATCTTGGGTAGACCTTAAATCGTTGCTCTAGATAAAGCAGGCCCAGAAGCAGTGGTTCTTATCTACAGCTCAACAAAGCCAACATTATCTTTCAGTGCTTGTAAACTTCACGTTTTTATTAATAGCATCCTGAGAACTTGTGCAACCAGATGATGTTTGCTCCTTTTCTCCTCACAAGCTTGTTTTAACCAGTTTTAATAAAATAAAAGCTTTGGCAAGCAGGCAAAATAATTTTTCTTGTTGATGGAATGGAAGAATATACACATGTAATATCAAAAAAACCCAGCTCCCTGTAAGTGTCTAGTGATAAGACTCGTCAACTTGAATGATCGTGTTCAGGCTTTTGGGGTTTATTCTTGTTTTGTTTTGGTTGTCTTTCTTTTTCTTTCCCAGGCTTGTGGTTTTTTTGAATTGCCACCACCCAAATGGAGTTGGATTTTGTTCTTTTTGTAGTAGATTTAACACACATTTTTCATGCCTATCTCCCGGATTTTCTATTATCATTCACAGGAATTAACTGTTGATATTTGCCTATATTCATCCACCCAAGTACCGTTTCCTCCTTTCCTCAGCAGTAGCTTATCTGCAGGCTCAAAGGCCTAATAGCAGTCACATTGAATGGGAAAACAGGGGAACGGAGCCCAGATCCTGCTAGAAGCAACAAAGAGATTTTTTTGCCATGGTCTGGCCTCAAGGACCAGCTTTGCAGAGCCTGAAGGAGGTAGAGATCAGAGAGCAGGATGGAGAAGGTTCAGCTCTGGTTTAGACCTGTGCTCCAGCAAGAGCTGACAGTGTTCAGGTATCCAAGTTGTGTCACTCACACAAGCTGCTTCCTCCAGATTATTTAGTGTGAAATAAAGGTTTTAAACTTTAATTTCCAGATAACCTTCATAAAACAAGTGAAGTCTAAGCTTGGATCCAATCTTGGAAAGCATTTATTTCTTTTAATGTTGGCAGAAATTACTGGCTGCTGGCAAGATTCTGTATGTGGGGGCAGAGGATATCTTCCTGTGCCTTGTGTAACTGTGTGAGGAAGGGCTTGCATGTGCAGATACCAGGACTCTCTTCACTGTTTCTTCATACTTTTGATTGAGTACTTTTTATACATGGAAAGTATTTTAGAGGATTTTTGGGACTGTGACAGTAGGCAGCAGATGCAGGAAGTCGTCTCCTGGCTGCTGGGCTTCATGCAGTTGATCCAGCTTATTTCTGCATCTTTTAGCAGCTAATTGTTCCAAAGTCACAAATTCAATTGTCCTGTGAGAGTTTGCTTTGGAACATCTTTCCTGAATAATCGTTGCTGATTTTTGCATATTATTTCTTAATCTAATTTAGCAAGGACAGGATGTTTTTAAGGATCAGGACAATAGTTACGCAGTTCCAGTGGCTTAATTTTCCTGTGTGGAAATCAGTGGCACATTCATTATGGGACTGGCACTGCTGTTTGTGCACACAGCAGTTAAGCTTAAAGCCCCCCTGGTAGAGGTATTTAAGAGTCATTTGTTATGGAAAACTTCAGACTTTTATGTTAGGGGCACAAAATAATTAGTATGCAAATCCAATACTGCTGTTTATGCATAACATATTAAGAGTCACCAACACTGTGGTTACAATTAGGGACTTAAGACAAGTGTGCAGCCAGCCAGATAGGTAGAAAATAACCATAAAAAGGAAAAGAAGAAAAGACAAGAAGCAACTGCTTTAAATTATTGCACGGGACATTTAGATTATACATTAGGACAACTTGTAACAGTCTGAGGGAGTTAGTCACTGAAATAAACTACCCATGGAGAGGAAGGAACCTCCAGGAGAATTGGACCAACACTGGGCAGGAATCACGTGGACAGTGTTAGTCCTTACCTTGATGAGTGGGAGGAGCAGGCAGCCTCCCCAGGTCCCCTTTACTCCTCTGGCTGGCAGCACAGTTTATCTTAGTCCAGTTTCTTGTCCCTAATAAATCAAAAACGTCCTCTGGCTCTTGTTACGCTATCAGCTTGTTCTGTACTAAATACATCCTTCTGCCTTGTAGCTGGGGTTTGCACACCAAGGCTCCTGCTGCGTGTGCAGTGTGCTCCAAGCTCAGCAGTGAGCAAGGTGGGCTTTTCATCAGGTTTCTAGAAAATGCATGTAACTGGGTCTTCCTGGTTTGCTTTTCATGCCAATATTGGGCACATAAAGTTCTTATGCTCTTCACAACACTAAGGATCTCATCAGATGCTGATGTTGGAAAAAACAGCATCTTGCTTATAATTCCCTGAGTGTGGGGTTTTTTTTTTCTCCCTCTGTTTTCAAACTTCCATTCAATCCAGTAAAATGGCTAATTTTAGCATCATGCCAGATGTTTTGTTGCTATTGTCCGTGTATCTTCAAACTGGTCTGTAAACCAACTGGAATTTAATTTTTGGGGTTTATTTCTGCCTTACCCCTGCCCAAAAATGGTGCTGTTCCTTGCCAAAATGAATGCCATTCCTTCATGCAAAGTACAGGGGCCACAAAGCTGATCTAATGTGGTGTGGTGCCATACATCCTCAGTGAACACCCAGGGGACTTTGAGAAGAGAATTTAATCCAGACCTTGAAGATGTTATCTTGTGAGGTGAACATGTAATTCCTGACAGTGACTGAACTATGTGACTGTTTTGCAGGAAAAGAGAGTACAAGTCTCCCCGCCATTGACAAGAGGACCAAGTGCCTTTATACCAGAGAATGAAGTAAGTTTGCAGTTAGCTGGGCTGGGTGATAGTTTTGAAAACAATGACACTGAAGGATGGTTCTATGACCCTGCTTGTTCCATGGTACCTGGATGAGCTCCCTTGCAGGAAAAAGCAGTGGTTTCTCTGGAGCAGGTTCCAGTGTCTAAGACCCACCCCATCCTTTCACACAAGTGGGACTGTTTGACATCTTTTCCATCACCACCATTCCCAGAGATAGCCATGGGTGACAGCTCTGCTCTTCTTGGGTGGGTGTGAACACATGATTTATAATGCCAGACCTGAGGGAGGGCCTGTCCAGTAGTGCAGCAATGTGATTATGTAGCTCTCAGGGCAGTGCCTGACTTTCAGCTTGAGAGAACCTGCAAATATGACTTCACTCCTTAGGCTGTAGCTCTTGAGAGAATTTATGGTTGAAAGGTAGGAGTGGATTTCAGACTTGAGATTTCTGCCGTGACGAATGCTGACTGGTTTGTTAAACAAACAACCACCTTTCTCCCTCATTCCATGCCATGAAATAGTACAGTTCATAGGGAGGGTTTAGTCACAGTAATACACTGAAGTGATAAAAGCACTGCTGGTGTCAAAGGCTGCTTTATTGTTGCAATGGAAAGAATATGGGCAGAGAAATAATGACTTAATTGTAAAGATTCCTATTAACATTAACATGGCTTTGAAAGCAGAATTTAAAAAAATATGTCAGTGGATGGAAATAAATCAGAAGGAAGTGCATGCACAGTATGAAGACAATAGTAATAGAGATGGAGATAAAGCTTAGAAATTATCATATGGCATATTGCTATGCCTAACGTAGCAACAGCAGAGTCCTACAGGATTATTTTTTTTATTCTGTCAGCAGAATTTCTTTCTATAACTTGCACTGTTACAAGGAAAATTCCTGACAAGCTGGAGAAGATTAGAAACCTTACCAGAGACACAAAAAATATTATTTCCCCAAGAAACCAGTAAATGAGACAAGAATCTCTTAAGTACATGGGAGATAGACCTGCTGAGGAATAAGGGGGACTCCTAGGAGTGAAGCGAGGTATATACAGGGAGATAAAATGGTGTCTAATGTGTGAATAAAATTCTGATGGTAAAAACACTATTAAGGACAACTGAGAAGGCATCAGTTTGTGTATAAAGCACAGAAGAGCTGCCACAGTGAACATACACATCTAAAAATGATGGAGCTGCCTAACTGTGTAGCTGCCTCTCCCCTTTCTTTCTGGACCCACAGATTAAACCAGGAAGGTACAGTGGTGAGAAATGAAAATGTAGTATGTTTTTTGTATTTCTTTGTATACAACTGCCTATATAAGATCTGATAGAAAAGTATTTGAGACATGGTCCACTCATCAGCCCATCATATAGAAGAAAACATTTTAAATAGAATATTTCAGCAAAAGCATTATGCTTCCTGATTTTAGGTACTTTCTAGCTTCATGTGCATTAAAACAGTTAAATATGCTCTCATTTCATGGTATTTGCAATAGTAAGCTGGCTGGTTTATTGCTGCACAGTGTCAGAATAAATACTGAGTATTCTAGTCTTGTCCTTGCAACTTCAGTGGTGAACATGTTGAGAGTGGCTGTTCCTGGTGATAAACACTGAGTAACAGCACTCATACTGTGTCAGGGCTTGCAATGCAAGAGCTACTTACTGTACTGTTGTTTCATTTCATCCTGTGCCCAAGGTTTGGATTGGTTGGAATAATTAAAGAACAGCTTTTGTTTAAAGAAAGCATTAAATTCCTGTTCTAAATAATACCTGAATGTTATGGACAAATTAGCATTTGATCTCCTCTTCAATTATACAAGCACAGGAGGGGTAGATTGCCAGGCTGTTTCTATAATTTGGTTACATAATCCAGTTCCTCTCCATTAATTTTGAAATTGATTTTAGGGCTGAGCACTCAGGTGGTGTGTGTCTATACAGGGGTTGTCTTCCATAAAGAATTTACTTTCCATTTAGCTCTTACTTACTTTCAGTTCTCTGTACAGGTCTGATTTCAGCATCTGTAACTTCCTCTGTTTCTAGAAGATATATAGAAAAATGGGTTTGGGTTTTTTAGAAAGGTATAAAAAATAACAGAGGTTCAGTGTAAAGTGCTCTTCAGTTCTCAGTATACAAGTAGGATCTGTGTGTGTCTATTTGCATTCATGCTGGCATGTATGTTTGCAAATACACATCCAGAACTCCACCATTGTCTTTAAGTCTGGACACAGATAAACCTTTCATACTGCAGTGTGTTTCTCCCCAGGGTTAAAGCTAGAGAAGATCTCTCCCTCTGTTAATATTTCTCCATCTTATTTTCAAGGTTATGCAAGCAAACGGTTTGGATGAACGTACTAATCTTCTTGTGGAAGAATATTCTACATCTGGTCGCCTGGACAACATCACACAGGTGATGAGTATCCATACTCAATACCTGGAGTCTTTCCTCCGCAGCCAGTTCTACATGCTGCGCATGGATGGGCCCCTTCCTCTGCCCTACAGGCACTACATTGCTATCATGGTATGTACCAACAGGCTGTGCACCTTCTTCTGCAACTCAGACTTCTGTATTTTAAAAATGAAGAAAAAAGGGAAGCATTTAGAAAGGAGATATTAGGGTGGTATTTTGACAGAGGCTGAATTTTTATTGTATATTTTTATCGCAATAAAACATGCCTAGCTGGAAGGTTTTCAGTGAGAAGGGAGAATTGGCAACCTACATCATTCCCTGTTTCCCACAGTGATGCACCTCTCACATGCCCACATCACTGTGCAGCAGTAGGATGAGGTACAGTGGACTCTTAAGTCACACGAAATTTCAGATGGACACTAGGAAAACAATTCTGCTTGCAAGGATGTTGAGACATTGCAGCAGGAACTAAGAAAGGTTCTGTGATCTCTAGGGGTGAAGAGTGAAGATCTTGTCTGGACAAGGCTCTGGGCAGCAAGTTCTAAGTCAGCTCTGTGAGTGGAGGGTTCTCTTCTAGTGATCACTTCCAAATTAAATTATATTTTGCAATCCAAAGTAATCAAATGTATTTTTATTGGAGAATTCTCCATACTGTATAGAAATGTGTTGCAACGCATTTGCACAAAGCCTTTTGGAATGACCTTGTACTTTTGTTTTGTATTATTAACCTGTCTCCCACCTACAGCAAAACCAGATTACACACTAATGTGCTGCACTGTTCACTCTGTGTTTAATTATTCCAGGCTGCTGCCAGACATCAGTGTTCCTACCTAATAAATATGCACGTTGATGAGTTTCTGAAGACTGGCGGGATTGCAGAGTGGCTGAATGGTTTAGAATACATTCCCCAAAGACTGAAAAACCTGAATGAAATAAACAAACTTCTTGCACACCGGCCCTGGCTGATCACAAAAGAGCACATCCAGGTACCTCTTCAGTCATGCCCTGTAAATACCAGTAAATGGCTGGTAAAAGAACTGTGTAAATGCCTGGTTAGGCTTCATTACCCTGAGTTTCAAAGATCAGGGAAGTACTAGTGCACTGAACAAGCTGATTCTCCTTTGTGACAAAGCCAGTAAGATTTTCTTCTTAGGAATACCATTAGCTAAAATAGCCCAAAAGAAAAGAAGTAATATATTAGGTGTCTCTTTTTTTATCCAGTGAGAGTTTGTGTGCAAGGGGAATATGGTATTATTGGAGGAAAGAATTGATCCCTTTTAGAAATGTGTAGTGTTTTATAGAAAAGCTGGGGGCCAAAAGAAATTTTATATTTACACTTTTTTTATTCTCATTTCAGAAACTTGTCAAGACTGGGGAAAATAATTGGTCTCTTCCTGAACTGGTGCATGCTGTTGTCCTGTTGGCACATTATCATGCCTTGGCAAGTTTTGTATTTGGTAGTGGCATTAATCCAGAGAGAGATCCGGATACATCTAATGGAGTCAGACTTATAGCAGTAAACAACTTCTGTGTCTGTGATCTTGCCAATGACAACAACATAGAAAATGCATCCCTCACAAGTAGCAACTTCGGGGTTAGTGTTGCAAGAAAATTCCTTTGCTTGCCTCTGTTTTGCATTAGAAAACTTTCTTCCATTCTTTCTGTTTTAAATTTTAGTTTTAAATTTTTTTTGTCTACTTTACAGGAATACTTGAGTCTGGTAATTCTTACATGCACTCTGACAATTTCCAGTGTAATCTGTTGAAAACCTCACTGTAACAGTGAATGGTAGTCGGAGCAATGTGATTTTGATAGCTAATCCCACTACCCATAGGGCAAGACTAAAACTTTGCTTGCAGCAGAAAGCTTGAAGTCCTAATTTCTTTAGACAGCATGGCATTGCCTGGAGCATTGTTCCATCCCTGTTCCTAACATCAGGAGTGAAAAGAGAAATGGAAAAAAAATAGAAGTAATAGTAGTAGTAGTAATAATAATTATAATAATTTTTACTTCAAGGCCTACAGTCATGAAACACTTTGAAAGACTTCCATGTAGGTGGGAGGAAATGTCTGAAATAAAATTATTTAATTCTTCATGCTGGTATTCCAGTCTTGAATCAACAAAGAACTTCGATTACTAGTTAATTAACTTGATTAATTTGATTACTCATTAATTAACTGGACATTTTTTCCTGAAAGGTGCTCTAGAATGCTTTTGAAGACACACCCTTGAATTAATGCCGACAGATGAATTAGCCTCATTGCTTTGATGGAAGATCAGGATTATGAGCAGAGTTGCTAGATACAATTTTTACAATTAGCAGTAGAATGTAAGCATGTCATCCCTCAGTCCAATCACTGTGTCTAAAATTTCTGGGCTGTAAAACATGCCAGCTCATGTCATGGGGGTGCCTTACTCCCCATTTGTAGTGGGCAGAGCGTTGCTGCTGACTGTGCTTATTGCTAAGCAGTGAGGAGTCTGCTAGAAACAGCTGTAACTGGGCAGAAGAACAGACTCAAAAAGATGGAAAAGAAAAACGAAATAATTTATCTTATGAAAAAATCTGAATGATAGGTAGAGGGCACCCGAAGCTTTGACATATTTCTAGTGAAAAGAGGTCTTTCTTCCTCACAAAAGTAAGAAAAAGGGTCAACATAGTGGCTATTTTGGTCATGCATAGTGAAAGAAAAGTCCTGATTTTCGATCTCAGGTTGTGTTTCTATAAGGCAGTGTTGCACTGCAACTCTTCAGCAGCATATTTTGCATTACCAGTGGACTGAATATAGTTACCTTTGTATGAAAAGTTGTTTTATGAGAGATGTAGGGATCAGATGGATTTTCCTGAGCTATCTACGTTGTGGAATATGAGTGACTTTGGTTTCCACACTCAAACACCACCTCTACACTGTTAATCTCACTGCAGTAAATTAATGCAGCAGGCTACACTTCCCAGCTCCAGTCTTCCTGCTGTCTGAAAGCTGTGTATCTGCACTGGCAAAATGTGGCAAAATGCATTCTGGCTTGAGGCTTTGTGTTTGCTGCTGCTGTCTGGTTTTGAGAACGTTTGTTGTCAAGCATGAAATCTGAAGATGGCACACGTTGTCTATCTTCTAATTTTGCAGAATGTCATGGTGTTTTTGCAGATTGCAGATTCTTTAAGTGAGCTGGAGGCCCTGATGGAAAGGATGAAGAGACTACAAGAAGATAAAGAGGATGAAGAAGCCTCTCAAGAAGAAATGGCAACTCGCTTTGAGAAGGAGAAGAAGGAGAGTCTGCTAGTGATTAGTGGAGGTATTTGTGCTTTTTTGGTTCAATTTTGTTTGTGCTTTTTAAGAAATAAATGCTTGAGGCTAGCTCAGTGACTGAAACTGTTTCTGTCCATTTCTTTATTCTGGCTCTTCATGTAGGAGGAGTGTAGTAGGGTGGTCTCACCTTTTGCTTCATCACCTTAGGATTTCTTGATTGACAAATAACATCCTTTCTACTAGTTGACATTTAGCTTTTGTATATTAAAAAAAAAAGGCCTGTAGGCTTCCCTAAAAAGTAGGGAAAAGTAGGATGTACATTTCTCTTTCTTTGTATGTTCTGTATCATCAAAAAAATTAGTTTATTAATTATAATTGGTAATAAATATTCAGTAATATCTCACAGGTGTAGGTTCTGTGGTGCTTAGAACTTCAATCACACTCATAAGCAGCTTTCAGATATGACATTTAGTTTAGGAATTAGATGATGAGACTCAACTACTTTACCATTTACTGCCCACCTGGAAAGGACATTTCCATCTTGTTGCTCTGAGTGATCATACTACTGTGTTGTTTCACTGCCTATCTTGTGATAGAGATTGATAGCATCTTTTTATTCTTAAGTGATTTTCCAAATTTTGAGCGGAAACCTTCTTTTCCCTTCTTTGTATGCTCTGGAGGCATTAATCTCTAACTACAGAACGAAGTCTGCTTCATACAAACACAAATGTGGGTTTTTTACCCAAAGAAAGTGTTAGAAGAAAGAATATTATTAAGACAATCAGAATCTCTAGCTATTCCCTCATAGTAGAAGCTACTTGAAGATGACTGCTTGTGTCTTTTTAAAAAGTGGCCACTAAAATGCTTCACTTCTTACTGCACTGTTCTTAGTGAATTTAGGTCTCTGCAGCTTCAGACCAAAATGTGTTTGAAAGAATCAATAGGTTAGTGCAAAGAGCCCAAAAGGGGCGAAGAATGTACTGAGGATCAGCAGAGAGATTGTTTTGTTGCTCTCTAGGAACATGGAAAAATCTCTGAAAGAAGATACATCCAGGAACAAACTGGATTTTTTTGAAATAGACATTGTAAATTCTTGCTGTATTTTCCTCTGGTCAGGCAGTATCAGCAGTGCAGATAAACGGACACTCATTGCAGTTTCATTATCAAATCAGGACTTCTGTGAGTCTGTGCAACTCCAGATATTTAAGGAAAAGGGGTCATTCAAACAGGAGGGATTTTTGGATGGGGTTGCTGATAGTTATGTTGACTTTCTTCCCTCTTTACTATTTGCTGATTTCAATTGAGGAGTCTATGTGTTTTGGGTCTTCACCATTTCATTAAATCCAGTCCTCCCCTGGGCAGAAGAGTGTATGTGTACAGATTTTTTATTCTTCACTGAGAATTTACTGTAGCAGATGTTGTCCAAGCTTCTTCCTACACAGTTATGTTTTGATTGTGTAATGAGGCAAAGAGGAGATAAAGCACTTCTGCAATTCTTAGATTAACTGACTTTTCAAGGTGCTAACAGTGGACATATGGCAACTGTTCTGTCAATGCATGTGGAAGTGAGCCATGATTTTAACATCAGGGTCAAATGCAGTCAGCTATGCAGCAGTCAACTTGTGCAGAGGTAGTTACACAATCCAGCCACCTGTTTATTCGGGAGGGAAAGATTGATTCCTGATAGAGAGCCTGCGTGTGCTTAGCGATATGTTTTGGAGCTCTTTGAAGATGCTTAGTTACTACAGCTTCTGGCAGAATTTCACCCTGATGTACTGTAGAGCTCTTTGCTTGCATATAATCTTCAGCTGATATTTACCAGTGGAGTGTTGTGTTGCTTTCTGGTGCTCATACTCCAGCTTACAGAACAGAGCCAGTGTGATTCCTGACACAAAGGCTGCTCTGTACAACAATCCTGCTGTCAAGGATCCATTTTTTTGTTCCTTATGTTAACATGGTGACTTTGCTAATGATGTTCATCTTACTGACTTAAATAACTAGCCTCCCTCAGAAGTCAACAGAGAGAAAAGGAAACCTCCAGACAGAAGTGTAGCCCATCACGTCTCTTTTTGTAGAAGTACATTAGATGTCTTGTATAGGCTGACATTTAATGGGCTCAATGAAAACAATGTATCCCATACAAGCAGATGAGAATTGAAATGTTTCTTTCCTTTGTACCACTTTTCCTTTGCATAACTTCTGAAATTGTCCTCTAGTCCTGCAGTAGAGTAGTAGTTGGAAGTCAGCATTAACTCATGTTCTTGCCTAAAGCAAAGCATTTTGCTGTTTTATTCCCAGCATTTGATGATGAAATAGTTTCTACAGATGTCTCCCGTTATGTTGAAGATCCTGGGTTTGGGTACAAAGACTTTGCAAGGCGAGGAGAAGACCATCTGCCAACATTCAGAGCTCAGGTACCATCTCTTTAAAGCACATTCACTCAAAGAATGTTTATGTATTTCACTACAGAGCACAAAATGGTTAGAGTGGGGCATGTTTTCTTTAAATTCATTAAATAACTCACGACCTTGCATAAATCACCCTGAGATGGAGTCTTTCACTATTTGTCACTCTCTGGAAAGCCAATGCTTGGCTTTCCATCTGACTTCAGTTATTACCAGTATTGATGTTTGAAAATTGTAAAGCATATCTGAAATAAAAGGTAAAGGTAGAAGAGCAAGAATTTCTTGCCCATTCCTCCAAATATTGTAGAAAAAAATCCACTGGAGCAACTCTTTATTCCTGTCATTTTACCAAGTACTCTCTGTCCAGTGGTTACCAATACGTGGATACATACAGATCTGTGAGAGTGATTTGGGGAGTATTGTTCTCATATGCACACCAAATCTCTGGACTTGGAATGCTGTGAAAGAAAAGGAATTCCTAGATATGATTACTGAAGTTTTTGCTGTATTTTAATACATTTTTCTCAGTGCTGTTGGAAGAACAGAATATACATTTTACCTGTACATTGTCTTATATATTGACATCCTTTGCCATGACCAGAATCATGAACTTCATATTATATGTAACAGGGGGGACATTCTAGATGGTTCAGTTCCATCTTACAGAGCACATTCATAAGCAGTCTAGAAGTAAATGGAAAGCAATGGAAGAAATCTTCAACCAAATCAGAGAACTTCAATTAAAATGACAGTGAGTGCAGAAACACTCAGTGGTCAGAAAGATGTATCTGAGACTGTAAAATAAGGAATCCACAGTCGACCTCAGGAAATGTATTTAGCTGTATAGCAGTCTCTGCTGAACTGGATAATTTATTCTGTGGTCTTTATATGAGCCTGAAGTAGGTTATTACTGCCAAAAAGAATAAGGCATAGTCAGTGTCTATAAATCAAACAATCTGCCTAACTACTTTAGGAGCAGCAGGCTCACTTGGAAAAAAGTTCCGAAGAAGTTGAAATTGGAACTGAAACATCTCTGCTCTTAAATAAATAGGACAGCTTCTGGCTTAAATTCAAAGGACTCACCTTGATAATTTAACTTTATTATGTCCTACTCTTAACAGTTGGATGTATATACCCACAGCCTCCCAAAATCTCATCTATTAATGATACTTAAATTGCAGTAACATCCCAAATACTTGCAATAAGTATAATCCTTACTCTGATGAAACAAAATTGCCTTTGTCTCTATGGTTTTAAATTTATTAATAGAAAAAAGGTATTCTATACCCAGCAGAATGTCTTTAGGCTTGTCTTTGGGGGGGAGGTTTCACTGATAATAGGGATCAACTGCAGTTTTGTCAACAGCACTTTCCCCTCTCTGGGCCTTCTGGCTCTCAGAGGCTTTTGTGATGTCCTGGATACCTTTCCAGGGCTGTATGGGTTTGGCATATTTCTCACAAGCCTTACAGTCCTTTGTACTGGCAGCCAGAGGCTAAACGTGATGTTGTGACATGTTTTGGATGTCACTGATGCCTCCGTGAGGCAATGGAGCACTGTTCTGCTCTTCCCTGCTGTCCTACTCAGGGGGACAGGACAGTAGACCTGCTTCAAGGTGCCCAGGTGAGGATCCTGGCCTGGCAGTGCCTTTGGAAAACAGCCAGAAACAGGAAGGACATGGAGATGATGCCTCAATTGTAAAGATGCCACCAGTGATGGGATGATAGAGCACTTGACAAGGATGTGGGCACACTCTCACCTTCCGTGTGATGGCAGTGTGAAGCGCCCTTGCTCCCTGCTCTGGTGCAGGGTTCTTCCTGCTGTGCCACCACTCTGCAAAGATTTCCCATTCCTCATATGAGCTGATAGGCTTTTATCTTGCAGTCCAGGTGCTCATCTAAGACCAAAGCAGCCTGGATTTTATCAGTTTTTTCAGGGATGGTTCAGCACTTTATCCAATGATTGCACATCCTGGCTGGAAGTAAAGACCCCATCTCTGCTTGGAGCTAAGAACCAAAGCCTCTAAGAAGAGCAAGTTTTTAAACTTAAAGGCCAATCCCACATGGAATGATAGTGGTCAGAGTGGCAAAGCAGAAGATTCCCTAAGCAATTCAGGAGAAGCTTGGGTTTTTTTTCTCCTGTAGGCTAATGATATCCAGGGTTGGGGTGTCACAACATGATATTCATTGCCAAGAATTCTGAGGGAATGGAGCAGGTGATGCGGATGAAGGATTCAAAATGCAAACCTTTGGAAGAGAATAAAGTCATAACTATCAGACGACAAAAACTGTTGAGTTGTAGAGAAGATGACATAGGAAATTCACTTCATGTGTGCATTTATTTATTTTCTTCTCTTCCTGCAGGACTATACTTGGGAAAATCATGGCTTTTCCCTTGTAAACAGGCTTTATTCTGATATTGGGCATCTCCTGGATGAGAAGTTTCGGATGGTGTATAACCTCACATATAACACTATGGCAACACATGAAGATGTTGATACAACTACGCTAAGAAGAGCTTTATTTAACTATGTCCACTGTATGTATGGAATCAGGTATGGACAGAAATTCCCTAGCTTAGGAGTACATTTTAAAACTACGTAAACAGAAAAATAAACCATGTGTAAAGCATCATTTTAGACTGAGTGTTTAAAGTGGAGATGTCTGGAAGTTAGAGTGGTTTTACTTGCATATCAGTATAATTTTTCCTTCCAGTGCAGAAAATGAGTCTGGATGGAAGTTTTTACAGAAATGTGTTCTCTGAAGCCAGCCTGTATCCTTCATTCAGGAAAGACAGCATTCCTAGGCTGAGCATCACTAAGTTGGGCAGAAGTGTTGATTTGCAGGAAGGAGGTAGGAAGGAGCCTTACAAAGGGCTCTGGGTAGGCTGGATCAGTGAGCCAAGGCCAATTATATGAGGTTCAGTGATGCCAAGTGTCAAGTCCTGCACTTGGGCCACAACAACACCAGGCAGCACTGCAGACTGGGGGCAGTGGCTAAGAAGCTGCTCAGTGAGAAAGGACCTGGGGGTGCTGGTCAACAGTAGCTGAACATGATCCAGGGTGTGCCCAGGTGGCCAAGAAGGCCAATGGCATCCTGGTCTGTATCAGCAATGGTGTGGCCAGCAGGAGCAGGGCAGGGATTGTCCCCCTGTACTGGGCACTGCTGAGGCCACAGCTCCAATCCTGTGTTCAGTTCTGGGCCCCTCACTACAGGAAAGACATGGAGGGGCTGGAGCGTGTCCAGAGAAGAGCAATGATGCTGGGGAAGGGTGTGGAACACAAGTCCTAAGACAAGCAGCTGAGGGACCTGGGGATTTTTAATCTCAAGGCTCAGGGGCACCTTATCACTGTCTTCAACAACCTGAGATGAGACTGTAGCCAGGTGGGGGTCAGCCTCTTCTCCCAGATAACACGTGGCTTCAAGTAGCACCAGGGGTGATTTAGTTTGGATGTTAGGGAAAATTTCTTCGCAGAAAGATTTTTAAAGCATTGGAACAGCCCACAGGGGAGGGAGAGCAACCATCCCTGGAAGTGTTTACAGAATGGTGGATAGGGTACAAGGTTTAATGGTGAGCATGGTGGTGGTTTAGGGTTAACCATTGGATTCAATGATCTTAAAGGTCTTTTCCAACCTTAACAATTCTGTGATCCTACTAAGCCTTTCAGATCCTTTCTTAACACGTGTTTTTTGGTCACGTATGATAAATATTCCAATTCTCAGGCTTAAGAACATAATGCTGCAAAATACAATGCTTTTAGGAACTTATGGCAAACAGAATGATTGCTTGTGTTACGTAGGTATGATGACTATGATTATGGAGAAGTTAATCAGCTACTTGAACGCAGCCTGAAGGTTTACATAAAGACAGTGACCTGCTACCCAGAGAGAACTACCAAGCGCATGTACGATAGCTACTGGCGTCAGTTCAAGCACTCGGAGAAGGTATGTGTTCCAAAGCCAAAGGGCCTTCACAGAGACCCCTGTGCTGTTTGAAAACTAAAATGTGGGGACACCTGAAATGGCAGCATCTGACAAATGAACTGTTTTAAATCAGAGAAAAACAAATGAGAATCATTCCTTAGTGTTAGATACTTAGTTTGACAAATATACTTCTTAGTGTGTTGGCAATACTTTATTATGAGAATCATTCCTTGAGTGTTAGATACTAGTTTGACAAATATACTTCTTAGTGTGTTGGCAATACTTTATTATTATTATTATTATTATTGTTGTTGTTATTTGTTATTATTATTAGTAGTCACTTCTCCATAGAATTGAATGGAAAACTGTAAAAGAAAAGTGGATAAACTTGAGAATGCAAAAGTGGTCAACTATGCCAATACTTGGGGATTTGGAGATCAAGGATACTTAAACTCATATATATATATATATACACTTTATGGTGTTTTTCAGCAATAAAAATGTCAACATGCCTTCAGATATCACATTAAATGCTTCCTGAGAAGGGTTCAGTGCACGTGTGCCTGCCAGCCTATCCGGCATGGAAACTGGTCCTTATTCTGTGCTCCTATATAATGGTGACAGGTAGTAGTAAAGAAAAACAAATATGATTTAGAAAGAACTAATGCCATTGGGGTACAAAAAAAGGTTTAAAAGTGGTTTCTCAAAAGGAAGATTGCTTAAAGCAGCAGTTGAGACTGGTTCCTTCAATCCTGGGATGTTGTCCATATTGGTATTACTACCCAGCTGTCTCTAGAGGAACTGTAGTCCTGAAGCAGGGTACAGGGAGAAGAGACAAAGTTTTCTTGCAGCAATACTTTACTAAAGGTTAGAAATTTGGGCCTGGATGACTAAACCATGTTACATTCAGAGGTGAGCTAAATGGCCAATGTAATTTTTTTCAGGTTCACGTCAATCTACTTCTGATGGAAGCTCGGATGCAAGCCGAACTTCTGTATGCCCTTCGTGCCATAACTCGTCACTTAACCTGAAGCACTCGCTGGCCAGGAGTACAGGGGCTTTTACTGAGTATGTAAAGACCTTTTGAAATAGATACACACCAGAAGCTGTTTGTGATGTAGCATCAGGTTATTCAATTCTCTAGTGTCAAAGTTTAGCCGTGCTTCTTGGCGGCTGTAATGTGCAATGACGTGTTTTATTTTCTTGATGCTTAACATTACTAATGATAACAAAAGTAACACTGAGGAGCGCTACTCTGCATTGTTTCCGGCTGGATTTCTGCACAGCGGTCAGGATCCTGAAACTGGTTTTATTGTATCCAATCCTAGCGCTTTGTTCTTTAAGCACCGGAGTGAAGTGCTTAGAGACTTCTTTTTCCAAGCAATCATTTTTCAGATGAGTGGAGTCCAGCAGAAGATCAGTTCTGCCTGTCCTGAGAAGGTCCCACCACGTCGTGACTCGCAGCAGAGACGCGCGGGCTGCGCTGCATCGAATTGCCCACTGGATTCTCTCCTGTGTGTCCTGGAGACTGCTGCCAGTCACTGTCTTACTACAGCAATTGGAGGTGATGCAAGATGTGGATGCAAACATCGAGCACACTTTAATGTGAAATTAGTCTTGATAAATCCTACAGCATGCTACTGAAGTGCAAAATTCATCCGCTTTGTCGTGCCCCTTCACAAAGAGAAGAGGCCTCACGATTTGCCATTTCAGCCACACTTACTGTGTTTCAATCATGCATAGTCTTGTTTTACTGACAGTCACCCTCAGTTGTCCTGACAATATCCATGCTCATCACGTGTTGCAATTTGTTTAGTTGGCACCTATAAAATTAACACACAGGCTGACCAAAAATAGGGTTGTGGGGTTTTTTGCACTCTCTTCTTTATCAATGTTTTAACTGAGGAAAGTAAAGGAAGGCTAGTATATCTATTCTTTCATATTGGATGTATAGAAATTATTTCCCTTAACTTTTTCATAGCATGAAATTGTAATATTCAAAGTTTTAAAAGTTTCTATGCATTAGTGTGAATGAACAAAAGAAAAGTGCAATATCTAAAAAGAAAGCAGGCTTTTTTCCCTGACATGCCACTGCTAAAGTGTCCTTCTTATATAGCCATAAAGAAATTTTAAAACCAAATTTCTTTATTGTCTAAGGCCTAGCAGTTTTGTTTTAGCTTTTACGGCTTAAGACAACCTGATACTGAGATGCCAAAGCATCCCCAAAACAGCATTTTTGGACAACCAGGAATATTGGGGAAGGGAAGAAATAAGCTGCCAAAAATGTCACACTTTTGTGCTGTTTTCTGTTGCTTTTGTCTAATTTTTGAGAGCACAAAATGTTGATATTTATAGCTTTATTTTGTATTGCATTTAATGAACCAGTGAAGTGCCTAAAGAGATGCTTAAACTTACCCAGTAGAACACAAGTTAACTGCTTCAACTTTTGTCTGTTGGTTTGGACTTTTCATGTTTCTTTTGAGGAGGGTGACCTTTATTTCTGTGGTATACATTCAAAACTAACTGGACAGGTTTATTTTTAATGTTCTGTTGGATTGTAGAAGTTAATGCAGGACTTTTTTTCATTGGTGATTGCAGAATCGTTAGAAAAAAATACTACCAGTCATATTTTGACACTTTTCATTTATAAAACCATGGACCAGTACTTTACTAAAGTTAGTTTCTCTCTTCTTACCTTTTCCTGATCCTTGCTTTGACTTTGCATGTTGGTTTTTCTGCTTTATCTGTCCGTTCCAGATTGGAAAGCCCAATGATTGTACACTTTTCTGCACTTTCAGACTGCAGACTCTGCATGTGAAAACCTTTTGAGGAAGAAATCAGTAATTATTTTTTTTAAGTGTCATGTTAGCTATTTAGAAAACTACCCAACAGACAGCACTGATCTGTCTTCAAGAGAGCTTTGGGTAGAATATCAGATTTATTTATCTTGTATAGCTACCTGCAAAGATTTCTCAGAACTGCTGAGATGCTCATATGTGTGAACTTAGATTTGCTTTCTAAATTGTTATGATCCTTTTTCCCCCCACTCTTGTGATTGTAGCAGCCAGACCTAATGGCTTCTGCTGAGAGAAGTTTTCATGCAATACTTTTGGTTTTTTTCAAGTGATTGGAACTGTTTGGTACTACTTTAAATTTCTTTGCATTGAAAAGTCAAGTAGTTCTCAAGAAGCACAGTTGAGCTCTGGAAAGGAGGTGAAACTAGATTTGGGTAACTAATATGATGGCTTCGTTTCCCCTCAGAAATGCAAAGACTTCTGGAGTAGGTTGAGTTTTACATTTGGAAACATGAGTGCCTTTACTTCTTTCCTTATGAAATATACTTGCCAGCTCAAATGCCTTCGTGAGCAAAGTACATGAGCAGATTTGAAATACAGAAACCATAAATGGATTGCTTCATAAAACTTGTAGTAAACCAGTGTTTTGTTTTGGATTTTTTAGTGCCATATCAAGTCCCATATGGCCTGCAAGACATTCCATCATAGGAAATGTCATTGTACAACTAGTTTGCTATTTCTCTTTTTTTCTTTTCTCTTTAATATTAAATGCAAACTTGAAACATCTGGAAATGTTTTCCACGTGGCATTTTTTTTTCAAAGTATTGCATTTACGGTGCAACAATTTATAGCCTAGTTTTTATACACAAATTTGGGATTTTTAATAGATATTCGTTCAGAATAGGTTCAGACAACGCTACCATACACTTTATGTGCGCTTTAGGTTCACACTGTGCCAACTTTTAATCTGCAAATGTTCTTGGACTTTTTTGCATTTTTAAAGCACGCATGAATGTGAATCTTCACACCTTGTTCATTAATATTTTTCTTAATAGTACCATAATCATTGAAGTGTAGATCCTTCCCCTCTGTGTTCCTTCATTGGAATTGGTAATTACCAGCATTCATGTTAGTCTACAAAATCCCAGCCGTGACCAACATAAAAACAAAGTGTACAGTCTCCTGTCTGCTGGAAAGAAAGCTTGATAGGTACAAATTAACCAGCTAGCACAGGGAACACTGTGAGTAGGGAACAGAGCTTTTGAGCATGAACAGCTTCTTATCATTGTAGAGTCACTTAAAATGTGTGTTGCTGTAGAGTATGTCCTTGCTGAGATTGCTCTATTTTCTTTGGTAATGAAGAGAAGTCAAAAAGGTGCCAACTGGAGAAAGCATTTGCATTTCCCAGAACACTCTACCCACAGCTGAACTTCATGAGAGTATCATCATACAAGAATAGAAATAATTGTTGAAACAGAAATAATAATTTTAAATTTAGGTGCAGTTTGTGCAGATAGCTACTACAGCTAATGCTGTGGTGTCCTACGAGAATTTTGGTGAGCTGTAAATGGATTTATTTTCATTAAGGCTGAATTGAAACATATATCCTTTGCCCTAAAGCCTTCATTAAAATGAAAAATTACAGAATCGTAGAATTTGCTGAGTTGGAAGAGGCCCACAAGAATCATCGAGTCCAATTCCTGACCCTGCAAAGGACAGGCCCAAGAGTCACACCATGTGCCAGAGAGAATTGTCCAAATGCTTTTTGAGCCCTGTCAGGCTTCCCTGGGGAGCTTGTTCAAGTGCCCAGCCACCCTCTGGGGGAAAACCTTTTCCTAATATCCAGCTTAAACCTCCCCTGACACAGCTTGAGGCCATTCCCTCAGGTCCTGTCACTGGTCACCAGAGAGAAGAGATCAGTGCCTGCCCCTCCTCTTCCCCTCAGGAGGAAGCTGTAACTGCAATGAGGTCTGTTCTATAAATTTAGAACAGATCAGAAGAGAACAAAAAGGAAAACATTTTGTTGCTCTAGTACTTGAATGCAGAAAGTCAAAGCACCAGATTCTTCAAGTGCATTTTTGTTTGTAGTGATACTGATATTTTCATGGCATTTGGAAAAAGCAGCTAGCTGCCTAAATTTCAATGGGGATTTAAGCACTCAGGCACTCAGCAAAATCCTGGAAGATGCCCACTTGAATGTTTGAGTCAGATTTTTAAAGAAATTGAGTCACCTAAATAAAATGAAATAAAATCAATTTCCATAGAGGCTAAAGGAATAATACATACCAGATCCATATGATTTGCAGTGATTGTTAATGAAATTAGTTGTTTTGGGGATTTAAAGACTTAGAGAAACCTCTCCTAAAGCAGTTGAACAGTAGGCCACTGCTCTTGCAGAAGAGGTTCTCAGTGTTTCTCATACATGTGTGTTTTCCATGAACATAGGCATGCATTTCAGGCTCATGATCCAGAATTTGGACTCCCTTTCAGAAGAGCTGGGTTATTTAACCTCTACTCAGAGAAAACGTTCATTGGTAGTAGTAAGTGGATAGCGTGTGCCTGAACTGAAAATATTTGAATCAAAAGAAATACTCAAATCTTGATCTCAAGTTCTTTCAGTTGCTTTCTATAAATGTTTGGATCCTTCTCCCATAAATAAGGGGTGATGTTGCACAAAACAAAGGAAGAGGGGAGTGGGTTCATTGTAAATTAATTTTCCCGGAGTGGCTCTGACTATAAAGCTATAAGAATTAGTTGCTCTTAGCAAATCATTCCAAGAGCTGGACAAAATGTCAGTTTTCATTACCTAAACTTCAGGTTTACTGTTCCTCATGTCCCCTAGCACTATTGTGTCTAAAGAGATGCATCCACCAGTTTTCCTATATTTGGGAATTGTAAAGGAAACATTTTATCTCCAAATGAAAATTTATACAGTATTTCATACCTACTGCATAGATTACAGGTGTGAGAGATGGAGAGAGCACAGCAGTATGAGGAAACTTCAGGAGCATCTTGATCAGTGTTAATTTATTCCTTAGAGCACATTTCCTGTCAGATGGTCATGCTGCTGCTCCCCCCAGTATGTGTCAGGTCTCTCTTGCATATATTTAATCATTTGCTGCTCATCAGGGGAAAAATTGTCATTTTCCAACCTGCCACCACCCCTGTCCTGCATCAAGTGCTTCCTGTCTTCCCAATTCCCAATCCCAAGCAGCCTCCCAGCTGCAGGGACCACCTCCCAGCCTTAACCTTGAAAATAAGGTTCCTCTATCACTGCTTGTTGTTAAGTGCAGAGGCTCTTTCTCACATTTAGATTAATTGCCGTAGTAGAATATTTCTGGACAGGAAAATGCTAAATGTGGTTTAAAAGGATGAAACTCAGTATTTGTTTAGTAGTGTGTCAAAGCCTGTCTATGGAGTTACAGTAAAAATCCAGTGGATCCACTAAGGAAATGTTTTCTATGGTGAAACACCCCATGCTTGAGCTATTCAGCTGTGCAGGTTTCTCAGAGGGATATCTAACAGGGAATTTGAGGTCCTCTTCTGCCAGGCGGCCTTACAGGGCCATCAGGTTGGCAGCCTCTTGGGTGCCCTGCAGACTCTGGAACAAGTGGATTTGGGTCTTTCCCCTATCTATGGGAAAAAATCCAAATGCATGTTGTGGAGTAGATGCTGGAGACAGAGTTGGGTGTTCCTAGGGTACTGAGTATCATCAGAGCTTGTGGAAAATAGAAACCTTGTTCCTGACAGTAGTTAGAGGTACTGGAGATGCCAATTGTTACAGTAATTGTGGCATCAAGAGGCACAGACCACAGGCGCTCGCAGGGGGACATGCCCAGCACAAGGAGGAGTTGAGGTGTTGGTCAGCTGAAGGAACTTCACTGATGGGTCTGAGAGGGTCTTCGTGTGCCTGTGCATAGCAGGGGTGGTGGAGAATGCCTCCTTCCAAGGTGTCAAGAAGGCTGCTTTTGAAACAGAGCTGGGACCCTTTCCTTACTCCAGAGATGGAGCAGGGGAAGGGAACCATTCTGCCCAAGAAAAACTTGCTGCTGTTGAATTGCATTTTCTCGTCTCCATCAGCTCTTTGAAGGAAGTTTTGAGGCAAAATGGGTCAATCACTGAGCACCATGTCTCCAGCTGAGGATTCTGGGGGGCAGTAACAGCAGCAGCTCCAAACATCAACAGTCCAAAACCGTGTCTCATTCCTCACTTCATGCTCATGTCGTGCCACCAGACCCAAACCTCTTCCTTCCGGCCCAGCTGCCACATGCCCAGGTGGCTGCAGGAGTAGCCTGCTCATGGTGGTAGGTGATGTGGCCACTTTGAGGGGGAAAATAATAATATTTAGGCTACAGCCCATGGACTCTGCGAGGCAGTGCAGTCAGAAGTCTTTTCACGACTGTGACCAGAACTGGATATGAACTGTAGCTTAAAAAAATAGGAAATTTGTAAACTTGAAATCTCTCGGTTTTACCCTTTTCTCCTTTTGCTGGAAAGCCACAGGATGAATGTATATGCTTTATCTTTCTATCCGACATAACTGAAAATCAGACTCCCAACTCCTTGGTTTGTATTAGCCTTTGTTTTTTAAAAAAAAAAAGTTTGTGAGCAATATATGTAGCATGCTGTGAACGTCTGTTTTGATCTTTATAGTTACTCTTTAATCCATCAGTATTAACACCAGTTCTTTTTTGTGTTCCCCTTGGTACTTCGTATGCAGTGTAAGCAGAAGCTGTGATCGGCTTTGCAGTCCTGTGCCATGTTACTGTAACTCCTTGATTTTTTAGGAAGCACCTGACTGTGGGCCACCCTGGGGCAGGTAGCGTGCCCATACACGACTGCCACTTTTCGGTCTCTTGTACTATGTATAGTTCTAAGTAGAATAAGCTTTTTAACAGAATATTGATGCGGTTTATGAGTCACGCAGGCTGCAAGTGTCTGGTGTGTGAGAGTCTCTGTATTTATAGTTGTTGGGGTTTGGTTTTTTTGTTTTGTTGTTTTGTTTTGTTTTGTTTTTAATTCATAAAGTAGCAAACTTGATAAACATAGCCACTTTAAACTGCTCTTGCTAAACAGACCCTGCTGTAGATAAGATACCACTGTAGATACAGGGAGAAGCACCAGCCGACCTCTCTGGACTGTGGGTGAGCTGAGCCCCTGTCTGCACAAAGCACGGTCCGAGCCACACGGCCACCCTGCGTGTGCCCACACATCGACCCAAAGGTGGCAAAGGCTGGGGCCTGGTGTCCATTTCAGCCCCTTGTGCCCATAAGTCTGCTGCTGGCCACCTCCCACTCTCTGCTCACCAATGCACGGGGCAAGCGAGAGCTCGCGGGCGTGAGAGCGATGGACAGACCAGCTGCTGGACCACAAACATGGGCACGGCACTTCTGCAGCCAGAAAGCTTCCAAGCCTCTCTCAAGTGCAAAAATCAGCTCTTGATTTGCTGAGTGCAGAGCCTGGCACATCGGGGTGAGAAGCAGCATTGGCTCCCTGTTGGCAGCCGTGGGTCTGAGCCCCCTTGGCTGGGGCAGCAGGCAGGGCAGCGCTGTGCCCAGAGAGGGGTTTCATTGCATCTCCCACCTCTGGCCCTCTGGACAGGGGGTAAATTGTACCCAGCCCAATCCAGCAGCTGTCAGCTTCTTGCCTCTTTGTGCTACGGCCACGCAGGTGTTTTGGGACAGAGGGTTAAGGGCAAAGCTCTAATACTGCAGCTCCCTCCCACCACCAGGAGATGAGGAAGTGTGGTAGCTCTGTGGGTCCCACAGTCCCTATAGCATCCTGTGGGCAGGTGGCACATCTCCTGTCCTGCCTCCCAGGTCACCACCTGTCCTGAGCTCCGGAGATAGGTCATGGGCTCCATGTTTCACAGGAGGTTTGCCTGCAAGGTGAGGGAGCTGCTAGGAGCTCACTGTGGGTTCCCACAGCAGCTTTTATCATTTCTTTCCTATTGTTGCTGGTTGGGTTTGTTGTTTTGTTTTGTTTTTTTTTTGAAAGGACAGACTGACCTAGTGGGATGGAATTTTTTGTGTGTGACTTTTTTTAGTTTTTAAGTTACCCGACTTGAATTTATCTGAACAGATGCAGAAGGAACTTTCTTTTTTTGTGAGTTAAGAGACAAAAATGCATTTTTAAACAAAGGAATCACGTATTAACATTTTAACAGCAATTCATAAATCTGCACTTTTTATGAGGTTTTGAAAAATCTATTTATAGGTACGGAACAATGGGGTTTGTTTAAAACTGTATCGCATTTATACTTGCTGAAATTACTTTCATTGTTATCAGTAGGAATTTCATTGGTTAAATAAAATGGATAAAACCTGACTCCTGTTTGAGCCATCATTTGCCACATGCTGGGGAGCACATCTCTAGAGAACATCCTGTGTTTTGGGACAAATCCAGTCCTCGAAGTGTCCTTCCTCTCCATGCCTTTGTAGTGGGTTTTAATGTGTCTATCATTCAATAGGGAGACTATTTAATCTTTGAGGGAGACCTGATCAAACCCCAGAGCAGTAGTGGGTGAGAGCCATAAGAACAGGAAGGGCATGTGAAGGCAAGAGGAAACGTGTGCTCAAGGTGCTGGCTCAGGGCAGTGCCAAGCTTATCTAGCAGCAAATTGCCCCCAAGTCCCCAAGTCCTGTCCTCTGCCCCATCCATCCCCAGAGAAGGGTGACTTAGTGCTGAGGGTTCACCAGGGAAGTTTGTCCTGGGGAAGATGATCATTTCCCCTCAGAAAGACTAAACTAGACTTAACACAAGCTGCAGACCTGGGATGTTTTGGGTATAACTTTACCTCCAGCTGCAGGATGCACAGATCACAATAAAACAAATACATGTATATATATAAATATCTCCACATAGTGCTTATTTATTTGCTTTAGTGGGAGTTCCAAAGCACTGAAAATATCTGTCATCTTAGGTCTATGCTCTTTGGTACAGGTAGTGTGGCTGTCACCTCCAGTTGCCAGAGCAGCTTGGGACTGGGAGGTTGACCGTGTCACCAGCACCATCATGAAAAAGATAAAATCTTGCAGTATTCCTCAAAGCCAAGGGCTGCTGTGGAATTCCTGCTGTAGCCCCTAGAAGTCCCAGAGGCAGGGTAGGACAGTGCCATGCTCAAGTGAGCCCTGCCCTGATTTTGGTCCCTGCTCACACCCAGTGTGTGATGTGAGTGCTCAGACGGGGGCACAGGCACAGACAGAGGACATCCCTGCTCCCCTACATCCCATCCTCGCCTCTCCAGCTGGTTTCCCGCAGGAAATTCAGAGCCAAAAACATTGTGTTGGTGATTCCCCAAAACCTCCTTGACCATCCTCCCGGGCCACCACTCTGCTGCCATCATCCTGCCCCTGCACCCACACTGAAGACCAAGGGGTGGTGGCAGACCAGGGACCATGTCACAGGGATGCTCGTGTGCCCACACAGAGTGGCTGCAGGACAATCTCCCTGCAGCTCGTAGGTGACCACTGTGGGATGTCCCTGGAGCCTGGCAAAGGGCCATGGCTGAGATAAAGGTAGGCAGCCCTACATGGGCAGCACATCCCTGGGGAGACACCTGGCTGGGCCTCACCAGGTTCCTCCCTCCTCATGGAGCACAGGGGGACACCCTGGTGTGCCCCATGACCATAGGCTGGGAGTGTGGGCACCCCCAGCTCCCAGCTGGAGCCACGAATCCATGAGCAGGGCAGGGTGGCCAGCAGAGTGGTGTGCCATGGCCAGTGGAGATTGGCTGCCCACTCATGGCCCAGGCAAGCCCACAGCTGTAGGGTTGGATTTCTGCTTGTGCTGGCGTCTCCTTTGCTCCTTCCTAGCACCACCTCAGGCTCCTCCTGCCATAGCATGGGGAAGGAATGGTGACCAGCCCCAGAACCCTGTTCAGAGCCCTAGATGGATCTGCTCTACCAAGTGTATATTAACTGAAGTGTACCCGCCTGCACGACTTCATTTCAGCACTACACACTAAATTACACCAAATTATAGGCAACCAAAAACTTTTAATTGGATTGTGATGGAGTTATCTGGTGAGGCACCTGAGCAGAAGACCAGAGGCTCTATAAACCCAAGCTAGAATCACAAAGATTTTCAATATCATCATTCATCATGCTAATGAGCTCATGTAAATATAATTGATTTTTTTTTGTAAGCTTTTCAATATATAAGGAAGATGATCACTGCATTTGTATTTCCGGCTAAATTAAAACCCTCCTCATCTTCCACGTGTGGTTTTTTTCCCCCCTCAGGATTTTCTGAGGCTCTTGGAGCAAAACTGGAACCTTTCTGACCTGCAGGAGAGTGCTTATGCAGAAGGAAAGCCCTCTTTTGCCTCCTTCTCCTGCCTGAGGCTGGTGTTCAAAGTATCAGTATATCCAGGCAATAAATAAAACATTTCCAAAAAACTAGACGCAGCAAATGCAATAAAACGTGATTGCAGTCGAAACAGAAGTGTTTTAGCCGTGGTGACCTGCAACATTCAGTGTTGACTTGCTCAGGAAGCAGTTCCCCAGCAGTTTGCTGCTACAATGTGCAGCCCATGGAGAAGAGCTTAGGTTCAGCCCAAACCACCTCTCCCTTGCTGACCTTTGTCCCAGCGTCTCTGAAAACACCAGAAGGGCTGGGCTGGGGAGGTGATGCTGCCTGAATACAAGCGTTTAATTTGCCTTGCAAAATTACCTGGCTAATCTCTCCTGGCTCCCTCTGCAATGCGTGGAGAGAGGCAGAGACTCCACCAGAGGGTGACATCTGCCCTGAATCATCTCCTGGCGGACTCTGATCCACCTCCACCCTCCACGTCAGGGGAAACACGGTTTAGGATGCAGCATTCAGCTCGCAGAAGATGAAGCTGCAGCTCACGTCTGCAATACAGCACAGTGCTCCTGAAAAGATCAGCTGAAAACATCGTATTAGATTCAAGCTAACCCCTAGGCTTTTTCTTTCTTTCTTTTCTTTTTTCCTGATGAAAAAATACCAAAACTACAAAAATACATTATTTTTGTGAAAAACAGGAACAGGAGCAGTTGGAGGCATCATTACCAGATCTAATTAGTAGGCCTGAGTGCAAATCCTCACAATCACAGAGGTCCAAAGCCTCAGTGCTGTGTCCACCGGAGTCCCAGCAGTGCCAGCAGGACACATTGCAGGAATATGCTCAGTGTTGAATATCTGCATCTGTTCACAGCTGGAAATGGGGGATGGAGAAATAATGAGATTTTGAGTAAGCTCCTGAGAGGAATAAAGAACAGAGAACAGGTTCCCAGATAGATCCTACACCACTAAACCTCTCTTGGGTTGGGAATGGGGGCATGATCTGAAGCATTACAGGATCTGGGGATGGACAAAAATTATCCTTCATCACTGGAGCCTGAAAGCCTGACCATTTGTCCTTGATTGTAGCCAGGTGCAGGTCAGTTTTTTCTTCCAGGTAGCAAGTGACAAGACAAGATGAAATGGCCCCAGGTTACAACAGAGGAGGTTTAGTTTGGAGATTAAGAAAAATTTGTATATTGAAAGGATGGTCAGGCACTGGAGCAGACTGTTTAGGGAACTGGTGAATCACCACCTTGGAGGAGTTCAGGGAGCATATGGATGAGGCACCTGGGGACACAGTTTAGTGGTGCATTTGGTAGTGCTGTGTCAATGGTAGGACTCAATGATTTTAGAGGTCTCTTCCACCCTTAATGATTCTACCTGAGTCGTCATTCTCAGCTGCTAGTGATGAGCCTCACATTTGCACCTTCTGACTCCAGGACAGCCACTGGTTTTTTGCAAAGTGCAGTGGTGTTTTCAAGTGCAGGCTGTCACCTCCAGCACAAAGGTGTATGGTTACCTCCTGCAGGTGCCTCAGGGTGAGAGATGTCCACACATCCACCCCACAAATGTGCATGTTTTCCATGAACTCAAAAAATTTGGGCCAAGTTCTCTGGGAGCTGGATTCCTTCCACACAGGTCAGGCCAAGCCTGTTTGAGGTGCACACAGTGGTTAATCCCGTCTCTTTCAACAGGGCCACACAAAACCCCCACCACCACCCAAATGTGGCTGTGAATGTCATGTCCAGCAGCACTCAGGAGGCATCAGACCCTGATATTAGTCCTGCCTGCATGGAAGGATTTAGTGACCCAAGAGCCTTCCAAGGGGCTGTGAGAAAGACCATCCCACCTGTAACATCATCTGGGTGAGCCACGTCAATCGACACCTCAAGGGTGGGACAAGCCCCATCAGCCACCAACCCCAGCTAAGCTTCACTGGTCCCAGCTTCAGGCATCCAGCTGAGGTGCCCAGGTGAAAGCCAGGTGACATATTTATACTGAACACAGGGACCCCTGTGCCTGCAGAGAAGAAATTTTAAATGCCTACATTTAAATGGCATAAATCCAGAAAGTGATGTCTCCATGAGTCTATTGTATCATTCCTCTGGAGCTGTTTCACTCACGTCAGCAGCTTGTTGGTGTCAGGATCAAGCAGAGACCATTGCTCAGCCCTTACTGTTCACTGTTTAGCTACAGGCCACTTGGTTTCACAGAATCATAGAATGCTTGGGGTTGGAAGGTACCTTTAAAGGTCACATAGTTCAACCTGGGACATCTTCAACTGGATCAGGCTGCTTGGAGTCCCATCCAGCCTAACCTTGAATGTTTCCAGGGCTGGGGCACTTACTACCTCTCTGGATGACCTGTACCAGGGCTTACTCATTGTAATCTACTTTCATTTTAACAGAAATGTCTTCCTTTCATTTAGACTAATGTTCTTCTCCCACATTTCCTTCTCTGCCCACCAGCATGGTCCTGTCCACCTGCTGCAGCTCCTGGCATTGATCCATAACCATCTTCTACCAGCAGGTACTGGGGATTTGGAAAAGTCACACAATGACATCAGCTCCAGATGTCCATTCTTCACCAGGTTAAATTCGATTAAAACATCAACTTATTAATGAAGATGATACTGCAGAAGAATTTGAAGCTTCTGCTTCAGTTTTGCAGGCAACTTTGCTGCTGGCCCAGTAGAAAATGGCTTCTACCTCCCAGGAATACTGTCACAATTGCAGTATTTTTGGAGACAGTTTTTTCACCCTTACAAATGGAAGAAAATCACACATATGCTAAGATGGGCCATGGCTGAAGGATATGCCTCTGAGACAAAAAGAGCCACGTTCACATGCCCAACTTGCTGTTAGGCAGGAGTGAGTACTGAATGTCTACATCCAAACTACTAATCCAGACCCTAAGCTGCTCTTGGATGTTTCCTGTCCTTGTTCCAACCTGGACTTGAAAAATATTTTCCACTAAAAGTGGTAAATTGCCATGAAAAGAGCCCTGTATGATAAACCACCCCATTCTGACAGAATATAATTCCTTGGAGATTTTCCAACCAGCTGTAACACTAACACCACTGGAAAGTCTTTAGGCGTTTCTGCTTGGCTGGAAACACCAGTTCTGTGGAAATCAATAGCAGATGTTACCCAGCGTGAGATCCACCGAAATAAGTCCAACAGCCCAGGAGTCTGTGCAGCAAAGAGAAATCATCCCATGCCAAACCCACAGTATTGCAACCTCACTGATACACACACACCCTGGACACACCTCACACTCTTTGCTCCCAGACAATCCCTCCTGGTCAAACGAGTTACACGGGTATTTATTTTCCAATACCTTTTCCATTTTCTGGCACTGACTATGCTGGAGAGATAACCTGTGAGCAAGCATGGCACAATTCCCTGCCGAACGGGAGCAGCTCCCTGGTCAGAAGGAGGTATGGAGCTGCTGATGGGGTTCCATGAAAGGTGAGCAGCTTCAAAAAGTGCAATGGTAGCAGAGGTGTGACCCAGAGGGCCTGAAATTGAGGGGCTGTCCTGCAGGGCTACGGAGTCCCTCTGCCATTATGGAAGGATGCAGCAGAGCCAGGGGTCACCTCGAGGTGCAGAAACCCCTGCGTCAAAAGCTTGGGGTGATCTGGTTAAGGCAGGGACACCTCCCACTAGACCACGCTGATCAAAGCCCCAACCTGCCAACTTGACCTTGATCTTTTCCAGTGATGAAGCATCCATAGCTTCTCCAGGCAACCTCCACCAGTGTCAGACTTGAGACAGATGCAGACTCAGCTGCAGGGGTTCCTCTGCCTAAATAGAGGTATCTGCAAAACAGAGGTGCCAGCATCTGGTTAACTCATCCATCACAGGACCTTTATATTTCAGTGGAGTATAATTACAGTTAGAGAAGGTAAGGAAGTTGTGACAAAGCCAGTCCAGGGACCAGCTCTGCACAAGAAGGAGTTTGTCCCTGTGAGCCATGAAGAACTGTGCTGCTGTGCTGGGATTTCTGTATGAAAATTGGCTATCATGCTGCACTCCAGGTGTATCTCACTGCATCTTACAAGAATAAAACAGTTCCCTCTCCTGGCACACACAGAGTCATATTCACTGCACAACACCTCAGCTTTCACCGACTTATTCTGCAGCTTAATTAATTGAGTCTTAGAGTGCTTTAAGAGAGGAAAAGTGTTTAAAAAGCACAAAAGAGCCATTAATATCAGATGTCAAGCTGTTACAAGGAAAAACTGTGCTGCTAGTGTTTTCTTGATTAGTTAGGACACCCTAGGTTGTATTATCTCATTTGCAACTGTGATACAAACTGATACCAGCCTCTCTTAGGAAAAGTAATTTTATTTTGTTGAAGCCATACGTTTCCAAGGATAGAGTAAAGCTCAGGAGCTATAAATCATGCCTAGATAAGAAGAATCTCAAACAGTGGTTTTTTTTGCAGGATGTAGCTTGTTCTGTGGTAATTGAAGGATGTTCAAGGCAGATTTCCCACTGCCTGCTCAGACACGCAGCACAGAGAGAAATGCCAGTTACTGTTCTTAGTATTTAAAATCTGAGCAGGTTAAGACAATTTTAATAATACTGTTGCACATCTGCCCAAATCCTATAGAGCTGCAGTGCCTCAGATTTCAAGGACTGTCCCCTTGCTGTCAGAAGTCATGGCTGCAGCAGAGACATACTGGCCTGAGCTAGGTGGGGTAGAAAGGGTGGTGGCAAATTGACAGTGCAGACCTCCTGAGGTGCCTCAGCTTTGCTGCTTATCAGCACATGAGCTCCCACATCACTGACACTGCAAAGCTGCACCGGAGATGCTGGTGGACCTGGGATGCAGGGGCTGCTGGGTTCGGGTGTAGGGAAGCTGCTCTGGGTACAGAGCCCCAGAAAGTGCATGGCTGGCTGCTGTGCAGTGCCACACAGCTAAGCAGGGTCAGAGATAAGGCCACACAGAAGGTGCAAGACAGCTGTGGGGGGCAGCTACCCTGTCTCGCTGGTGCTTGGGCTGTACTTGAGAGCTACTTCAGAGGCTGCTGGGGATCCTGGGCCCCTGTCACCCCATCCTAGTATCCCCTGAGCTTGAGCTGGCTTCTTTCCTGCCTTGACAGCTGCCATGTAGCCCTAGAGGAGTACCAGGATTGAGACAGGGTCTCATGAAGGAGTGAGATATCAGCTCCACATCGGGCATGTTTGTGTGTGCAGACATGCAGAGGTCGTTTGGAGAGCATCCACTGGCTGCTCTCTGCCTGTTAGGAACAGTGACCTTGTCCCTTGCACCAACATTCCTATAGCAAAACACCACTGACTTTACCCAACTACAACCCTGCAACCCATACTGGCACATAAAACCTGCCTTTCCTTTTGAACAAAGCGAGTTCTGCTTGCAGACAGCCTGTCTTTCTCCATAAACCAGCAGTGGCCCATGAAGGGTGAGACAGGGAGTCATCCTCTCTTTCCACTCATGCCACTGCTTCCCCACTTTGTTACCATTGTTGGCATCCCCAGCTTTGCCATTTGCATCACTGCTGAACAGGGTGCCACCTGGCCAGGGTGTGCTGGGCTGGGATGTGCACACACATCTGGTTGCATTGAGCACAGCCCCTGAGCTAAAGAAACAGCTCTGTCCCATCATGAACCAGCCAAATCTCCTTTTCCCTCTGAATCCATCCATGCCAGCTCAGCCTTGCTGCAGGCTACATGATGCAGAGAGGCAAAGCTGCCATGTTAGTAACAGAGTTTTCTTCAGCCCAGGACAGGCCACCACCAACACAGCACCACTGAGATGGCAGCATCAGCTTGCTCACTCCTGGGACTCATTATGGGATGTTATGGTAGATCAGGGATCCACACCAAGCTAGCACTGCAGGGAGAGACACAGATGGGGGTGAAAGGAAGGAGCCATGCATGTAGGACTCCCAAATGCCTCTTGGAGTCCAGCCAAAGTAAATGCTGCTGAGACAGGAAGCCTCCCTCTTGCAGGCAACTGCACCAAGAGATCCAAAGCCTCTTGCTGAGCCAAGTCCCAGGGAAGGGCAGCATTCCTATGCTCTTCTCCAGCAGTGGCAGATGTCTCTGTGCCCCTCATCTGGCTGGAAACACTTGCTGCTCCCCTGCAAAGCCCTGATGTGTGCCCCAGCACTGCAGATGTTGAGGGACATGGCTCATGGTGACAGAGAGAAGGGGTGAAGAGTGAGCAGAGAGGAAGAGCAGTGCAGAAGAGGAGTTAATTCCACCTCTGACATTAGTGTCTCTGTGATGGGCTCACCAGGTGGGTCTTCACACAGCAAAGCAAGCGCTGCAGCCCAGGATCCCTCCTGCCTCTCCTCCCACCTGACAGTCCATAGTCCCCTGTGTGCTTCAGCAACAGTCAGCTCTCAAGGGAGACAAGGCAGGTGACAACAGATTTGAATCCAAAAGTGCAACTCTCAGATCTACTAGGCATTGGAGCAGACACAAGGGCTTCATTCATGGGCTTAGAACTTCAGAGAACACCACATCTTGAAGATTCAGGGCTCTGACCTTCAGTGGTCACCAGATAACAGGGAAGGACTGGGAGAAGATGACCTTGGTATGGCTAAGAAAAAATGCTTTCCCACCATGCAAAAAAAATAGGCAGTGGTCTTTCCTTGCAGCAAGACCCATGCAATTTCAGGTATCTGGAAATGCCTGAAGACTATGAGATATATCCAGCTCCATCCCCTCCACCAGTGGGACACCAAAGAAATAGGCAATGCAGCCAACAGCAGGACCTTGCCCCCATTCTACCCTGCTCCCTGCTGTTTCCCAGTCCCAAGTCCTTGCACCCTTGCCTCCCTCTCCTTTTACCAAGTCCCAGCAACCTTCTGTAACTCATGTCCTCCCCTAACCACCACCACCTGCTCCTTGGTAGGGATGGGTTTCTGCAGAGCTCACTGCCACTGCATAAGCCTCAGTGTCATCATAGCCAGAAAGAAATTACCTCCTACCACAGTTAATGTGCATTTCCCAGAGGAAGCATCTTGACACCTGCAAATCACAGAAACTTTGTGGTCTGCGCCGATAAAACCAGAACATTTTACAACAGACAGAACTCGAGTTACAGTGGTGGCGGCCCCAAGCAACATTGCCTTGGCCCTCCTTGTTATTCCCCAGTCAGTTCATTGTTATTAATGTCACTACAATAAATACCAGAATGAAATTGACAGCATTTGGCCACATATCTTAAAGCATTGCCCCACTCCTCCTCCATTCCGTGTGTTTGCAGCCTTGGTTTCTGTCCCTATCAGTCGTCAGAAGAGCCTTTAGGGACAAACCGTTTGACGATGTGACCAGCTAGGTAATAGAAGCCATGCAGAACCGTGGCTGTGGCATCGATGACCAGTGAGAAGGTGCCCCCAATCCCAGTGGCCATGTCTTTAAGGACAGAAGGAATGGCACAGATGGAGTGGTAAGGGAAAGCAGCAAGGTGAAGGACGAACCCCACGGGGATGCTCAGGATCCTGTAGGTGAGGGACAGCACATCTCGAACAATTTGCAGGAAGCCCAGGAAGATGTTGATGATGACCCTCCCAACATCATAGGGGATGCTGATGAGCACCATGCTGACAGCTTTAAGGTAGGACACCATCCCATTCCACAGGCTGTAGACTCCATCCAGAATTGTACCAACAACTCGCTTTACAATAAGCCACAGAATATGAAACACAAACTTCACCAGTTCCACAAAGATGTAGATGAGGAGTTCCAGAAGTTTGATGAAAGGGGTAGCAATGATGCCAGCCACTCTTCTCACCCAGCCGCTTTCTTTGGTCTCTTGGTTGTTACTTGCTCCTACTTGCTCTCCAGAGCGGATCTGACTGACAACTTGCAATACTGCTTCTCTTTTCTCCTGGGTTTGTTTGTCTTCCCCACAGCTGCCCTTGAACAAGTGAACTCCTGGTAGAAGCTGCTTCTCCAGTTCTTTCACCGTGAGGTCTGCCAAGCTGTTTTCATCATTGATTTTTTTCACTAATCCCAGGGACCATCCCTCTGGAGCATCACAGCAGGCTGCTAGCCAAAGGCTCTCTGGCACTGACACCTTGCCTTTAACTTGGACACTGGAAGGAATTGCACCTGCAAGGAGATATAGATGATCCATCTTGGAACAGTGAGGGATCAGAGCTTGCTCCACAACCTTCCCAATGTCTCTGTGCCAGCTTTTGCTCAGAGCTGGGCTCAGAGGGACAGCGTTTGTGAGTGTATAAGTAGCCACCTGGAAATCCTCCTCATTAAGCAAACTGGGATTGAGAAGGCCTCTCTCGTAGCCAGAGCCCACGTAGTCTGAGGTCAGGGCTTGATTTGCACCAAGGTTGGCCACAGTGCCACCAATATTGGCTTCATGAACCATTTCATGCAAGTCACTTTCTGGATCATCTATCTGAAAGAGTAGAGAGAAGCATTACTGCATGCAACTCACTTTCCTATAAAACAATATGTAAACTGGGCCTTTACGTATACTTTTCATTAGGACTATTTGTACATGCTTTGGATTATATCCTGCACCCTCTCCTTACTTTCCTTGAAGTGCTTCAGAGAAGTGTATTCTCTATTTAGCTTCTCTGCCAATCACATTGGTTTAGGCTCCAAAGGACATTTGCAGCTCTCCAGTCTGATACATAGCACAGAAATCAAAATCTCACCAGGTACCATATACCAAGTCTCTAGCTTACAATTTGTCCTAAAAGAGATTTTTAAGACCAATAGATGGGTCTTAGCTGGCTAGATTCAGGGTCATGTTTTCACCTCCTACTGTGGTGGTACCTGCAGTTTATTTAAGAACTTAACCATGGCATTTTAAGCCCCTCTGAACTATCAAACCCAAGCCATGGGGAAAGAAAAAAACCAAACAAGCCATGGTGTATAAGATGTCTAGAGAAGGCATTTACTTCTCACCATTTATTGTGTAAGGAGCAAGAATGAAGTCAGACATCATGTCAGGTGACCAGAACTACCCCACCTTGAACAGGAGACATAGCAGTGAGCTCCTAGGGCTGCAGGGCTGGTCATCAGTAACCTGACCCTCATGTCATTAATAATCTGAACCTCATCCTTAATGACCACGAAGCTCCTGGCGTAACAGGGGTGAGGGTGCCATCACCCAAGGTCCTCGATGGAATCTGTGCTACCTGCTTGTGTCTGTGGTTCCCATGCAATGGAGCCAGAAGTAGCAATTACTGCAGTGGGAATTTGTCCTGGAGCCATACAGGAGGGAAGGGGGCAGGCAGAGGTGGTAAAGAGCAGTGGGAGGAGCAGCACTAAATGTCAAGGTGTGTTCAGGTCTTTCTCAGGTGGCCACAGCTCTGTCTGATCCATAGTCATTCCTACTGATACTGCTTGCAGCCTCTCCAGAGGGCTGTGTCAAATTGTCATTTTGTCCCTCAAATTAGAGAGTGAGCATGTTGGAAGAAGTTCAGGGGTGGCAGACGATCTCTGGCAGCCACCACCCTCTCTAGGCTCTGTGGCCCTCAGGTCCCAGCACTGTGTTGGCCCAATTAAACCTTCTTCCTTTACCCCCAGCCTATAAATTGTTTACTGCACTATCTAATAGGCACTTTGGAGACATCTACGGCAGACAGTTCATTGTCTACCTTGAATCATTGCCAGGTCATCCATCTCTGTCTCTTGACCACCCTGCACACACTTGGACAGATATCCAACTATGTCCTTGCAACCTTACACAGAGTTTGCATTCTCTTAGTGCCACATCACCTCCTCACAGCTCTGCACCAGCCTGTGCTGAGGGTCAGGGTGAAAGGGCCAGTGTCAGCACCTGTCCATCATCCTCACCTGGGAACTGAGCTCTGGCTGCTGGCTGCAGGAACTGAGTTCCTGTATCAGCCAAACCCCTGCAGTCAAGGTGCAGGGCTCCCTCTGCACCAAACCTGGTTGCAGTGCCAAGCCTGGCCATTGCAGTGGGCTGCATTGCCCTACCTCCTGCTAAGGAGGGTTCTTGCTCTTTTTTTTTGTGCTTATTGCTTCAGGACTGGGAGGATCATAGCGAGCTCCACGTGCTGATGCACAAGTCACAGCTTTTTCTAAATGCACTGCTTAAAAAAGACTTATTCTGCATTTCTACTACCTTATTCTGCTCCTCTTGCTCAGTCACCTCAAACAACAGGCTGCAGCTGGCTGAGGAGGCCAGATATTTTGCAATCCACAAAACTGTCTTTTCCTGCCCCCCCTTCCCTTGGCATTCTCCCCTTTCGATGAGATGATGGTGTGCCACGGGACAAGGGATGCACCCAGTGTGTTTAATTGCACAGAAGATGTGAGGCTGTGCCTGGGAACTGTCCTTAATGTCCTTAATTCTATGACCCTATGGAGTTTTACACCCTCTCAGAGACTCATCCCATCTCACACCCACGGTGAGTGTTGCCATACTACAAGGACACATAAACCGAAGATGGATCAGCTCCGCCTCTTGGCAGAAATTGCCAACCTACCCGAAGCAGAATAGACCTAATTTCTCTCACCTTATGAGCTGCTGCAAGCAAACCTTGAGGAACCTATCAAGAAAATATGTCCCTGGTTACCTGTTTGCAGGCCTTTGCACATACTATCAAGATTGTTTGGGTGCAATTAAAAATAATATGATAAAAATGCAGCTGTGTGCTGTTCATGTGTAAGGCTCTGACATCACCTAAACTATGCTTATAATAATTCTTATTATGGTTTGTAATAACTAATGCGTACCTGAGGTTTTCATGCTTCCTACAGCTCAGGCCCAAAGGCAGGCCACTGCATCAGCACTGCAGCTAATCTGCGTTGCAAGATACCTTTCCTCCCTGCTTCAAAAACCTTCTGGCTTGTGTCACCCCGAAACTTACCTGTGCTCATGGAGTCAGCCATGAAGCCACCTGTCCAAATAACCTGGAACAGCTCAGGGCAAAATCCAAGTAGACGGTAAACTCCTTATCATAGAATGGAGATTTAAAAACAACTTATGTGCCTGAAGCCTGTATGATGTTAGCACATAACAATATTGACGTGTGTCATTAAGTGGAGGATGCAGTTTCACAGATGGGACAGAGGCAGAGGGGGATTAAAAGTATGGTAACACACAGTTATTAGGGCAGGCAGCTTCCACTGAGTTTGGTCATTTAACAAGGCAGGACACTGCCACTCTCCACCTTCCTCACCCTGGTATGTAGGATCTCTGAACTTCAGCTTCCCTCTCAGGCACCCTTACACGTTTGATTGAAGTGGAAATGTTTGATCCAGCCTTAGTGTGGGATTCCATAGCTCAGTGCATCTTACGCTGAAGTTTTTGTAGTAGGAACACTCACAAGTGGCTCTAAAAGTGTCTGTTCTCTTAACTCTCTACCAAAAGAGATTTCAAGAGCAGCTCGAAGGTAGCTGCACTATAGCTGGGCAAGAATCCCACCTTGGTCGTCTGCCTGGTAGTAGCCATTAACCAAATGAAAACACAAGGTAATTCATCCAGCCCCTCATAAATGAGAATGGAAAAAGCAACTCTGGAGTTTTCTATCTCTCTCTAAATTACACAAATAATCACACAGATTTTCAGACAATCAAAATGGAATGAGATAAAAGACACCAACCTAAATGACTTGTTCTCAACCCCTAGGAAATCTGTGGCAGAGCAGGTTTTCAGACCTGCACCTGGGGGAGTTCCATCAGTACCCAGCTCATCAGCCTACCCTTCCTGCTCTCTAATTTTTCACTAATTGCTGAATTAATTCATTGTTTCCAGCTGTCAATCCGCAGTGGGTGGCACTGACATTCCATACACTTCTCACCCAATTACTTCCTCTGTGCTACATTTGGCATTTGTTTCTCAGGCAGACATTCCTCAGGGAGTGAGATGGTGCCCTCACCACTTACATCATTATTCCCCCAAAAAAGCATATGACAACCTTGAGGCCCTCACTGGAGTGCTGAGAGTGTTTTTGTAGTGATTTCTTTCCGTTTGCTGTGTGTCTGTATCTCCATGTGCAGCTGAGCCAGCTCATACCCAGCTATCCCTGTCTTGGCAAGGAAATTACCCAGAAAATCGGTGATATGAGCTCACTGGGCTGTGCTGCAGAGCAGGTGTTGCTAAGGGTTCCCTTCAGCAGCCATCTGACCTAGCCGTGGTAGAACACGCATAATGGGTGTGAAAGCTCTTCCTCACTCTCTCCTCCAAGTGGCAGTGTCTGAGAGGGCTGGATGCACTTACTTCTTGAATTACAGGAATTCTTCATATTCTTGATTTCTTCTCCTTACCATATTCTTATGCAGGTTTTGTTTTGGTTTGGTTTTTTTTTTGTCCTAGTACTTTTCTATCTCAGTAAGAAGTTCTTCCAGGGAAGAACTAACTAACTAACTAACTCCTGTCTTTGAGACATCTGCATTTCGCTAGTGGATGAACTATTGTCAACCTGTGAGGCTGCTCTGGAGAAGCCACAGCAAATAAAGGTAGCACCTGCCCTGTTATTTCTGAGGCTGCAGAAGGTTTTGCTTTGGGACTCTGGAGTGCTGGCAGGAACCAAGAGAAGATGAGGGGCCAAAAGTGATGGAGCAGGAAGAGCAGAGAAGCCAGCTAAAGGGAGGTCCAGAGGAATCAAAGTTACTGGGCAGGGGGGAGGCTGCCCACTTCTCCATGGCAGGAACAGCTCCTGAGCCTACCTAGGTAGGCTGGGAGAGATGAACCACAAGAAGCAGGAGATATGGGGACTAGAGGTGATGAAGGGTGTCACTGGCCAAGGCAAATAGGAAAGGATCTCATCTCTGCTACTTTACCTTGCTGCCTCCATGGCACTGACCAAAGATTCTTGCCAGCCTAGGCCCCCTTTGCACTTTAAAAATCTTCCACCCTTCCACAACTCAATAATGACAGAGTCTGCAAAAGGTTTCCTCTATTTTAAAATGGCAAGCTCCCACAGCTTGCCTGTAAAGTGGAAGGAGCTCAGATCAAATGGTCTTTAGAAACTCCTGCAACTCAAAACTCAGCCCAGAGAGCCAGAAGACAGTCCAGGCTGAATATAACCACTTAATATCTCCTATCTTCAATGCCTGTAGCCTTGTGACCTTAGTATCTCATCATCACACATGAGAAAAATAAGCACAGCTTTCTCCTGGCAGAGGGGTGAGGTTTGATTGTGGCAACATCCAGTAGCTGTGGGGCCACACTCCTAGCACACTGTTCTGACACTGCAGCCATTCCTGCCCTAACAAAACACCCTTATACACTGACAATCTTTCCTGAGCTCAACATATGGAGTAGCTTAATGTTACTACAATATTCCTCATTATCACTGCTGAAAAATCTAAAATATGGGGAGGGAAAAAAGGAGACCTAAAGTTCTCTTAGGGCACCACCAGTTTTTAAAGTATTTCCTTTAAATTGAACAGCCTGAAGGCCTTGCTTAAACACGCCAAGTGTCAGGGAAGAGAAAAAACACTGAGGCTCTGGTAAAATTAATTTTATACTGCATACTTCTGACCTGACTGAAGCCTGCACGCCCCAGGACACAGCAACTCATTTTCCTACCTCAGTCTGCAACACTGGGACACACTGAAAAGCTGCAGCATCAACTTGGTGAACCACAAATGGATGCTTTATCTCTGCTCAGTGAAGCTAGAGAACCCCTATCAACACTGTGATCATACTGGCAACAGAACAAACTTGAACTTGACACTGCGATGTTTAACCCACCAGCAGAGCTCCCTGCCCACAAGAGCTGGCTAGGCAGGACAAACACATCACTGGTGTCAGAGAGGGCTTTCCTCTCTCTCCCCTGCCACTGCACATTCGTGCAGCAGCCTCTCAGTTTTCGTTATAAACTCCCTGGGACAAGAAACTATTTGTTTGCTCACTTCCAAGCACAAAAATAAGTTCTGCTCCTGCTAAATTCATACCAACAAAAGTTCAACAAGCAGAGTTCCTGCCTCCTTTGCAAAATTCTAGTCCCAGCTTCACCCCAGAGGAAATGTTCTCCAGGAATAGTTGCTTTACAGCAAAGGAAAAGCTGCCTTACCTGTGGCTCAACCAGCCAGCTCTCCTCCTCACTTTGAGCTGGCTTTGTAAACTTAAAAGCTGAATAAAGAGGGATTTTGTCCTTAGTACTGTAGAGGGTTGCAAAGCGTGGCTCTTTGTTGTACTGCTGACAGATTTTCACATGGAACGGCTCCGTAAATCCTTCGGGTGGGACTTGTCCAGGGAAGAACACGTTACATTCGGCAAAACCAGTTTCATCCTCTCTGACAACTCTGCCCTGGGAAAAGCCTGGGAAAACTGAGATGCAAAGCAAGAATACAATTGACGTCTTCATGGTCCAGTCCCTGGAGCCGAGGGAAGCCCCCTCTGCCTCCGCTGGGTACGGCGAAGGACCAGAGTCCATGCAGCAGCGAAGCCAGAGAGCGTCTGGAATTCGGGTGTAGCGTGCGAGGGAAATGAAACACGAAACCACAGCCGATCCCTTCGGGGAGCCAGCGCGTTCTGCAGGCAGCACGTTGTGAAACCGAACGTGCGCCAGGCTGCTCTGACACACGCTGCGGACGCCAGCTGCCCCCGGGAGGTGATGCCAAGCAACCTGAAATCATCAGGGCTCCTTGGGAAGAGGAGGAGGGACGCCTATGGCAGCGGCAGGGCTGGAGCTGAGCAGCACCGGCTGTCCAGGCTGGGGCTCAGCGCCGGCGGGGGTGTGGTGTGCTGCATTGCAGCAGTCCCCGGCAGGAATTTTGGCTGACACAGCCAGAAGTGTTCCTGAGGCTGTCAGAAGGGATGCTGCAAAGTCAGATTCACCACCCCAAAGAAGGCATTAGCTGTCCTCTCCAGCCGTGAGCCCGGCCAAAGGAGAGGGAGAGAAAGAAGAGAGGTGGCAACACTGGAGCTGCTGGGAGCCCCCTTTGACCCTTTTTGGGGTGTCTGTCATCACTTTTGCCGCACATACTGCTTAGATGCTTGGGAAAGGGATTCACCTCCCATCTCTCCTGGCGCTGTGTGGGGAATTCAAAACCCTCCAGTATGACCTCATCTTGGGAGACCCTCTCTCAGCAGAGATGAACAAAAGGTAGAAAGATGAAGAGCCTTGGATCACATGCCCCTAATCAGCATCCTCTACAGAACATTCTGGCCAAACCTATGGAACCGCAAAAAAGGGAAATGAAGCTGCTCCTCCGAGTTTATGTTCAGGAGAGTAACCATCCACCCAATAAACAGCTGCCTGTGATGCCTTGGCTACTGCTGGGTAAAAACAGATTCCTTCGGTGACTGGGAAAATTAATGTTTTCAAAATAGTGGAGATGGAAAGGAGATTACAGAGCAGTACCTTGGAGTCCAGAAAAAGTAGTATTTTCCCACCCAAGAAGTGAGATGTGATCAGCTTTAGATTGTTTTTTAGATTGTTGGCAACAATCTAAAAAAATCCTAGATGCCAATAGGGCATAAGTCTCTTCTATAATACAATTTCCAAGCCAAAGACCTCCCAAGTGCTACCATTCCACAGGTACTTTGCAGACAAGGTAGGATCATGTCCATATTGAAAATGATGAAGTGGGACAGTGAGTGGTTAAAGTGCCTGCCCAAGGTCAGAGAAGGAGTCTGTGAAAGGCTAAAAATAGACTGCACTGTATGACTATCATTCCTCTACTCAGGGATGACTTCTGGAAGTATCAAGACAAGGAAATACGTCAACACCTCTTGGTATGGTGATATCAGCTAGGGGAGACGGAGGCAGGCTGGGCAGGCTGGGGAACAACAGGAAATGTAATAAGTGGGCTTGGGTTTGGTCCAGGCGAATGACTGGTCACCCAGCCCTGCCAGAAAGAGTTAGTCATGTTCAGGAAAGGTGATGGAAAGGAAAGCACAGACATAAAATTCCATTTTCCTAGATGTAAAAAAGGCTCCTGGAAAATCAAGAACTGAAGCTGAACCTTTGCTGTTAGGTGTTTGTCTGATCCCAGACTTGCAATTACCTGGACAGCAGAAAAAATATTTTCATAAGCATGGTAAGCCCTGCTACTCAGGCAAAGCTAGGTCAGACCATGAATTTGAACATCCCACTTCAAGGCTGACATGCATTACCTCAGGATGGGCATGGTCCCAGTCCAATGAAAAGGCAGTATGAAGTGTCTCAAGATGTGCATGACAACAGGCACTAGCACACTGAACAGATCAATGTTTTCCACCAGGAAAGATCTGCCTTTGTCCTAGACCCGTGAATCAACTTCTTGCCTCAAAGAGGCAACTCTGTCTCATCAGGTGTAGAGCCCCAAGTTGTCTTCTGAGCCTCAATGGTTTTTATGGGCTTTTGGGAAACCGAGGGGTTCTTTCCTTTCAGGGTGTGAGGCTGGGGTCTGTCTGCCAATTTAGCTCTGCATGTACCAGAAAACAGATAAACCTGACTGAAGAGCAGGAGTTTCAGGTTTTCATCTCCTATGAGGAGCATCAGTTCAAAGCCAGCATGGAGTTCCACTCCTCTGCTCCCAGCTCGACTGTCCAAGCGAGGTGCCTTTCCAGTTTCAAATTAAAGATAGCTGTTGTGAGCCTTAAACACAGAACTGTGTATTTTTTTCTCTTGCAAACATCACTATTACTAAAGGGACTAGTGCCATCATTATGCTAGTGCACTCACTGTGCTGAAAAGATAAAGACAAAAAGACTGCTCTGCCCTAGGAAGGCTACATTCTCAGCCAAGGAACCACAGACAGAGGACTCAAACACAGTGAGATGGAGCTGGCCAGAGGTTTTGATGAGTCAGTGCTGCAGTAGCTTATCTGCTGTCAGATGCTTTTATAGGCATCACAGGGAGTGATGCCTATAGGCAGTGATAGGGAGCAATGCTTATAGGGGCTGATGCCAAAAGGAGTATTAAGATCAGATTCAAAACAGCCCTAAGGCTATTGATGTGAGCAGAAGGGTTCTGGAAAAATACACGTTGGAATGGCAATGGGCAGTGTGAGCTGGTGGTGTCAGCATGAACGGTGGCAGCAGTGTGGCCTTACAAGACCTGGGGCTGCCTTCTCCAAACCTATTAAGGGGTGACAGTGAAATAAGCTGAACAGTGTCAACAGTGCAGGAAAGAACCTGATGTTTCATGTAATGGAGCAGAGGGAACCCAGGGAGGATGCAGAGTGATGTGGCCAAAGGGACACATGAGAAAAGTGATCATAGAATCACAGAATATCCCAAGTTGGAAGGGACACACAAGGATCATCGAGTCCAACTCCTGGCCCTGCACAGGACGCCCCAGGAGTCACATCACGTGCCTGAGAGCACTGTCCAAACACTTCCTGAACTGTCAGGCTGGTGCTGGGACCACTGCCCTGGGGAGCCTGTTCCAGTGCCTAACGACACTCCTGGTGAAGAACCTTTTCCTGATGCCCAACCTAAACCTCCCCTGACTCAGCTTCAGGCCATTCCCTCAGATTCTGTCACTGGTCACCACAGAGAAGAGATCAGTGCCTGCCCCTATACTTCCCCCCATGAGGAAGCTGATCACTCAGTGGCAGGCAGAGGTGCGTGGGAGAGAAGAGAGGCTGTAGACAACAAACTGTATAGACACAGAGTTTGCAAACCATGACAGTGGTAAAGTGTGTTGGGGAAAATTAAGAGAGGTTGGAGAGAAGGAAGGGCAAGAAAAGAGGTAAAGATCCAGAAAATTATATTGATCAGCAGGAAAAGGAATATATTGGGCAAAAATTAGAGTTTAGGAGGATTTGCATTCCTGAAAATCTGGGGTGCTAAGAAAAGGTGAAGAAGGAAAACAAATGGAAATAGGTGTGAGGAAACCGAGGAGGCGGGTTGTGACGGGTCAAGTGAGATTATGTGAGAAATCTGAGGAAAGTCTCTTGTGATAAGAAAAAGAGGAGAAAGTATGAGGAGGAATGGGGGAAGGGAGAATGAAAGGTTTACATCCATCTTCATTGACTTGACATAGATGAGCAGTCTTCCTGTTCTCCAAGGGTCACAAGCATCAAGAACAATGTCTCAAAAGGAACACCTCCCTGCAAAACAAACCTGAAAAGCATGTCAGCATCCAAACTCTCTACCCATTAAGAAGCTGCCAGGCTTGTCTGTCTGCTTTCCCACACTTCTTCTCCAGCCCTGTCTCTGTTCACACGACTGACACTGGATTTGCTACAAACAGAAAATCTATCCCCTCACATACTTGACCCCTCTACACTAGTCTTTCAAAACATTCTTGACTCCAAATATTTTTCCAGGCTAGATCTCCAGTCTCCTATCATGGCCTCTGTGAGACTCCAGTGTTGTGTGTGACTGTCTCTTTCTCCAGTGAAGAAAAGGAAGAACACAGTGTCTCCAAGGGCAAGAAGTCTCATGAGAGAGACACCATTTGTTACAGTAGGTATACCAAGCTTGGACTTGGAGTACAACAGTGCCAGCAGACATGCCATGGCATGTCAGAGAGCACATCTGCCTCCTCACTGTCTCATGGGGAAACAGTCTCTTTTTAAAATTAGTTTAAAAACTTGCTCTGGGAAGAGAGCCCAGTGCTGAGCTACAGTGAAAAGCAAGAGTGAAAAAAATTTTCCTATTGTAACTAAGAAATTCAAGGGCAAGGGGAGGGGGTGGGCAGAAGGGCTTAAAAAATACATTTTTGGGATTTTGATTCCCACCTAAAATTATGTTTTGATGCCAATCTCTGCTGACTTTTGTCTTTACACCTTGCCCACCATGTCCCTGCTGCTGGTGAGGAATGGCCCTCCACTGGCAGTGCTGCTTTGTTGCTCAACTCTGCCATGATGCTCACTAGCAATGGTGGCCTGTGAGAGGCCATGAACTGCCTCAGACTGCCCGGGATGCTGATCTGGCTCCTATGCTTCTTCATTTGCATTTTCTCCTGTCCAGGCTCAGTGTCCACTCACAGCAGACAGTGGATGCCCTGAAGTGGTGTCACAGCTGAAATCAGAAGAGAGAAAGGGCATGAAGTTTTAAACAAAAAATTATAGAGGAGGCTGCCCATGGTGTACAATCAGAGGAAAAGGGTGGCAGCTGGAAGAGTGAAGCACCCAAACTGTTTTATGGATGGTAACACCATTAGGACAGAGACATATTCTCATTTTGTACAAAAACTTGCACAGTGGAATTCTGACAGGCACTTTGTCATGAACCATGAAGTATAAATGCAATGCATAAATACTGAATACAATTAATAAAATCCAAAGGCTGCGTCCTTTGGCATTTTATCACAGTCTTCATACCCAAGAGATCTCTGTTAATCTTCAGACTGTTTAAAAGAAGCACAATGACGATCCCATGCTAGACAGCAAAAGCAGGATGGATGTAGATTAGCAGTATAAGGCAATGTTTTTAATAGTGCAAATGATTATCTGTCAAAATGAGCTATTTAGAGATGTGCTGAAAGCTCCAGTACTTCCATTCTTTAAATTAGGAGGTGCTTTTTAACATGATAACAACTAAAACAAAGGAGTTGATGTTTCAACTGTAATGGCCTTTGTTTTAGACTGTCAATTAGTCAGAGCCACAACAGGTCTTACACACCTTAAATCTGTTTTGGACAAGGAAGTTAGCCACTTACATGCTTTTCTTCTAGGTATTAATATTGATTTTTTACTATTTGTTTTATTTTATATTTTCAAAAGAGCAGTGTGATTCAGTCAATGCTGAGAGCTTGCTGTGCTACATGCTGCCTAAAACAAGGCGTGACACAGCTCCTGACAGTCTGCACTGACAAAAGACTGGTGAGTGGGAAGAAAATTAGAGGTACAGGCTTGTTAGGCTTGCATCATCTTCAGAGGAGGGAAGGAGAAACCCATAACCCTTGAGAAAACTAAACCTGCTGGTGGGACCCAGAACCTCTAATCAAGAGGCAAGATAGTAGCCCCACCCAGGACTGCCTGTCTCCAGAAACACCACTGTATTTTCGAACCAAGGAGTAGTAGGAGGAGTGACATGTTCTGCACTGAAGGTTTGGCCAGACCTGATAGATGGATATGCAGCTCCAGCACCCTCTGTGCCACTCAGATTGGCAGTGGAGATGCTCCTATGGAGCCCAGTCATCTCAACAGCCAAAGTAGAGAGGCAGGCACCACAAGGCTCTGACTTGCATCATTCTACATGGCCAGGTGAGGACGAGATGGCATCCTACAAATGTACCTCTGTCTCTGCACCAGCTTTAAAGTGAACCCAGGATGTCCACAGCTGGTCAGACAAAGCTCAGGCAGGATCTAATGTACTTCTGCCACCACAGAAACTTAGCCCATGAAAAATTAAGTGCATTGGCTGTGTGAGAGAAGAGCAAGCAGCTCTTTCTCCATTCTCATTTCAGGCCTTGGCTTGCTACTGAAATACATAATTCAACTGCTCTAGGCATAAACATAATATCATATTTTCCACATATGTTGGTTCTTGGCCAGCACTGCCTAGGGAAAAATTCAGATCTGAAAAACACAATCACCAGTCCCAGGATCCTGTCACTACCATGAGTATAGGGCTCAGATTCTGCCCTTAGAGTTCACAGAATAGCATCAGTCCATGACGGGACAGGGTATTTCCTCTAAAACAAAAAAGCAGCAGCACTTTTAGTCATACTGACAGCAGAGTGGAAGGAAGTACTGGCCTCAAATTAGACCTCTAAACAAACAGGTGGCTGGTTGGGATTGCAGGTTAAATTACAAGTGCAAAACCCAAAGTCCCTGAGGAAAGGTAACTTTGTCTCTCTCCCTCTCAAGCTCAGTTCAGCATCTAGGAAATTGTGGTTTAGATGATATCTCCATCAGGAGGTAGAAGAGGTTTGGCCTGAACTGTCTCACGCCTGGAAGAGCCAGTGACAGGAGTCACTGTTCTGCTGTCCTGGGTTGCTTGCCACTGAACTTTGCACAAATGGTCAGGAGAATCACCACCTTTTTGTCCTTTAGTTCTGTAGTGAAAGCACAAGAGCAAGAGTCTCACAGTCCAGCCTGGATCACTCTGCTTACAGTCCCTCTGAGCAGCAGCCCCTGTGCCTGTGCCAGGACATAGTGCTCTCAATCTCCTCTGTGCAGCAGCCAAAGGAACCAGGACTCCCTTGAGAGCACCACAGCCTTCTAACCTCCCTCCAGCACAAGGCCTGCATAACCACTCCACTAACTGACCATCCTTACATCTGATGGGAAATCCTTTGAAGTCTACCAAGCACGGACTACAGAGCTCGTAGCTGATAGAGACTACAGGAGCTGGAATTGCTGGAGTAGGCAGGCTCCAGCACAATGAAAACTTGAAGGCGGGAGAGATGTAAATAGTGAGGCACATTCATCACACGCCAAACATTCCTATGCAAGCCCTACCCCCACAGGCACCAGCTCTGTCGGTCTTCCCTCCACAGCTGCTCATGAACTGCTGTGCTCTGCTGGGTGAGACTCCCCACCAGTGGGATGCAGCACCTTGCACAGGACCAGGACTCCTCCCTCTATTCCTGCTTAAATTTTTACCAAGGATAGCAATGCCAAGTCATTAGGGGCACAGTAAGATAGTACTGGATAGGAGCAATGAGGTCAAGCTGCTCAATGTGCATGTTTTTGCCAGGACAGACACGAGATACGGCTGCTTTCACCACGCTCATGGCAGGCAACTGGACAAGAACAGGAAAAGGGAGGGAAATGCATCCAGGAAAGCCTGGATGCAATTACTAATCCTCAGTAGCAACGATACAGAAACAGGCAGTGTCGTGCCAAGATGAGGCATGTCTGCAGAGGAGTTTGCAGCACACACACCTTCTTGATGTGCCCCAAGTCTTCAGGGGAGCATGCAATGCCCCGTTCAAAAGGCCTCCTGCTTACACTCATGGTGGAGGCTCCATGTTCAGCTGAAGGGACTGGCCACCAGAAATCCTGAACCAACCAATTCTGTTAATCATGGTTTTATACTCCTAACCAGCATTAACCACTTCAACAGAATCCCTCCTGTCTTTCTGCACAAATCAAAAAGCAGAGATTAAAACCCAGGAAGGGAACAAATTTTGCCAGGATGGTGTCATCCGTAAGTGGCCTCAGTCAAGGTTACTGATCTTGTAGGAGAAACCTACTTTGTCCTTAGTCTCAGTCCCACAACAGGACCCAGTTTACAAATAGAGGTGATGGTTCTGATGGGAAAAATAAATGTCAAAGCCCTATGGACTTTTTAATATAGAAAACCAAATATCAGAACCTGCTTTTAAATGGGACATTACATCAATAAGTCACAAAAACCTTTAATCCTTTATTTGTGGTTTTATAAAAAGGGAAATGCACAAGACTTGGGGAGAGTGGGTGACTTTGTGAAGGTCCCCTGGCTAGTGGCAATGCTAGGAAGAAAATGACAGTTGCGTGAGTGCCAGCCCTCTGCACTGACACAATTCCTCAAAAGCAAAAGGCTCCCTTGAAGACTCAGCAGCTAAAATACTGTGAATTTGCAATCAAGAACTAAAAGAAAAACAACCTGGTTGATCCCACTTGTGGGATTGTTTTTCAAGCTCTTGTTCTTTGTTTCCATCTGAATCAGAATAAACTCACTTCAGCCCACGTCTGAAAGAAACAATGTGGTTGGTTAAAACTCTTCCAAAGCCCGAGTGGCCTCATTACTGGGTGAACTCTTTGCACAGTGTGCTAGTTCAGTAAATAAAGGGTAACTAAGGATAACTAAAGGTTATCACAGTGGTTAAAAGAACTCACTGCTGGCTGATACCAGCTAAAACCCTCTTAGGTAGGAACATATGTTATATTCATGTGGCATCTTTGGAGGTGGTAGAAATTGATCCTATGGCTAACCTTCTTTTCAATTGGTTTGAGGACTGAGATGTTGCTGGAAAGGAACCTGAATTGTGTTTTAACTTGTCAGGATAATATACAGCTGTTTTACTTTTCTTATAAACTCTTCCTTGTATTCCTGGTTTGGAGATTGGAGATAAATTAGGAGATTCTGTGCTTCCACACTGGGTTCTCTATTCCTTAGAGCCCTGTTTACAAAAAGTACTTACCTGCATCTTGAAGCTTTCAGTAACTGAAATTTTAAATCCAGAAGGATCTCATCTAACTTAACCTCATCTTTGGAACATAACTACTTAGAGAGTTTTACGTTTAAACTCCACATCTTCTTCTGGCCTAATGAAATATAGAGCAGGGTTTCCTGGGATTGCTCAAGCAAGCGAGTGAATCTCCTCCCAGAAGAACCTGTCACTGTCCACTGAACAGATAAAGGGCCCTAAAGATTTGCCTAGACTAGATACCTCACTTACCTAGAGCTTTATGAGAGTAATCCTAATACTAAGAGAGAGATGCACATAGACTGAGGACTGATTCAGATAGAAAATATTGATAAAGCATTAAAACATTTAAAAACTTACAGAGAAATATGTGTTGCAGCTCCTGATGTTATTGCTAAAAAGTTATAGCTGCAGCTGACTCTTACAGAGACAAGGTCATCTCCACTCCATCCTGCCTAAAAAACTCACTTGTTTCTTTATTCCACATCTACACAAAGAGGGAGGTAGAATGAGCAGGTCCAAAGCCAGAGCCACTGTGGTATGTGAACAGCCAGCCCTTCCTTCCGTATAACACCGGTTTTCAAAATCTGAGCACCGTGCTACTGAGACTCGTCCCAGCCTGACTGGGTCATTGTCAGCCAGCACTAAGGAAAGGATAAAATTAGCTTGGTTATTCAAAATGTTTGGTTAATAAATAAAACAGTAGGACAGTTTTGCTTAACAGTGGATGCAGCCATAGACAGAGGTATGTCCTGGCTGCTTGCCTAGATGTAAATAGTGCATGGCTAAAATTATTTGCTTTGTCCAAGCTAAAAAAAAAAAATCCCTTCAGTAGAAACAAGAGAGCTTCCATGAAGCTGAGCATGCATCCAAGACTGAGTCCTGGAAGCATTAGCTGTGTGTGTCTTGGGGTGCCACTCCTTCCTGCAGCACCCTCCCTTTCCCAAGTCCCTGAGTGCCTTTTGGCTGACATCATGTCTCACGTTGGAAAAGCACTGGGCTCTCGGCGGAGAGCCACGCATGTGGGGAAGCAGACGGAAAAAGACACAATTAACAGAAGATATATTCAAAACCAGTGTGTTGGACTTGCAGCGCTGGTCTGGCTCGTTTAATGGCTGGCTGAGGAACCACAGTCTGTGGTGTATGATGAAGGTCATCACTGCCTCGGGGAGGATCAGCTCCGCATCCTGTGTCTTTTCTTCCAGGGAATTCCTACTCATTCCTGAAATTTTCCTTCTGTGGTGAATAGGTAACCATCTGTCTCTGTTGCTGCAAAGCAAGAGTTTGCAGCTGCTAAATACACCCATGACTAGAGTACGGAAGGCACAAAAATCCCAGCAGCCCAGGGAATGGAACAGAACGGAGCACAGACGCAGAAAGCTGGAGAGACGGTGCAGTGGGAGGCGTCAGGGCAGAGGTTACGAGCTGGAATGACTTTGTGAGCAAAGAGAAGCAGCAGTAAATGGCATTTACTGTCCCATGGCAGGCAGCAGGGAAGGTGTGGCGAAGAGCACAAGAACACAAGATGGCCTCATCGGAAAGCAGCCCCTGCTGACTCACCAGCTGAGTCACAGCCTTGCCCAGCTTCTATTCTTTTTCCAATCAAGGAAACGGCAACTCCCCACGGACGTCTTTTAAGGCTGGTTTGGACGCTGAGCATGCCTGCACCAAGTTTCCACTCTTGACAATCCCCTGTGCCCTTCTGTATCTGTTTCCCAGCAGGAGACACAACCCTTCAAAGCACAGAGTGTCCTGGGGGAGGAAACGGTGCTGTGGGGCTGTGGCCTCTCCAAAGCAGAAACAGGATTTACAATTTACTGTTGATCGGCCACACAAGCTGTGCCTCAGATGGCCAAAGACAGGCTCTCACAAGAAAGGGGAGGCAACAGGAAAATTCAGGCTGAGAGATTTCCATTCTGAGGCACTGAACCTCTACCCTGCTGGGGAAAATGCTCACCTTCAGAGCCCTGCTTTGAAAGAGGAGATTGCACATCGTCCTGCTGTAATTTAAGGGTTGGAAGAAGGCAGCCTACAGTGGGAGATATGAACACTTGGGAATTACAATTGCTTCAACTAAATTCCTTCCTGGATTCAGAAAAAAAACCAGTGAAAATCAATAAGTAAGAGTAATGCTAGAGATGGAAGAAAGGGGAACTAAAACCTAAAGAATATACATTTAAAAATTTCAAGAACAGAAAAATTACACAGGAAACAGGAAAAAAAGCCCTACACTGGCAAGGCTAAAAGAGAGTTTTTGAAGTCCATTAGGAACATAAACAACCTTCATAACACTACAGGCCAAGAAGCAGAAGAGAAAAACATTAACAAGGCTCCAAACAGGCACAAGGTTTTTAGAAATGTTTTTGTTCTCTTTCAGGACACAATGTCTTTTGCAATCTTGCCATGATCTCAGAGAAGGACCAGCACTTTGGTGAGACCTACATCCTAAAGCCCTGGGATACCAAGGAATGTTGGTCTCCTGGTGTGATCCACAAGTAAATACAAAATTGCACTGAGAGTGTGTACAGGTACCATAAAGGATTTGAGGCACTAAGAGGCTATGCCAGTGACATCAGCAAAAGATTTTTTTTTAAGACCTATGCCTGTAACACAACCAAGTATGTTTATTTGTTGCAGCTCAAAGACTATATGGAATTTTCTAATCCAGAAAATTACAACCCTGAGAAGGATTAAAGAGTCACCACAGACACGTATCTGGATTCAAGCCCCCAGTGCAGTAATATGGGTAAAAAGGCCAGTGTAATCCTCAGATAAACAACCACATAAAAAGCAGTGGGAGGAAAGTGGTTGTATCTCTCTTGTTCATATTGATGGAGCTGATGCTGAAACAGTTTTTTATATTTTTGTTGTTGATAGATGGATAGAGAGCAAGAAAAAGCCCTCAAATAATTGGTGTGAGGAAGAAAATAATCCCAAGACTAAAAGAGCCCGGGCTGCTTACTTTATCCAAAGGCAGCAGCAAGACTAGATTACAAAGTATAAATACTTAGTGACAACACAGGCTTTTAAAATTACCACAGACAGGCACAAAAGGCACCTGTGGTTGGAAACAAAGATGACTGAAATTAAAAATAAGGTGCAGTTTTAAACTGCACACTGGAGGAAATGGTCAAGGGAAGTGGTGACTTCTGCTTTTCATGTTTTCCATGCAGCACACAATACCTTTCTAAGGGTTGCCACAGCAAATTGCTCAGCAAAGATTGGAACAGCTATGGGAAAAGATCTGGGGTTTTGTTATTGTCTGCTTGTTTACACTATCTGATGACATTACAATGTATAACCCAGGAACACAGGAATTCACCCTTGCCACCTTTACCACTGAACTTGAGTGGTGTCCCCTTCTACATCCCTGCACTTTGGTGGATATTTAACCCCTTCCCTTATGCTTAGCTAGTCAAAAACACATGGAGAATGTCCCTAAATGTCAAAGCCTGCCTGGTGAGGCAATAATTCTCCACATGTGGGGTGAGCTCTGCTTGGGAAAGAGCTCTGTGATGTGACCCAGAGTGACTGAGAAGCTCATGGTGATATTGATGACTGTGGACATGCTCTGAGAATAATTACTGGATGAAGGCTCTCTAAGCACTTGAGCTGGGGAATAGACCAACTCGAAATTAAATTAACTCCTAAATTAAATTCAAACAAGTTCAAGATTGGGAAAAGCTCTGTATGTTTAGAGATCTTTAAACCCAAAAGTTGTGGACCTGTGAAGGTTAGGTGCTTCTGCAACAAAATTGAGTTTGTATTTTTAAGAGTCTGGGCTCAGGCACCTCCACTTCACCAATAACCTCCTTCACTGCTCAAGTCTGCTAAGGAAACCAAACCCTTTACCATAAAACACATCTTCACATTGATTCAGACAATCTGGGGGAAGGGAAGCTCCCTGGGAAACAATTTTGGCCAAAGACACAAAGCCATTCCTTTAGTATTTGAAGAATCTTCCAATCTGTTCAGAGCAGGGACTGTGCTAGTTTTTAACATACAATGGAATGCTCGCATTTTCCCCTAACCCAAGAGCAGGAGAGGTCCCTTCAGTTCCTGAGGTCTTTAATCAAGTCCTGATACCTTCTGACAGATGGATACTACAACTGATCAGGAGACACTGCCTTCAGGACATGCTATGAGCAATACATAACATTCTGCTGCACCACGACAGGCATATTAGCGTAACAGTCAGTGCCTCTTGATTTAAAGTCCACGGATTTGAAATCTAGGAATAACACCCATCATCGCAGAATGATATGCTCAATTCAGGCTGCTGTGGTCTGTAGCCCAACATCACCAAATTCCCGAAGCCAGACTTCTTTGCAAGGTTTGAACTTCAGTTTAAACTGCCTGTAGTGGAAGAAATCATAAACCTATTTCACAGGGTGTCGACCGAGGCTTGCAGATGAGAATATGCAATGCTGGATACTTGGTTACTTACAGGTGTAGCTCTTAGGAAGTGACACAGTAATTACTGTCGCTATTTATCCAACTTTAGAGTGAAGCTTAATTTGCTTAAAATAATTGGTTTCTTTCTATACTAAAGGCCCACTTCTCCCAAGCGCTTTCTCTGATGGCTCGTTGACACAAAGGGTGTAATTTCCATTGTTGCTGTAGCTCTCCGGATAGCAATATCTGTGGGACCTCTTGTGGGCTCTCTTCTAAATTGCATATTGGGTGTCGAGTACTCATGAAAATGTTTCCGTGTTCATTTGTAAATACATCAGGGAGCCTTTTACTTCACATGCCTTAGTGTGGATTCGCAGAAGTTTGGTAATAAAGCGCATCCAAAAGGAGCAATAAACACAAGGAAGGAGCTACATTTTAAGAGGGGGAATTTAATTCCTTAGTGATCATTGTTCGAGCTTTGGCTTCTTTACATAAACAGCAATTATTATAGAATCACAGAACAGTTTGGCTTAGAAGGGACCTTAAGGAGCATCTAGTTCTAACCCCCCGTCATGAGCAGGGACATCTTCCACTAGATCAAATTGCTCAAAGTCCAGTCCAGCCTGGCCCTGGACGCTTCCAGGGATGGAGCATCCTCAGCTTCTCTGTGCACCTGTTCCAGCGCCTCAACACCGTCACAGTAAAAAATGCCATCCTTATAGCCAATCTACACCTTCTGTATCAACATCTACACCATGTAAAGGACTTCTCTACAAGGACAAGTCAGACGTGGCTTGCTACCTTATAGTCAGGCTGATGTTCCTAATACACGTCTTCGAATAAAGAGAATGCCTAATGTACTTCCTTTTCCTCCGCCTGCCATTATTTCTGTCCTCCCCTATTATCTCTCCAAGGCTCCCTCCCTCTTTAACCCCATCCCTCCTTGCCCTGATCCCCGCAAAGCAGCCGCCATTGCTACCGAGTCAGCCCCCGCCCCGCCCCTGCGCACTTCCGCCCCGGCACCATCATGGCGGGCACGCTCGCGCTCCTCTCTATGGTCAGCCCTCCCGTGTCTATGGCCCGCCGCGGTGTATTGTGGGGGCCTGGCGGAACTATGGTGGCGGTGTAGGGCCCGGCTGTGCAGGGCGGAGGAGGCCGTGCTGTGAGTGCCTGGGAAAGGGGCAGGGAGACTGCGGGAGGGCTCTGAAGGCGGAGGGGCAGGGGGTTCCTGGGGCAGGGGGTGTCGGGGGGGCAGGCGGCCCTGGCGAGGGTACAGGCTGCGGCCGGGCCTGACGCTGCGATTCGGGCACAGCCCGGCAAGGCTGAGGCAATTCAGCTGCAGGCCGAGCTCGGACACTCCCTCTTGGCCGATAACTCCTGGCAGCGCTAAAAAGGCTTCTTCTGGTGTTTTTGAAACCTGGGAGGTTTCAGGTTGAGTCTGGGTCCTTGAAGACCATGCTGAATACAGACTGACTTAGTCCTGTGAGGAGCAGCTGGGGCAGCTGGGGTTGTTTAGCCTGGAGAAGGGGAGGCTCAGGGGAACCTTATCGCTTTCTACAACTGCTTGAAAGGAGGTTGGACCCACGTGTGGGTTAGCCCCTTTTCCCAGGACAAGAGGAAGTGACCTGAAATTGTGCTAGTGGGGGTTTAGTTTGGATATTAGGATTAATTTCTTTACCGAAAGGGTGATTAGACATTGGGATGAGCTGCCCAAGGAGATGGTGGAGTCCTCGAGGACTTAAACACCTTGAGGTGTTAAAGGAAAGACTGGATTTTGGTACTTAGTGCTCTGGTCTAGTTGACAAGGTTGTATTCAGTCATAGGTTGGACTCAACAATTTCAGAGGTCTTTTCCAACCTGATTGATTCTGCAACCTAAGAGAAGCAAGGATGCTTTCCAGACAATTTGTTAATGCTTAAAAAAACTACTGCAGCCACCCCAGATCTCATTCTTCACTTGATTTCTTGGATCTCCCTGTTACATATAATTAGCACAAATAAGTTATGGGAACAAGTGACTTTCTTGGATCATGGGTCTGGCAGAATATGTGCCAGGAGAGCTAAAATGGCTCACTGAGCTTCAGCTGACTTGTACAGCATCACTGAAAAGTGTCTGCTGTCCTTGATTAACAAGCTAAGGCTAGTTACTGTGTCACTTCTTTTTAAAGGTGTTTCCCTCTGTTAATTTTGGTTTCTGAGTAGTAGTGGCAGAATAGTTACTGCCAGTAACTATTCTGCCTGATGGGATGTTACTTTGAGTCATCCATTATATTACCATTTTGATGCTGAAGTTGGGTATTTTGTGCTTTCATTCAAAGTGACAAACTAATAAAATAAGCAGACCATAAATAACTTTTGTTTGTGTACCACAAAAGTATATGAAATGATGTCATATGTTTTTATTTTGCTTTTTAATATTTTTAATAGATTCTCTTGTGACCTTTCAACATTCAGCCTTCTGGTTGGTAGGACTCATACCTTTACATCTCTGCAGATCTCTCTCTCCTGTCCTAAATATCTTTAGGCTGTGATTAATGGATACACATGCCTTGGTGAAGCAGGAATGAGAATTGTTTCAGATAGAATATTTAAGGTCACAGAATAGCCTGAATTGGGAAGGGACACACAAGGATCATCCAGATCTGTCACAGGACACCCCAAGAGTCACACCATGTGCCCAAGAGCTCTGTCCAAATGCTTCTTGAACTCTCTCAGGCTTGGAGCTGTGTATGCCCTGGGAAGCCTGTTCAATGCCCAACCACCCTCTGGGTGAAGAACCTTTTCCTGATAGCCACCCTAAACTCTGCCCAACACAGCTTCATGCTGTTCTCTCACGTCCTGCTGATCACACAGTGTTTTCCAGCACTGATTAACCATCTCAAACTCTTGGTTGGCACAGGGATTTGGGCTTGCAGGGTCTCCAGGCCCTGTCAGGCAGTGCTGAACACAGTGCATTCTCACAGGCTGTCTGTGTGGCTGAAGCTGATTGGAGCCTGTTTCACTCTTAGGCACAGAAGAACTGATAGCAGAAATTTGGGCTTCTTCTGGTTTGGTTTTTAGGACATGCTGAGTTCCTGCAGTTTCTGGGGGAGAGCTGCTGACAACTTCTCCATTTATCCAAGGTTTTTTTCTCGAACTTTGTTTATGTTGCCTGATGTTCATCAGTGGTTAATGAGCAGTACCATCCTAGGCACAGATGTGGGCTCGCCTCTCTGGTGGTGGTGTCTAGCAATGGTCTGGGAAATAATGAAGGGGTCATCCCAGTAGGCAGTCATATTTCACTGCAGTTTTTCAGAAGGGGAAAGAGTTTCATTACAAGATTTTACTGCTTGCTTTAAGGATGGGAGATCAGTTCCTGGCTGGTGTTATTTACTTTACAAAGGTAACTTCATATATAAGTTAGAGTCCATGTATCATCTTTCAAGCATATTGGAAAAGATTATTTTGAAACCTGAATAGATTCTGTCAATAAAATGCTACTTAAATTTTGAGGATCGTGAACTGAGTGACAGCTGGGATACTGTAGTGGGACTTGTCACTGCTTCTACGGTTCCAGGAGCAAAGTAGCTCCTAGTAAGTATTTTGCACTGTAAGTTGTAGTAACAACTTGTTTTATCCCTTGATTTTGTAGGAGTGAAGATGACGACAGCAGCAAGGCCAACGTTTGAACCTGCAAGAGGAGGAAGAGGAAAAGGTGAAGGAGACTTAAGCCAGCTATCCAAACAATATTCTAGCAGAGATCTTCCTTCTCATACTAAAATCAAATACAGGTTGGTATCATTTTTTGAGTGTGAGGGCAAAGCAGGTTGGGAATGACTGTTTTGTTATGAGTGGTACTCTGAGATTTTCTCAATACACGGTGATGTGCTCGACACTGAGCAAGGTCCAGAGATCGTGCAACAGTGCTGAGCAAGTGGGCTAAAAGTGAAAGTCTCGAAAGCAGAGCTAGGAGTTCAAATGCATTCCAGGTGATTGGGGGAGGTTTAATTTTACTGGTAATTTGTTGCTGTTTATGCACATGAATTATCAGAGGAAGACAAGCTTTGGAGACTGAACATCTTGGGCAGAGAAATTATAAGTATTTGGCATTGGGACTGAGCCACAAAGAGTACTGTCACTTGCAGAGCAAGATGGGATGAGAGGAGTGAAGTTGAGCATATCTTAAAAGCAGGAAAACCACATCATGTATTTGGCTAAGGACCACTTGGTAAGGGCATTAAGAGGAGGCAGGGGAGCCATGGAATAGCACTCAGGTAGTGGGATGTGTTGGAAGAGCTGATGTAAAACTGCAGATGGTTTATTCAGATCTTGGGAGAATAAATTTCTTTAACCAGTGAGAAAGATAATGTGATCTTAGAAATATTTTCCTATGTCTGAAATGCATAATCAATTTCTATCTTTTTGAAAGATTAAATAAAATCTGGAGTCAGTATGATAGGATTTAAATTAAATGTGTCAATCTAAATATGCTCATTTTATCTAATTGATGTTACTCTTGTCAGTGAAATTACTGTTAAGGTTTTACTTTTGCACTTTTTTGTGTAGATATTTACCCTGTCACTTCTTCCCTCCTGCTCCTTTGATTTTTAAGAATACATATTCATAAGGGATATGAGTGTTTTGGAGAATACAAAAACAAAAAACACAGAAAATGTTGTCAAATGCTTTTTGCTGTTATGGGGAAAATTGCTGGTGGTTTGTTTTGTAAAAAAAGTGGGGTTTGGAACACCAGTCTGCTGCTTTGAAAGAAGTCTGTGGGGACAGGTATCTATGGGATGTTTTAACAAATCCCTCCTTTTGTGTGAGATGGAGGGAGCATCAAGTATCTTCTGTTCTTCCTCCCAAATACCTAATACAAAGTCGTCTTTGTTAAATTGCCAGGACTGCATCACTACAGGAAAAGTCCAGTGTTTCAATCTCACTCGTTTGTTTGCATGGCACAGGGTTTGGGGAGATTCTGCAGCTCTAACAAGGATTCCAAATTCAGGTTCTTAATTACAAAAGCAAATTAAATACTTCATCATAAAGGCAGGCTGTGCACACAATGTGTTTATAATGGCTCAAGTCTGGGTTTCTTCCAGGCACTCTTACTTCCAGCACTGGGTTCACAGAGAGGTGAAAGCAATTGCTGCTTGTTTTTATTCACTAGTTCTTTTCAAGATATTCACAAAAATTTCAGCAGCCTCTAGGTGGAACTTAATGTTGCTCAGATATATGTAGTTCATTGCTTTTTGCCAGTGTGTTGTTATATAAAAGAGGAGTGATCATGTATTTACAAGGTGTTTTGCCTGTTCTCCCAACTTTTTTATAATTGGTCATGGTCTAGGCTCGTGGAGAAAAAATGGTTTATGGAAAGGATGTTTTAGTCTTGGTCTTACCTGTAAGCCTTAGAGATTGGATCTGCAGCAGCAACTTTGGGTGGTAAAACAGTGAAGAAAGATGATCACGATGTTTGTGGATATCTACTAGGACACTGGGATTGGACTGCTGTAGAGCAGAATATTTCAACATAGTGAAATGCAGACAGATGTCACCATCCTGTTTTATAGGAATTTAAGTAGGGTCGTTTCATTCATTCAAGAGCCATCAGAAGGAGCACGAGCGTGTGGCGTGGCAGGTCTGTATGTACAATGCATGCACACGCAGGTGGGCTCTGCTGAAGAGACAATAAACATATGTTTACATGGAACTCAGTTTTTGTTCCCTATCCTTACCTGTTCACCCCAGGATTTATTGGCCTCCATAAAAAAATTGTCCCCAGCTGCAGACTGTCAAACTTCAGGCTTTTTTCATTTGTTGTTTTAGACAGACCACTCAGGATGCTCCCGAAGAAGTGCGTAACCGTGATTTCAGAAGGGAGCTGGAGGAGAGAGAACGAGTTGCCGCAAGAGAAAAGAACAGAGACAGACCAACCAGAGGTAAAAACCAAGAAACAAAATCTTAATGCCTTTGTGAACCATTGCTCTTGCATGAAATTTAGTGTTGTAAGAAGTTTGCAGTTCAGACAGCATGTCATGAGAGTAGAATTTAGGGTATTGGCCTGATAGTTCAGAACTATTGACCTGCAAGGGAATGTCCACTGGCTTTCATGCTGGCTTCATGCTAGGTAGAAATCTAGGCCAGCCAGTAGAAAAGCATGCCCAGCTGATACAATATAATTGTAATGAATTGGCAACAGCTAATAAAGGATTTTTTTTTGTACTTGGACAAGCAAGGCCGGAAGGAGAAAGGGTAATGACTCATCTTCTGCTGTTATAGCACTGGTGTAACAATAAATCTGTTTGAAAGTATGCGATTCTTTTCAGATGTGGTGAAGTAATGTTAAAATCAAAGAGCTTTTTGAGAAATACTCATTTTTAGTATTAAAGTACAACCTCTTTAGGTTTAGGTGTGAAGCTATTGCATGAGTTCAAATTCACCGAAGGAAAGTACATGTAGTTTGGACCAAACTAGCGAACAGTAATGCTTTGGGATGATCCTAAATGGGGACTCTCCAGTTGTATATATATAATAAGAATATTTCTCCACATCTGTGTTTTTCCATGCTTGAAATAATGACTTCAAAAAACTTCTGGAGGCCAAACTGTAAGTTTTGAGAAGTTATTGCTGCTCTTGAGGCTTCCTAGGGGGAGGAATTAACATGGGCATTAAGATTGAGAAGCGAGGGAAAAGTAAGCATAATCTTGTTTCTCTTACTCTAATGCAAGACAAATTGTGAAGATTTTTGTTTTCTGACATTAGATGTTGTTAAAGAAGTGATTTGGACACTTTTTCTTTTAACTCTTACACCATAGAACATACAACATCGTCTTCTGTGTCTAAGAAGCCTCGACTAGACCAGATTCCTGCAGCAAATCTTGATGCAGATGATCCTCTTACTGATGTATGTATCTTCTTTTCTGTCTTCTTTCCTTTCGTTACCCTGCCTTAAAGATTTGCTGTTAATGCAATATGTTCTTCTAAGTTGCCTAAAGATTTCAGACAGGTTCCAACGTATTTTCCTTTTACAGCTTCTGTGCTGTGGTGAAAGTCCAGAGTGATTCAGAGGATTCTGGTCCATGCTGTAATTGTATTCTTGGAAAGCACAAAAAATCTAGGAAACCAAAAGTACCGCTTACAGTATGGGGAATTTCCATTGGCCTAGTAAGAATTCCCCAAAGGTAGAACTGTTGAGATACCTGCAAATGACTGTCTGCATGAGCAACAAATGCTTGTCTTTGACTATGCTTCTTATTGCTGACATCTAGGAGTTAAGTCAAAGGCTTGACATTAAGATCTGTGTTTTTTAATCCTGTAGTATTTGGTCCCTGCAGTACTGGACAGAGTAATCAGGCACACAGAATTTCTTGTCACAGTGATCAGAGTGTGACTGGGGACAGCCATTCTCTAGAGTCTGTCAGTTACATAGCATTTTCAATTGTAGTCGTCCTAAAAGAGTAAACATATTTTTCTCTTGATTTGACTATAAAAGAGCAAAAATCCTATTTCTATTGTATTTGTTGCTACCCAAGTACTTCAGAAATCAGCCAGCAGCAAGTTGTAGCCGTAGCTGGGCAGCCCAGGGTCGTTTTTTATTAAATTAAATGAACGAGTTAATTCCTGCCTTCCATTTGTTGCTATTAGGAAGATGACGAAGACGAGGACTTGGAAGACAGTGATGATGATGACACTGCAGCTCTTCTGGCTGAACTAGAAAAAATCAAGAAAGAACGAGCTGAAGAACAAGCTCGAAAGGTAAAATCTCACATTTTAAAAAGCACTTGTTTTTTTGTGAACTGGTGTCTATTAAAACCATAAGTGCCTTAAGTACCTAGGATGAGCGCAAACTGGCAAACAAAGTGCTTTTCAAACCTCCTCTAAGGTATGATGGATTTGTTCTTCTAGGTAATAATTATTAAGAATTTTTTTCTTTGTAAGGCATACTGAATCTTTTACTCACTGAAACATTTTATTCACTTTTTGTACACTTTGTACGGGCAGTGAGTCAAGATAATCTTGATTTCATGTGCAAGTCCTCTGCACTCAGCTGTTATACCAAAGGATATAGTGGCATTAGTGAGCTGCATGCAATCCGGTGTAATTTAGTTTGTTAACTAGCTTTTATGAAACAAGAAATATTACTTTTATTTATGAAATAAAGATGTGTGCTTTTTGGTGCTGCTTCTTATGGCTGCAGGTTTTAAACAATAGTTGTCCTTTCACAGCTTTGGTGCTGTGTTGCAAGAAGCACCAGTTTGAACTGCAAGACCAGAACTATTTTCATGTGATTATACACAGGCAAATTCATTTGAAAAATGTCTCTGCAAAACCAAGTTACAATGCAACAATCTTTTCAGAACTGGGAAACTCAATTCACATGTAGCTTTCACACCTCTATAATCTCTCTCTCTAAAGACAGAAACATCGTGTTCTGCCCTTGAAAGGGGAGGAAAGTCTCTGTAGTTACAGATGTTTTCCTGTGAGTGGGATTAAATCCTGTGTTGATGGTGAAATTACATCCTTGGTGTAAGAGAGACTGTTGGAATGGAGTACATTAGCAAAATTCCTAACTATTGATTGGACTTCTAGGGACTGGGAGCTTAGACTAGTTTCTGGGAGTGGTTTGTGTTGTCAAACTTAAGAGGTTTTAGGTTTTTATTGAGTACTGGTTCTAACATCGTATTGCAACAGAGTTTAGACTCCAGGTATTTCATCTGCACTGCACTGAAACACTCTCCTATGGTGGTGCTTCAGAAGTAGTGGATATGTGCAGCATTCCCTCATCTGCTTTTACTAAGTGCTTTTTCTATTCAAGTACGGCTTAATTATTTATACTGCTTTTGTGAAATGTTGGTTCATTCATCTGGAGTAGTTTTGTATGTTTTTATAAGTATACTCTCCATTAGTGTAAAACAAAACAATAACCCCAAACCAAACAAAGAGTCTGTCGGAAAACCAAGCCACCTGTCATCTGTGTATAAACTAATCTGAGGTATTTTTTTAGAACGTGCAAAATAAACAAATTGGATGCTGATCAGGAGGTTAATCAAAGGCTATTCAGACAATGTAATGTTTTAATGCCTCTGAGCTACTTGTAACCTTTCCTGTAGCTTAACATACACATTCATAGTTTAATGTTTTTCATGAATGCTTAGCTGGCAGTGAACAGGGCTGAGCTTCCAGCAGACACTAGGAACAGCTAGGAGAGGATAATGTTTTAACTGCTGTTGGCAGTGTTGTAGTTGCGAGTCTATTCTTGCCTAACAATATCAAAATTTACGTTTAGAATCAACAAGGCCTGTAAAACCAGTGAGCTCTGCAGTTTTGTACTTAAATAGTGTGCAAGGCTAAAAGCTGTACCATGCTGCTTCACTGCAGAATTTGTGCTGTAGAACACTGTTGCTACCTGATTGCCCATCTGGCCTATGAGAAGTTTTCTGCATTGAATGATGTCTGAAAGAATCTCTTGTCTCTTTATCTAGGCATTTGAGGCACATCATGAAGCAATGAAATTGTCTTTTGTAGTAACAACGTGGTGAAAATTACTGAAAAACGCTGTCAACGATTGAACCATGTATTCCTGTGTGAGATGTACTAAACTACAAATTAAGTGTAGCCGTGTGTAGGAAAGATTTTGACCTCAGCTGTCCTTGCACAGTGCTTAAATTGACAGCTTACATCTGTGTGGATTTTCCACTTTGCTTGATAGTTGAAATTATGCATCAAGATTAAACAGCATAACTTGTTACAGTTTAGTGTAGAAAACTTGCATTAGGAAAATAATGGTTAGTAAATTGCAGCTCAGATAACCAAGTGCCTGCTCCCTTTATCATGTGTGGAAAGTAGGAACATCATAATCTCCGTGAAATTCTAATTTTGTCACTAGAGGGTGCTAAAAACCATGAAGAATTTGAGATAGCACTTGTTTTATTTTGCTATCTCTTACAGGTATGATGTGTTACCTTCATGGTTGTTCTCCTTTACCCCAGCAGCAGGGTGTGTAATGTCCAGTGCTGCATGCATACTGAATAAAATTGTGTTTCTTATTTGCAATAGTGTCCAGTATTGCACACTCAGAATCTAGACCTACGGTGTTCATCCTTTCACTGGTTAGTGGCAGGTAGACTCTTTAAAATTGCCATCTTCAATAAATAGAGGATACTCTACAGGTACCTGTAATTTTATTTTCTTGTAGTTTTCTGGGGAATAGGAAACTAAGGCTATTTTGATGGAAAAAGTAAAAGCCAGAGTGGGGCACAGCTTTGGAAAGAGTCTTTAGGAGTAAGGGTCATCTTTGGAAAGAAGTCTTGTGTTTGTTGGCTTTAGTGTGCAATCTGTTCAGATTATTCCTTGTTTTCCACAGCTTTGAAATAAGGTGTTACTGGCTAAGCATTTTAGAGTTATTTTATAGAAATTCCTTTTCCTTTCAGATGCATGGAATTTCATGTTACTCTGTACTGCAAGCCATAATTTAGACCTAATTTTATAAGTAACCTTCTATTAATAATTCAGATGACTTCAGGATAACATCTCATAAAGTCTTAACTATGTAGTTGCTGTTAATCCTAATCCATGTACAGGAATGCTTTACTTGCTGAAATGCTGCTGTCCGCAGTAGACAACGTGGGTAAGCCAGTGGCCAGGCAAGGGGAAGCTGTGGAGTGAATACCTATTCTCTCTTCACACTGATCATCATTCTCAAACCCCACTGTTATACAGACAGATTGATGTTGCTTTTCTTGTCCTCTGCCTGGAACATCCCAGGATCTTAGCAAGATTAAGTGGGTAAACTACTGTAATATATCCAAAACCTGTGCCATATATAGATTTTTCCCTGATATTTAGTTATTTTGATTTATTAAAATGCTAGTCCAGTTACTTCTGAGACTTCATTTAGAGTAAACTGTATTTTTGTTAATAGTCTTCACTCATCACTTCAGTATCCATTTTTAAAGTTGCCATTAAAGGAGAACAGCTTCTTTCCAAATGCATCTGTGGTGAAACAGCAGTTAAAAACAAAATATGAGAGTCTGCTTTTTATGGGGCATCCTGTTCTCTGATAACTTCCTTATAGGTAACACCAACTTCCATAGAAATCCTCTAAATCTAATTTTGACAATATTAAGAGGTTCTAATAGTTTGTCAGCCAAATAAACAGTTCTTCTCAAAGCTTGTTAATTTCTCAAAATGCTTAAGTTCCCTGAAGTTGTGTAGAATCATTAAATCAATACTGTGAATGTTTTTTAAAAATTGCTTGAGCATGGGAGTCCTCCTGACATTTCCTCTACAATTGTAATTTTAGATTGTTTCTAGTAGACACTAAGCTGACCAGGAAATTCTAGTTTTGAAAGCCATTTCTCTGGAACAATTCGAGGTCTGTATAAAACTATACAAACACTAAATTGATGTCTGTATTAACCATCCATGGATAGGTTTCAGGAAACATTTCAGTAATCTAAATTAAGCTTTACAATGCTCTTGTTTTTCAGTTTTCAAGAGCTTCCTTAAAAAGTAAAATGAAATAAGTAAGAAGAAACTTCAAACCAGTGAGCAGTGAATGTATGTGTGCAGTTCTGGCAAACGTATTTTAATATCCAGTCATTTTTTGCTTAGCTGAGACCAGACTTAAAGTTTTTTATTTGTTTTCTTAACAATTTATTTCACCAGGTTTTTCTATAACTGAATATTACTTTACCAGTGATCAGAGTAAATCTTAGCTCTGCCCCCTGTTTTAGCCGTGTCACAGTCTTTCAAATAAAACATCAGAAAATGAGTCTTGATAGATATTAAGATTTTCACTTAAATCTTAGGGGTCTGACTAAAACTAGAAGATCAAATCAGTGATTAAGAAAACTTCAATAAAGAGGCAAAAGCAGATGGCAGAGTATGTTTCTTCATTCAGTGGTTGAGACATGCCAGGAACACTTAACCCTTGCCAGGAACTATGATAACGTCCCTTTCCTTGTAGACAAAGTCACAACAAAGCTACGTGTGGACACTGCTGTTGTGATTACTTGGTGCTCTTTGTTTGTGAAGTTTCAATGAATTATTTGAATCTCTCTGTTGCACAGAGTTAGTAACTTGCACAGGATCAGATAAGTGGAGTGGATCTCTGCATTCTTGAATTTCATTCCCTGCTGCTAAAGGCAGTGTTGTCATAGTTTGTCATTCAAAAACTAGAAAACTAGCATTTAAATCAGGTTGTGCAATTTTTTTATTTTTTTTTCAGCCTTCAATGAAATGTGGGTGTTTCAGGTTTTCTGTCAGCTGCTCAGTATCTATAAAAACTGAGTAGGATAATTAACTCTAATACAGTGGAGTCATTTGGAGAATTTCAGCACTTTCTGTAAAAGTAATCTTGCTCTGTGCTAAGGGCAGGAACTATGCTCAAAATAAACATGGTAACTATGTTTTTCTTTCCTTTGCAGTCAGAAACAGATATGCCAAGGAAAGAAATTCCCAAAATTGCCTCTACTATTCAGTTTATCTGCCACTTTCCAGTCCTCTGCAACTGTAGTTGACTTAAGATAATGCAGTTTTTTTGCTAGCAATAATCAGCTGTAGACAGAATTCAGTTGAACCTGAAATGCCAAGTTTTTGAGGCCAGTGTGCAAATTATGTATCCTAGCCTGCATGGTGGTGCAGTGGAGATGCAGTCAGTAGAACCTGGAGTGTGGTTGGTCTCCTGTGTTATAATTTGGTGTAAGCACAAAAGCTGTCTTGGCTCCCTGTTGTGTCCTCTAGGTCTCTGCCAAGATATGAGCTCAGGTGCCTGTGGGACCATGTCCAGCAATTGGTGTCTTAACCCAGAGCTAAATCCCTCTTTTAGTCTTACACTAGTACTTGCAGTATAACACTTCTTAAAAGTGTTATCTCAGCTTTGATTTTTTTTCAATCATATCTTATCACTTGATGCTTTTCTTTGTTACCCGAAATTGAACCATGTCGGGCTGATTGAGGCTGATGGATATTATATGGGCTATGTCAAAGCAGATAAAAGTAGTTAGGATGGTGTGTAATATATGGCTTTTAAAAATTTTAGTATAGAAAATTAGAACGTGCATGTATTTGTTGGAAGTACATTGGAGTACTGAATGCATTTTTTTTATGATTCTTAAAAGTGGTTTTATCTATCTCTAGTGATTCTGAATATTTGCCATTCAAATGACTGAGTGCTTTTTGCTTCTCTTCATGCCTGGTGAAGAGTGCTGGAATCATCAGCTTTGTAGGAACTGATGAGATTAAACTTGAAATGGGGAAAGGGAGGGAAGAGAAACTGCAGTTCCTCCTGAAAAGGTGCTGGCTGACTCCAGTCAGATTTTTGACCACTAAAAAATCATCATATGTGGAGTGCACTGTAGTTCTCTATATGTCAGTGGTGGGTGGATGCATTTTCATGCATCATAAAAACCCAAACCAAAATCGTAATAGCTGCCTCAGATAAGGTAATGCATGATGCACAGATTCAGTAACTTTGGGTCACGGCTGAAATTAATGTCTTAGAAGTTTGAGGATAAGACTGTGCTGTGCTCTACCTGCCACCTTCAGAAGAGTCCAGCTCCAAAATGAGAAACTGCTGCATCTGTTTGTGTATATAAACTTGGAAGAAGTTCTTTCCACAAAACCATTTTTTCAACAGAGGACTGTTAATTTCTTACAGTGGTCTTAGTAGTGCTACTTTCTCTTGATTAGGAATTTTTAGTTTATAGCCTTCTCATTTGCTCTCAGTGTTTTTTTCCCAGGCCTGTTGTGTTTTCAAAGCCTCACTTTTAATGGAGCTTTGGAGATTAAAGTTAATGGTGCAGAGCCCACCTCATTTTGGACAACACAGAGAAAACTTCGCGTGCTTGCATCCAGCTGTAATTTGCTAATGATCATAAACAGTATCTGATCACGTCCTGGAAACTACCTGAATATGAGTACTCTTTTTTTATCAGTACAGGGTTTTTATCTGTTCCAGTACCCAAGATTTTGCATGGTTTCAAAGCAGTGCTTTGCATGCATGTGTTGGACAATAATCTGAGGGCTGCTGGACTTCTGGTGGGAACACATGGCAACAGACCGCAGTAAATTGGATTTCGTGGCTTGGTTACTCCATGTTTTGGGAAAGGGAGATGGTAAATCAAAGGTTGGCATTCTATGCAGAAGCAGCTGCATACGTTTCTTGTCACTGATCCACCGAGAAAAGTTTAATTTGAGTTTATATTTCTATTTGAGAAATAGAAAATTGCTGTTCCATATCAAATATTTTCTTTCTCCATGTTTCCATACTTAATGGGGTGATAATAATAGAAGTTGGACTACAAATGTTAGATTTAGAGCTGTTTGAAAATTCAAACAGTTGATTTGTGTTAATAACTTTTAATTGTTGTGGTTTGAGTTAAAGCTCCATGGATACAGTAGCAGGAAAGAGCAATTTTTTCCAAGGCATATATTTTATTAAGGGCATTACAGGGCTTATCCTGAAGCTGTGCTTTGTTTTTGAGCAATGTGCCCTTTTGGGGAGCTTTTTCCATCCCACTGTCAATTGATTGCAGCTGGTTCTACTTTTTTTTGTGAGAAACAATCTAATGGTAGGTGTTTTTTCATGAGTAGATTTTGAAAAGTAAAATCTTTACCAGTGATTCTGCATCATCTGGTAATCATGCGAACATTAAATCCATGTTCTTAAGAAAGCTGAGGTATTTTAAAAGAACATTTCATAGAATCACAGAATGATTTGTCCTTAAAGGTCATCTACTTCCAATCCCTTTGCTGTGGGCATGCATGCCTTCCACTAGACCAGGTTACTCAGAGCTCCATCCAGCCTGGCCCTAAACGCTTCCAGGGATAAGGCCCTCATCCAGAATTTCACATACCTGATCAATTTAGCGGAAAAATATTGTAAATTGTAGGTAATAATAAATAACTTAGTATTGATTAAATGTTTGAAGCTAGAGAACTCTGGCTAGCATCATTATCAAGTTTAACATTTAAACCTTGTAAACTCTAGGAGCAAGGAAAGTGCTTCCTCTCTTGGGATCCTATAGAAGTCCTCAACAATTAATTTTCTGCAGGGTTTTTTTCCCAGCTTGGGAAAAACCCTGACCTCACGATCTCTTTGTTTTTAGTTTATATAATTTTTAAATGCCGTGGTTTGATTCTCCTGCAGTGCTAGTGAGGCTTCAGTTAACTTTTTAACCAGAGCCTTCAGACCATACTTCAGAGTAGTAAACCTACTTAGTCATCCTAATTTAAAGAATTACTTCTTTTTTCCTGCTAGTTCTTTCATCAAATAACAGTCCCTGCAATATTTGTGAAAGCTTGTGGAAAAATATGTAAAATTAATATTAAACATTAAATTCAAAATCTGTAAACATTTAAGTCACTAGATGTGCTAATAGAACTTGGAAGTGTGGGCAGTGGAATTACTTTGTGTTGGTTGTAGTGCTTTGCTTCACTTAGACTTGTGACAGTACAAGAGCAGGAAAATTTGTCTGCTTCTTAATATTGAAACTCTTGAATAGTTTTATTACATCCTCTCTTCATTCACTGTGGGGTTCTCAATATTCTTTTTAATTGGTCCCTAGGGAAGTTGGAAAATCCAAACAGCTGCTAAAAATAGAGAAGTTCCAACATGCTATATGGCTTCTTCAACCTTGTGAATATTGTATGATGTACTGTCTTTTCTCATGGGGATAAAGAAAATCTATGTGTATGCAGTTTTTAATATAATAAATATGTATACAGTAAAGCTGGAGTTTACCTGAATATTTGATGGCGTGTCTGAGCTAACCAGAGCTGATATGAGTGTTGCTAGTTTGACAGTTTATTAGCAAAGTTAAGCTTTGTAGAATATCTCTGCTTCTATCCTTATTCTCCTCATACATAAGTGCCAAACACTCTGAAAAGTCTGAGCTAAGAATTAAAGCTCCATCTATGAATGTTCAAAGCTAAATAATGTGTATCTCCACCAACTAGAGGAGAAAAGCAGTCTAGAAAAATAATATATCCATTTCTGGTTCTCAGGAACAAGAGCAAAAGGCTGAAGAAGAAAGAATTCGGATGGAGAACATCCTGAGTGGTAACCCACTGCTGAACCTTACTGGGCCAGCACAGCCTCAGGCAAACTTCAAAGTTAAAAGAAGGTACTGTCAGTCTTTTCAGTGACACACATCCCCTTGCTGACTCTCTCTCTCCCCTTGCTGGGGTAGAAAAATAGATCATCTCTTCTAAAAGACTAAAATCTAATCCTAATGACTAGTTACTCTGTAAGAGGGTCAAACTCCATTTATATGTTTTTGTGTATCGCACCTAATTTTCATACGAGCTTACTGAAATGGAAAACTTTTGTTTTCAGGTGGGATGATGATGTTGTCTTCAAGAACTGTGCCAAGGGGATTGATGAAACAAAAAAGGACAAAAGATTTGTCAACGATACTCTGCGATCAGAGTTTCACAAAAAGTTCATGGAAAAATATATCAAGTAGTGCAGTTTTATGTGCAGTAGTGCAGAAGAACTTGGTAGGTCATGGCCGTTCCCTCACTTTAACTCAGAATTTAAGGCTGAATGTTTGATCATGCAATAGTACATGTTTTTCCAAGATCAACAACAGCTTCATAATTAATAAGTGCTGTGTATCTGGAGTTTTTATTCCTGCATATTGTTTTCCTTTACAGTTTTAATTAAACCAATTTGTGTCTCTTTAATGTTTTTTTTTTCTTCGTGTGGGTTTACTTTTACTGTCCACCTTGTAAATGGTAAAAGAGAGATGCTGATTTGCAATAAGTACTGCTGAACGATTGATAAATTGCTTTCCAAAATGCCCTATATTTGTAGTGATGGTGGTTTGTAACTTACACAGCTTAGATAGATGTCAATATTAATAAAGGTGAGGAAGAGCTGAGTGTGGTAAGCAGTGTGAACTGAAAAGAACTATACTTTCTGTAGCAAACTGAACTTCCTCCTAAAAGCTAGTTAGAAACTTAGTTAATCTTCGTGTTTAGCTTCTTTTTCAGTCTGTGTGTGTGGTCCTTTAGTGGTAATAATAGAATTGTCAGAAACTTGCAAGTGTTTTTATCAAACAAGTGATACCAAGATACCATAGTACACTTTGTTTACCTTCTAAAGTCCATGTTACCCATAGGACAGTAGCAAATATGTATGACTGCAAAAAAAGCTAAAGGTTTTGGGTTTTTTTTTTCTATTGTCCTGTAATCTTGGTTGCATTTGAAATTTTGGCCAAGTGATGCACTGGATAGGAACATAACATTTTCAAAATGGAGTAGTTCCCTCCCTGCCTGACAGGTGACAGTGGCAGAACTCAGATGTATTTATGTAAATGTTTTGCCCTTTTCCTTGCCTATTTATGCTCAATTGAGTTTGTTTCTCACAGATGCTGTTTCTTAGTATTATTTTCAAGTTCTTAATTAGAAAACTTACCTGATTTGCTTTTTAAGAGAGTAAATGTAGAGCACAATGTTTCAGATTTTTGTTTGGCATGGCTGGTATCCTGTGAAAGCTTTCCTTAGGTTTACCTGTATTTGCCACCGTTTCACTAAGCTATGCATAGTGTACTAATGCCAGCAGTTCATACTTTTTCTTGGAAACAAGATTTTCAGCATGCTTATTAGGGTCATGTGAGCTTCTGAAGGAATATGTCTTTGTTATTTCTGCTGCCTGCCTGATGATAGAAACAATTCTTGGGAAGCAGAAAAATGGATGTAGTTTGTAATTGTCTTAAAATAAAGTGAATAAAATCTTGGTATATAAGCAATATGTTTAGAAGGTGGGGAAAAAAAGAAGTTAAGGGATGTACCTGTCAGGGCCTGGCAGTGGAGAAGCCAGCTATTGCTTTAGGTCCAACCTAGCAGCATAGTTGTCATGGCAACAACAAAAAAATATATTGGTCTCACAGTATTCCAAGATCTAATTGCTGTGCCAAAGTGAATGTAGAGTCATACTGGATGGGGGAGATATAGATGGAGCAATGCCCTCATGGAAAATCATAAGTCCAGAGTGATCATCATTTGTGTTCCTGAAGTAACGTAACTTTTATTAGAAAAAATAACACTTTAAAGAAGTCAGATGGCTGGGGTTGAATGAGGTCTTCCACAGGCATTCAGGCAGCTGTTCTGCACACCTGCAGGAGCATCCTTTTCTTAAATGTAGGCATAATGCATAGAAATGTGCTGGGTCATTTCTCCCAGCAGCTCCCTCCCTTGCAGGTTCTAGAGAAAGATCTGTAGGGACTGTAGAGCTCCAGGCTGCAACTTCAAGTTTATTTGTTGGCATTGTTCTTCAGCTCCACCACAGAATTTGCAGATCCTGTCTCTGATGTTGTCCCTCAAAGCTTTTGTATTTTAGCCTCCTGAAGTGTAAACTAAGTGTAATCTGACAACTCAGCAATACACCAACACAATATGATAATTAAGGAATCTCAAATCTTACCTTTTGGTGAGTTTTGCATCATTAATTACCGAACTTTCTTTACCAGTACTGGAAAACCTGAAGTGCTCTGTGCTTTTTTTTTTTTTTTTTGCTTTTTCAGGGAAGTGCTTTCAGTATTGATGCTGTATTGATGTTTAATTTTCTATTGTGTTTCTTACGTGCAGCTAGGAAAAATAAGCAGGTCATTTGTTTTTGTAAAACTGTAGTGTGACTATGAGTTATTAAAAAAAATCAGATTGACATCCTACACCTCTGCTCTCAGCAGAGTTTTTTTTCCCCCAGGAACCTCTGTTCAGTATGACAAATAGCTTTCAACAAGGACAGTGGACCTGGCTAGGGCAACTTGTTCCAGAAGGTGAAGTGGAAGAAAGTTAATGTTCAGCCTTTCAAGGAAGGCATTATTTTGCAGTTCCTAGTAATTGGGATTGTTTAATCCTGTGTTTTTGTAAGCAACACCTGAACTTGCTGTAACTGGTAGATTCAGACAAAGCCTATCTGCTTTATAAACAGTTTCCCCATTGTTTATGGCTACCTTTGGAATAGCATTGCAACTGAAAACTAGGATCTATTTTCCAAAGACAGTTAAACTTCTAAGGTCTTTTTACAAAGCCTCATCTTTCAGATTTTTTTGGAGTGTGTTTTATAACTCTGACAGGATTAATAGTATGAGGAATAAAGCCTAATGATAGTCCTGCAGCTGGAAATAATTGTGTTGTGTGTATACAGGGTTCTAAAATGTTTAGCATCTGTCTTCCTCAAGTAGATGGCTGGATATTACAGGCTTCCTATTGCAACCAGCAAGATTGCCATCTGCATCCTTCAGGATTTCACGTTTTTATAGGTACCAGGCAGGCATCCAGTGAATGCCTGGAAAGAGTTATTCTTTAAAAAAAAAACCCAACCAAACAAACCTTTTCTGGTGAGCTCCAGTTTCTCTGTTGACTTGTATTTTGTTTGAAGTAAAATCCTGGGACAGGGGTGATTTGGTACTTGCTCTGTTTGCCTTGGAGTGTCTCATGGGTGGCTGCCCAGCTGGTGCCTGCTGCGGTGACAGCCCGGTGTCACCTTTCAACTGGGCAGGTATCAATTCCCACTGAGGTGCTGAAATTTCTCTCTACAACTACAAATACCTAGAAGTCTTTTATGCTGGAGGAGAGATCTGAACACAAGGTCAAAGCATCAAATGCATGGGAGATGTTGCCCTCAAGTGCTTCACTTCAAAGAAATCTAGGATTCAGTCCTTGAAGGGATGTCCTGAAGCTCAGAAAGTGCTTCAGACTCAAATGTTTATTTGTATCTGTAGCCAGGGCTAGTTGGAGTCTAAAGCTTTTTTTATTTTTTCTTTTAAGGAAAGTCAGAATCACATGTAAGTGCTTCTCTGATTTTCTTTCTCATGGCATAGTGCTCTGCGATACAGATTCAGGAGCAGGGAAAGGAAAAAACCCACAGAAATGTTTCCATCTGTGCAAGTCCTCATTCCATCTCCTGTCAGCTTCTAGAAGGAAGTTAAATTGGTTGTTACTCAGAAACAAAACTCCATTTCTAATTTTGTCATTCCGGTTTGGAAGAAAAATTTTGGGAAGCTTGTTCCAAGTAAACAGTGTCTTGTTGTGAGTTTTGTTGTGAGTTCAGCTATACCTTCATTACCAAGGCAGATTGGCACGTCATATCTAGTGAAAGAAGCAAGTACAGCCTTGCTACCACACTTTATGTCCCCCAAGATACAGTGCAAGCAAAGCATAAATGGGTACATTTGAAAAATTTGTTTCCTAAGAAAGGCTTCTTTGAACTCTTTTTTTGAATTGTGGATAAAAAAGAAGTGTCCCAGTCACTCAATTGAAGTAAATTAAAAAAAAAAACATAACCCTACAACGAAAAAAACCCCAAAACCACATTGAATTCTTATGTTATTCAATAGCAGATAAATTTTACCATTGTGCTGCTTTCCTCCTTGGACTGAGGTCAGATAGGTTGGCTTTTCTGTATTTCAGACTTGACCTTGTTTTCTTGGCATAGGTGAATGTATCATGGGATGTAGCCCAAGAATGACCATAATATTGTGTCTGATGGGGAAGTAAGATTGAAAATTAAATAGTGACTATGTCTAGTTTTTAAATTGCTTGAGAATTGGAATATACCAAATGGTTGTGTAGTGTTTTTCTTTTTTGCATCTGACCAGTAGCTCAGGACCAGAACCTTCATGTCACTGATTTTATCAAAACTTGTCATTTCAAGTGGGAAACTTTCATTAAAAAACAAAAGCAGCCAAAGGAAAAAACAAGCACAAAATTGCTTGGAATTCTAATGTGCCTAGTGCAGCTCTAATGAGAAGAAAGGCTCATGTAGATCTAAACAAATTATAACTCCTAATCCTAATCCCTGAGTCCTAGTTTAGAATGCAAAGATGTGCCCAAAAGTATGTATTCTATCACCATCTGTTGACACTAGGTGGGGCAGTGATCCTTATCTCTGTAGGAGATATCTTCTGCTAATGGGCCAGCTGTTGAAAACCAGGTGGGGCAGTCATCCTTTATCTTTTCCTCCTCCAGGAAGAGATCATCTGTTAATGGGCCGTTGAGCCCCACTGCTTGACTGATAAAATTACATTGACAGATGCTCCAGGCAGGGGGAGGAGCCAAACATTTCCTACCTAGATAAAAACGGAGATTTGGAATACTAAGTCAGCCCTGACCCACTGGTTCCCAGAGGACAAGAGCTACCAGACCTTTCTACAGGATCACTACTTCAACAAGACCACCACCCTAACTAGCGGGGTGTCAGGTTGTATTCTGACTCTGTCAGTGGTTTTTCTTTTGTACTATTGCATGTATTTTAGTTTTTTTCTTTTTTCCTATTAAATTGTATTTCTGACTTGGAGCCTCTCACTGGTTTTGCTTTCAAACCAGCACACCCAGTTTGCCACCAAGCCTAAGAAATACATTCTGAAGTAGAGAGAGGCACTGTACAGAGGTGAAAGAATGGAACAGAGAAATCTGATTGCTCTCTGTTGAAATCAATATCATCTGCATAGGAAAAGATTATTTCTAAATTGTATACTAGAATATCACTTAGAAGAACACAGTGGGCATCTGTTATGATAAGTTTTATGGAAAAAGAGGCTGTAAAGCAGGCTGTGTTCTGAAGAGCTTAAATGCTCAGAAGTTAGGGTGAAGGGCAGAATGCAAACAGGGTGTTCATTCCTATAAAAGGTTGTATTTGGATGCTGAATATTGAGCTCTTCTCCCCTTGGTATCTGCATTACTTACAAATCTGCCTCTCCAACAGTTCTTGTCTCAGAAATACTCCTGTTAAGAAGCTGGTCTATTTCTGTTTTTTCTGGGTTGTTTCTTGTGGATGGGATTTCAAGGAGTTGGGCTTCCTCCAGTGAAAAATGGTTATTTTTCCTGCTCTGGGAGAACAAGCTGTGAATTTGAGTTGGATACCTCTGCCAGTTAATCTGCTTACTTTCAGATGGGGTCCCTTGTGGTTAGTCTCTTTGTTTCGGAGTTGCCAAGTTGAAGTTGGTAGCACATGAGTGGTTGGGATTGGTGGTGAAACCAGGCAGCAATGGGAGGTTGTCAACCTCAAACACAGAGTGGAAGAAGTTGGGGTCCTGTTGGGATTCTTTCTTCTGGTGACTTGCACCTCTGAAAGGACTGCATTAAACCAACTTCCCCAATTACTACTCCTAGCAGTAGATGGATTCATCGTATTTCTCACTGCAAGACTTGTTTTGGGTAGTGCAGCATTATGCTTTATTTTAGAAGGTAAGACTTTGTTGTAATTTCTTTGCAGTTTGAAACTTTGAGGGCTGAATTCATTTCACTTGGAGCACAGATAAGCTGATGGTAACAACAGTAAATCATGTTTTCTGAGAGCTATAGAAATTATTCATAGATGTTGAAATCTCTAGATGCTTTATGCCCACCTCATATTTTAATTTATGCTTGCTTTTCAAGCACCAACTTTTAAAAATATGTATTCTCTTTCAATACATCCTCTTTTCAAGTGAGAGAAGGAATAATTTTAGAAAATTCTGGAGCCAAATAATTAAAAAATAAAAAGCAAATGAAAGTTCTTCTTTATGTAATATCCCTTTCTACCATTTGTTCCAATAAAGAATAAAAGCCAGATGGGTTATGTAGGTGTTAGAGCAGGGGATTGTAATCAGGGCTCTGGAGTCTCTTTGCAGCCAAGATGGTGGCCCAGATTTTATTCCTCTCGATGGACTTGTGTTCCAGAACTTGTTATATTCATAGAGTTGGGCATGAAGCAATGTTTTTAGCCCTGCTCTGAGATGGGAGGGAAGCAGGGTTCAGGGTTTGGCTCTTCTTCAGCTTTTGTGAATTTACAGGAGTGGCCCAGGCATGTAAACTCTTCCAGTCCCAACCCTGGATCTGAGGAGAGAGCAGAGTGTTGGCATCCCAGCTCTGCCCAGCTCTGTTCCTGAAGGAAGTGGGTGTGCCTTTACCCTTGTGGTGCTGAAGCACTTGGAGCAAGACCCACCTTAGAGTATAGGGTGGTCACAAGAGAGGTGCAGATGATCTGAGTTAATGTTGCTCAGGGCATGGGATGGCAGGAGAAGTGCTCAGTGTTGGTCACTTGACTAAGTTCACACTTTACAGGTCAGATTCCTGCAGGAGGATGGAGCTTGGGACATGCCTTTGGCTGCTGAGATGCCTCTTAGCTCAGCTGTAGCTGCAGAGCATGAGAGCATGTCTGGATCCAGAGTGAGAATGCCTTTGGCATGAAGATTTCATTAAGACTCCACATTTTCAAAGTCAGTATTTTTCATCAATTAGCAGTGATGTGTATCAGAAACATTGTTAATTTTACTCCTCCTTTTAATAGAAAGCTACTAGCAATTGCTGATTGCAAATGGGAGCATGTATGGCTAAAGCTTTTCTGTTCCTTACTGCTGCAGCCTTGCTGGCTCCTCTTCAGCAGTTGTTGGTTTGGAGTGGGTTTGTTATTTAATTTCATCCCCCCCCAGTAATTACTCCTTGCCAAGAGTATCAAATCTGAGAACTAGGATGAGTGTGTTGCAAGAAAATGGAGAGATGCCACAAAGGGAATGTGAGGAAGGATTTCACAGAAGACCTGGGGGGTGTTTGGACTGCACTCAGCTGGAGGGAAACACAGTGCAGAACTAGCAGATGCAGAAAGGGAAAAAAGATAATAAAATGCTGGTATTAAGTAAAGGGAAGAGATCTTGAGACCTATAGGGAATAGATGGGAAGGAGGGTGATGGATAAGCAGGACAGATGAGCAGAGTAACATGGACAGAAAGGAGCTCTTCCCATTCCTGCAATGGGCTTTAGACAAAGAGGTGATAACTCACTAAGTGGGACCCGGTGGATTCATTTGTCTGCTCTCCACGGCTCAGCAGCACTTGTTTCAGCTGTCCCAAAGAACGAGTTTCAGACTCTCAGCACAGATAGTTGTTCTTTTGACATCCAGTTCAGGGGCCTGTCAGCAGGCTTACCAAAGCACTCAGTGTCTGGGAAAATCTGAGCAACGTCTGAGATTGTGGTCAGTTAAGAGGCATCTGAAAGGGAGCTGGAAGATTTTAAAGCCCTAATTTCTATCCTAGAATGCTCAAAAACCAGTGCTCTGAGATGTTAATCCTGTGACTTTCATGGCTCTGGTAGAGTTAGTCTTGGTCCTTGCTGTTGTAAATGGGAGAGCAAGACCAAGATGTTTCTAAATACCTGGAATCCTTTTTTTTTCTGTGAAATCAATTTCTAGAGTGAAAATAACAATAAACCAAAGAGGTTTTTTTATATCCTGGACGTCCTAAGAGTCAGCTGTGTATTTTCCTGCCAAGTGCAGGGAGTCTGGTAGGATGAGCTGCCCCTGCCAGCTGCAGGGACAGCAAATAACTGAATGTTTGAGAATACCAGCTCCAAATCCGAGGTGGCAAGCTGGGCATAGGAGGGGTGGTTTGATGCTAATGGCATCATTATGGACTAACCCAGAAGCTTTAGCTTCCTGACAAATTAATTTTCTTAGGAAGAGCAAACTCCCCACAAGTTTTCTCGGCCAGTGCAGCAGAAACAGAGGAAGTATGGGGGCAGTGGAGTGGGAGCATGAAGGACGCAGTGGGACAAGCACTGGGTCTTCAGCAAAACCAGCTTCTGGAGATGGGGGAGTGAGTCCAAGGCTTGGTCCTTTTGGGGTTTTCTCATCCAACATTCATCAGGCCAGAATATATTTTTTCAATTTCATTTTGTGGCATTTTGTTTTCTTTGCTATCTTTTCATTTCACTTCATTTCTTGATTCCTCATTTCATTTCATGAAATGAAATCTTGAAATTTCAATTAAATCGTTTCAAGAAATGAAGCATTTTTGTGAAGAAATTATGTGAAAACAATGAATTGGAATTGAAAGGAAATGCATCAAAATGAAGCAAAAATCATGAAACAATTTTCATTGAAATCTCTAGATCTTGTTTACTTTCATGAAATGAAAGATTTTTGTCATGGCAGGGTACCCAGATTGCTCACTCTACCCTTTTTGACTCCAGCCATGGTGATGTGGATTTCAGCAGCAGCAATAAGCTGCCATTAGGGTTTGGGTTAGGGTTCAGATTGCTGCAGAGCCTGCAGCACCAGGGACACTGGCACTCGAAAAGGACATCATGGCAGGACCTCTGCCACAGTGCCAAGCTGCCATTAAGGTTAGGGTTTGTCTTAAGTTTAGGCCTAGGTTTAGGCTTAGGGTTACAGTCAGGGTTGAGAAAGTAAAAGAGCCTAGAGCTCCAGTGATACTGATCCAAGAGGATCATGGAAGGGCCACAGTATTTCTTCTAACATCCCACAGTGCCCAAAAAACAATGCACAGTGATGCCTGTTCCTGCCAACTCTCCCTCTTTAGATGATGCTCTGCTAAGAGAAAACTTTGAAGCATCCAGCAAAATAGTTCATATAAATTACTTTAGTGATGGCTGCACACTCCATGGTACTTCCCTGATGGTCCCCCACAAGGGATACATGGAGCTGATGGGGTAAGGAGGAGAGTGCCAAAGGGATTCCCAGCTGCTGGCCAGTGTCCAAGCAGTCCTGGGCTGCAGCACCCTTCCATGCCAGCTCTGCTGGGATCAGGAGGGACGAGCCTTGGGTCAAGATTTTTGCATATGATGATAGCACAGCACTGCTGGGGCCTCTGGGACCCCAGAGCATACCCCACCAACAAATGCATAGCACAGTGCAACTCTGGAGCTGCTCCTGAAGGGGGCCTCGAAATGGCATTCCCCACTCCAGCAAGCTGAGGGACAGCTCCTGCATTGAGAAAAGTCTCTTCTACTTAAAAATTCAAGCACATTTTTCACATGGGAAAAATCTTGCTGCTGGTGAAAGAGCCAAGTAGAAAGCTGACGTGTGGGATGAAGGCTGTCAAGTGCTGGTTAATATTTGCTCTAAAGTGGTGTATGAAATTCCTCTTTAAAACTGAAATGAACCTGGTCTGTGGTAGCTGTTTTGGATCTGAACAGTTCAAATGGATGATGATGCACAGAGGACTTTTGCACCCAGGGGCTATATAGTAAAATAGTTTTCAAATGCAGACCCAGTTCCCACGAGCACACAATCCCATTTTCCCGCTGCAAGCTCAAAGCCCTGTGCTTAGATCGAGCTTTTTTACCTGGAAAGGCCTACATTTGAACCGGCCTGGCCATAGCCAGGGGTTACTGGGGGATAACAGAAAAATTTCCCTTAGCATGAATGTCTAGCTCACTCTAGAATCAAATTCTTCATACTCAAACTTTCTTTCACCACTAGAGGTGACCAGATTTCTTTTTCTTCTTCTTCTCTTCTTAATTTTCTTGTTCCCTGTAATTAACCAAATTTTTTTGTTATGCTTCTTCCTATTCCTATTACTGTTTTTCTTATTTTCTTGTTCTGATTCCTATTCTTATTTTTTATTTATAGCCTTATCATAGGATTGTTTGGATTGCAACAGACTTTTGAAAGCCATCTAGTCCAAACCCCGGGCAATGACAGCCGACATTTTCAGCTGGATCATGTTCCTCCTAGTTTGAGTCTTACTCCACTTGCTCTCTCTCTTCATCTACTACTGCAGCTACTATAATTACTGTAACTATAATACTACTGGTATTAGCATCATCATTACGTGCTGGACTCACCAAAGACCAAAACCCCCATCCCAGAGCCTTCCCAGCTTAAGCACCGGGCAGGATGAGCCAGCAGAGGGAGTGGTTCCCACGCTGTTTTGGCACAGGGGCAGACACCTTGTGCCGGCCGGCTTTGCCCAGGAGTTGCCCATGGCTGCTGGAAAATGGCACGGGGGACCTGTTAGTGGCAGATGGGGACAGGGATGATGTAGGCTGGTAGTGCAGTCCTATTCGGGGTCGGGTGAGGCTTCAGGGCCCTGCAGGCAGAAGAGCCAGCACACACAGCCATCTGGGTAACACGATAAGGCACTCATGGCATCTGAAAAGAAAGGCTCAGCCATCTAAAAAAAGCCCTGTGGTGGGGATAAGGCATTATTTAACACCTTAACTGAAAGGGCTCTGACCTGCACACCAGATTTAGGCTTGAGGAATGTGTACAATGGTTTCATTTTAAAAGCAGAGGTGCACAGAGCTGGCATGCAGTTAATAATCATAATCATCAACAAATATCCTTATTTACAGCTTGAGAGTATGATTTGGGGCTACCAGACATGGCCCCACTGTGCAAGGCACTGTACAAGCACCTAGATGAGGGTAGCCCCTCCCTCTTAAGCTGTTCAGTCTTAAAACTGAACAGTAAAACTTGTGGCACATAAGAATCTGACTGCCTAGGCTTTCACTGTCTGATTCTGGCAGGGTTGAGCTGGAAAGAGATGTTGGAGGCAGCAGCGTGAGAGGGTGCAGCAGAGAAGCAGGGTAGGATGTGCACTGAGAGGACGAAAGCCAGAGCTACAAGAGGAATGCTACCAAGAAAGCTAGCGAGGGAGTTTTTACAAGGGCATGTAGTGATGGGACAAGGGGTAATGGCTTTTAAGGGAAAAAGTTTAGATTGGACATAAGGAAGAAATTCTGCACTGTGAGGGTGGTGAGATACTGGCACAGGCTGCCCAGAGAAGCTGTGGATGCCCTGTTCCTGGAAACCTTCAAGGCAAGTTGGATGGGGCTTCGAGCAACTTGGTCTCATGGAAGGTGTCACTGCCCAGAGTAGGAGTATTGGGACTACATGTGGTCTTTAAGGTTCCTTATATGAATTCAGATGCGAGATTTACACTAAGCAGCAATTTTTTGCACACTAAATTGCATTGCGGTTTTAATAGCAAGCCTATTAAAGGGTCCTCTTAAAAATGCTCCAAGTAACTGGCCGAGCAAGAGGACCTCCATCTCCTCACACCTTACAACACCCTTCTCCCTCCTGGAGCTTCCTCCCAGTAGGATTTTTCCTACCTGGGCTGATCAAGGACCAAAACAGGGACTGGCAGAAGGATATCAGCTGCCATCACAAGTCCCCTGTTCTCATTCTGAGCCCAGCTGTCCTGAAGGAAGCTTCATATGCCTGGAGGGTGACTGGCTGTCCACTCTGCTTCTGTCGGGGACTGAGGCTGCTCCTAAGGCACGCAGGCACCAGGGGAGCCAAGAACAAGGAGTCAAGCCCACCAAGCAGCTGGAGAAGCCACCACAATGATCAGGTGTGAGTATGACCTCCTGACAGGGTGGTGGCACTGCCATCCTTCAACTTTTAGCTTGCCAAAACTCCATTTCTGCCTCATCATGTGGTACCGGGGAAAAAAGTTCCCTTTCAGCTCTAAACTTTACTACAGGTTTTCAGCCTCTCAGAGGATGGGGGGCCAATACGGACCTAAGTCTCATTTCTTAATTGCTGCCCTGCTTTGTGTCAGACTGGAGGTCACAGGACCGAGTTCTGGACTGCAGCAGGGCCATGCAGGGTTACTGTGGAAAATATGCACACTGATATTTTGTTCATCTAAAGCTGAAGTGGTCGGTATGAAAGAAAATAGCTTGTGGTCTTCATACCTCGAGTCAATGAATTCCTGGGCCTTTTATAGCTCAGGAATGCTGGGCACTCGTGTTTGGTTTTACAAGGCTTCGAAGCCGCAGCTTAAGGTCTGGATGAACATTAATCACAGTGGCACAATGACAGCTGCTCGTGTTTTTACCCCTCTCTCAGGTGGGACTGCACTGTGGACATTGGGCCCTGTTTTCCCCACTTGCTTTGGTTTGCAGAAAGGAAGGTTACTACACTCAGGCTGACTTACCTGGCTGAGTAGTCGAGGAACACAGTGGGGTGCTTAGACCAGCCTGGTTTGCTGGACTGCATCCAGACCCCAGACTCGGGATCCTGATGACAAGCAGACACCTGAAAGCATCCTTCCTGCCAGGGAGTGAGATGTGAACTTTTCACGTTTCACTGCAGTGTACCTTAAGTCCAGACCCAGAGGGTATTTAAAGATGTCAGAAATCACAGCTTTTTCCCAAGAATGCACCTCACAGCTGTTTGTGTTTGCCCCTCTCAGACTTTGGGAGTAGAAAGCCCCAAACGTGGTAACAAACTAGTGCAGAAGAGATGTCACAGCTGCACAGTGCACTGAATCCAAAGGAATCCTGAAAAAGTGTTGTCATTTTGAATGGGACTAGATTTTTTAATGCTTCTAAATGGCAATCTTGCTAATATTTTTAGCTCTTCTGAGCTTTTTTTTTACGTGATGCAGGTCTGTTACTTACTTTTGGAATAATGGATTTTAATGTTTATACAAACTGACTCTGGAAGTTTGCTTCTTTTCCTGTTTATTCCTGACATTAATATGCAAAATATATGTAACCTGCAGACAGTGTTACAATGACTTTTTTTTTTTTGTCAGAGAATCTGTGGTGAAGACACAACCCAAAAATGGAATAAAATCCCTCCTTGTTATACCTGAACACAGCTGGCCATGAGGCTTTTCCCAACCTAATATTGGTTTGGCCTCTGTTAGTTTCTTTTCTTCCACGGCCTTGAAAAACAAGATACATACCAAATTTTGCTGTCAAATCTTGACTTGAAGGAAGTCAAAAAGCCACAATCTCAACGATCACCAAACTTTTGTTCTTGGCACAAGAAATAATACCAGCTGCCATGTCTTGAAGATGGAGTGATCAGATGGGTCAGGCTGACCTGTGCTTGCATGGGGAACACACAGTGCTGGGATCTGGGTCAAGCAAATTTCTCCTCAAGCTTCTGCAACCCCCCTGGATCTTTGCTGACACACTCCTGCTCAGGACAGGTTGGATTTTTACATGTGTGCAAGGATCTGGGGAGAGAAGGTTGGGACAGGCAGAGAAGAACTCATAGGAGAGAGAGGCCCTCAGTGGCATTCATGCCTTTCATGCCTGCAGCTCCCTGGGACCTGATTCAGGAATTTTTTAACAGACACTTTCAAGAGCATGTGAGAGCCTGCTGAGCAAACCTCCCCAACTCAAAGCCAGACACTTGGCTAACTTTTGCTCCCTTCCCCCTATTTATTTCAGTTGCATAAACAAACATAGGACCAGTATTTCCACTAGGCTGGAGCACTCCTCTCGCCAGCACTATAGCATGAAATGGGATCTGATCTTTATTCCTTATTGAGCACAGTATATAATTCAAGAACATCTAGATCGAAAAGATATTTAGGTACCTCACTCACAACATCTGTCAAATAAAGAAGCCCCAGACCCTCAAGGAAAAAATACAAAAAACATCAGTGGGAGTTCTATGCTTAGCAGGAACATAGGGCTAAAAAATATTCATATCTTCACCAAAGTATCTCATTAAGTTTCCCCTCACATTTCCTTCCAGTGAAGACGATCTCACTAAAATCATCTCTTCTTGATCATCTCTAAAATCATGCTCTTTTTGCTTGGGCAAGGTCCCAGTTTGATCCCCTGCCTTGGAGACCCACTGATTTCAAGCCTACATACACCTACTGGTGTCACCTGCTGTGGGGCCTTTCATTAACACCTGTGGAAAATGGAGAAGATGCAACCTTAAAAGTCCCTGAGGTATCCCCTCTTAGTCTTAGCACATTGTTTGCAAAGCTTGAAGAATTTTTTTAAAGTCCTTTCTTCCAGAGGACTGAATGTATTCACACTGGAAAAGTGAGAAAATAAACGTGTTTATACATGTATTATCTACAATAGTAAGGCACAAATTTAAACAGCAAAGAATAAGAAATCTTTGGCTGACCAACGATATCAACATTTGCTGGGGGTGACACACAACGTCCTTCATTTTCCCCCCTATGTACAAATAACCCTCCAGCTGTACAACACTGTACACAAACTTCTCTATACAACCAACAATAATAAAAAATGACAGTATTTTACAACTAGTTACCACCGACATCACCTGGAATGGCTACAGCACAATCTCCCAAAAACACAAAACAGTTCAAAGAGCTGGGAAAGCCAGCACAAATGGAGCAGTGCTGCTCTACTCAGCGGGGCTGACATATGGCAGTAGTACTCCATGCAAGTCCTGCTAGTGCTTGGGCTGGAGAGAGACACACCAGTTCTCCAGAGCTTCCCTCCAGGAAAATTAACATCTCTTGAGTCCAACACAATTGGTAACAATGAGCCTTTTGGTTTATTTGAGCTGTTGCCTAATCAAGAGTTGCCTACACACTGTCTCTAACAGTTTCCTATATGTGACTGTGAATCTCGGGCAGCATCAAGCGTAAAGCCAGTTTTGGATAGTAGAAACTGGAGAGATTAATCCCCAAGGAGCAGTGCTGTACTCTAGCTGACTTGGAGAAATCGAGCTGAACCACTACCAAACATAACTGAGTGCTGAACCATGCTGATCCAGCACTGTTTCTCCTGGACGCCGCACTGTCTGCCTGCACAGAACTTACTGAAGAGTTTCAGCAAAAGAAATATTACAGCTGGTAACGAAATGCTTTGGAACTTCCAAGCACCTGGGTATCCTTATTTCTTAGATAAAAACTGATGCAATTAAAAATTCACCAACATTTTACTTGCAGTCCCTTGATTCATCTTTCTCCTGCCCCATTCCTACAACAGACGCTTGAGGAAGGGCCACGAAAGTGGGTCAGTGGTGATGTCACAGGCGGTCCCAGCATTTATGCAAACAATTACAACGTTTAAATTAACTTTAGAGAAAAAAAATTATCTTACAAGGCATATATTAAACTGCATAACATCTTCCAAGGGTTTTACACCTTTGGTTTCACAATGCAAAGCTGCTAATACTTGAAACACAGAGTTTGCTTCCTGCACAACCTACCTACCACTACTTTAACAAGTGCGAAACTCAGAAAGAGGGTGACAACAGCATACGTCTAATTCTAGGTACACGCAAAAATAAGTGCATAGCTTTAATATAGCAATTTTGTTCTGTTTAAAAAAAAAAGTATCAGCCAGGCAGCACTGAGCACAAGGCTCTGGCCTTGTGAACCTGTGAAGGCCTTGAGTTCACAAGGACTTCAGTTTTTGGCGAAAGCAGAATTTAAAATGCCTGGCGTTCTCAAGAGTCAAGGGCTCTGATTTGTCACCTACAGGAAGAGGTGACCTTGAGCCAGCCCTGAGTGCACCATTACTTTTAGCACCCATCACTGTTCCACTCCAGGCAACTTCACATTAGATCCCATCGCTCTTTTTCCCAAAGCCAAGCTCTCCTTAAAGTCATTGTGGTGCACCACAAGACTCAGGAACCACAAAGCCAGTACAGAAATGCCTCACAGAGGAAAATTTCCCCATTGGCATGTGCAGTGCACAAAGCCAGAGTAACACAGCGAGTGAGTTGGCTGCCTCTTAGTGAATTCAGGGACAAAGCTGAAAATAAGAAATGTTCCACCCTGGGTAAAATAAGGTGAAAAGAAACCGCAGCTCGGCACAGAAAACGCATGATACTCACATACTGCTTTGCAGTTCAACCCTTCCCAGCCTATTCCTGCACTCCTTAATGTCCAATCCCACATCAGCTTGAACAGAAAGTTTGTATGCTCAAGGAAGGTAGGATTTGGCTATTAGAATTGAAAGTAAGGAAAAATCTTGTCCTTACCACAAACACACTGATTCTTCCAATATTATGAACGAGTGCCCAGAAAGAGATTATCTTCTGATCTCACATGTGAACCCAGCTTAACTTCTCTAAAAACAAACCTGTGCAGCTCCCCTCTGAAGGAACTCTATAATGCACTCAATAATTTAGGGAGCTGCTGGGATCCTCCCCCAACTTTCCATCCTGAAACTTTCCTATGGTTACAACAGGGTTTGCTCAGGCAGGGTCCCCCCTCCCCCATCTACATTCATCCACCAGGAGAATTCCAGCCAACAACTGCTCCCATCAAAAAAAAAGAAGTCTCAGCAAGCTCTTAGGTTGCAAGACATTAATATTTGTACTGTAAATTTGGCTCCAAGAGAAACACTTGTCCAGCCAGGAAAGAGGCACCTGACCTGCCTGCCCAGGAAAGCCACAGCAATGCCACTTCAAACAAATACTTACAAGAACCTGCTGTGTACATCTACAGACCAATTACTCGCAAAAATTAATAAGTGAAATTTTTGAGACTGAAGCCTTTGAGAAATGCATTGATACTGAGGAAGATGCAAGTTTTTCCTGGATTACTCAGAAATTCTCTCTGGCCTCCAAAGAGACAGGACTTCCCTCCCTGTCCTGGTTGCAGAGGCAGGAAAACAGAGCAGCAGCGTGCAACCAGTTTGTAACTTCACTACTTTCTGTTTACGCCAGAAAACAGTTTCCTTTTTCCTCAACACTCCCCTTCTCACACCACTTTCCATTTTCAACAACCCTTTCTGTTCAGAAAATCTCAGACGTTCATTTCATCACTCCTCTTCAGTGTTCTTGACTTCTTGCCTGGTCAAAAGTCTCAACATGTCAGACTTTAGCTTCAATTTGGGAATACACTTTGTCTTTTTTCAGACTCTCAGGGTTAGTTTTCAAGGTTGGCACACCAAGAACCATCTTGGGTCTGGCTGTACACACACAAAACCCCAGAGATGCTGTCCTCTGCTCAGATGAGGACTTCCATCATGTCTGTATCTGGAAACTCAGGCTTGTGGAGCAGGCTGCTCACTCTGCCTTTGCTGTCAGGCAGCTTCCCGTGGCTGGAGTTCTCTGCAATGGAAAGAAGGGAAAGTTGGTCTTCAGTCCAAATTCAACAGCAAATTGTTCAAACCAAATATAAATCCAATCCTTGAAGGTGGGGCATATGTATTACCTGTACATCCTATATACTGAAAGTCAAATTTGTTCAGGACACTAAGAACGTGTGATGCTGAGTTCCCTGCACAGTGACAACAACTGTGTGCACAGACCCCGAGGACAGACACAAAGATGGTATTTAAGAGATACAGACCAAAGAACCTCATTAGCTAAAATCATAGAATGGTGTGGGCTGGAAGGGACAATAAAGACCATCTAGTTCTGTGATAGTCAGCCCTTTTAATGATACATAGTATAGTTTTAGAGGGAAAACTTGCTTTTGAGAGGAGACGAATGTGTAAGAAACAGGGTTTTTCAAAATAATGTGCATAAAATAAATGTCTCCTTTGCTAGGGCTGCAAACCAGCAGTTTCCACTTTTCAAAAATAACTAAAATTGTACTTCTTCATCTCCCCTGAAAAAAAAAGGTCTCCACTTTCTCCTTACAATTCCACCCATCTTTCCTTTAAAAATTAGGGAGAAAATGTGCTTTAACTAACCATGGTTTCAGTTGAAAAAAGAAGAGAAGGGTCTGAGTATGTGAGCAGGTATGGAATGTTTTCAAGGTGTGAAACTACAATTTTGTATCTGGCAGCATGAATAATTGTGAATCCTGCCTGCCACAGACGAACAGAGCTTTACAGAAGCTGTCAAGCACAAAGCCCTGCAAAGCCACTCTGGGCAGCCTTAGAAAGTTCTCCCTCTACAATTTTACTTTCCCGGAAGAAACCTCCACCTTACAAACTGTGGCAGCATCACATACCCACACCTTGCCCCCATTAATACTGATGAGTCTCTGGGGATTGCTGATAGCCCCGGAGGTGCTGGCATTTTGCCCTGGGATCTGGCAGAGCTCACCAAGTTTCTCGCTGGCCACTCGTGTCCCCAGGGGCCGTGGGGCTGGGCTGTGTAATGGGGTGGTACCCAGGCGTCCCCGGCCAGGGAAGGAGGCGGTGGCAGGCCAGAAGAGCTCAGCAGTTTTGTCCGTCTGGGTGCTGCTGTCCTTGCTGCCCGTCTTTGCATGGGAGGCTGCCGGCACTGGGACGGGCATGCAAGACAAGGAGGGCAGAGGTGGAGGCAGTGAGGGGCCTGATGGGTGGTCATGGTGCTCCTTTCCCAAGAGCAGCCCTGAAAACACAGAGAGGTTGGTCACATCCTGGCTCAAATGTATGTGCTGTTCCCCATCCTACCCCAGAGCTACAAGAGGCTGGATATGGCTCCAGTCATTTAGTTTGGCTCAGCTTTTCCCCTTGCTGCTGCTTTTTCTGGCAGCCACATGGTACTTTGCTACGAAACAGCTTTTTGAAAGCAGCTTCCCCTCCATGCCTCCCCTTCTGCACACCCACCCCAGTGGCACTTACTCCAGACACAGCCTTGCACACCTCCACACCCCCATCCTATGTGGCCCCAAACAACGGGCAGTCCTGCACTGATTTTCCCATTTATCTGCCATATCACATCATGCTGTCCTATTCAAAGCGATGCTCATCCTCTTGATTAACTTTATTCAGGCTTTATTTCTAGCCCAAATTTGTTATTTACTCCCATAAAGTTGCAAACATTACGAGCTTGTATCTGGGAGGACTTCTCTCAACTATGGCTTTCTATAATCAGTTCAGAATACGATGCAAGGCTAAAGAATGACTGGTTTTTGCCTTAAGCACAAGAACACACATTCTGCCCATGGAAAGTGCTCTGGAAATGAGCTGTCAGGGCAATGCGTGCCAAGGCACTTTTGCTAAGCCTAAGCAGAAGGATTAGGATGAAGCGATGGATAAACCAAAGCTTAAGCAAAAGCTGAACTCACCTATGCTTCCCTTCCAGAGCTTTTCCTCCTTCCTCTCCTCAGCTATCTGGCTGCTGGTGAGTGAGGTCTGGCGTGAATGCACGCCTGTAGCCGCAGCAATGGAGGGCACAGACCGAGCAGGTCGCAGGCTGGCACTGTCAGCTTTCCCAGGGTCCTTTCGTGACCGCTGCTGAAGGACCTTGATCATGGCATCCTTCTCGATTATTTTGGCATGGAGATTCTTAATTCTGCCAAAATATGAATGCTCTGCTTACAGGAATGGAAAAAACATTCATATGGGCAGGTGTCCACACCTGGAGGCAGCAGGGAAGTGCCCAGGCAGATGTCCTGCTGCTCCGTTCTCGCTGATTTTGGATACTTGGACAAGACAGCTCCCAGCAGCTCCTCTAAGGATAGCCATGTGCTTCAAAGCAGACAGAATTTCTAGCCAATAAGCCAAAACTTTTCTGCAAGGTTAACTGAACCCATCTATGCTATGGTTTCACTAACCCTGCAGGAACAGTGGGCAGTATCCTGACCAGGCCACACGTTACTACCTTTACAAACATAGGCAATTTTCACCCCTGTAATACACTGGGGCAAAATCTGGAAACTATGCTTTGGCAGACTGAGTCAACCTCGAGATTCAGATCTCTTGTCAGCTGGAGTAAAGACCTGCTGAAGTGAGTTCCTTTTGGTTTCTGTAAGAGGTGGTCTGGGCTCTTCCTTCTCCCTCACTGCTGCAAAAACAATCAGCACGTGGTGTTCAGAGCTGAGCAAAGCTCGCCACTTCTTTCATACAGACCCCTGAAGTCAACTCTCAAATCACTAAAAAAAAACTGGATTATCTGAACTCTTCTACAGGAATGAGTAACACCAAATCATACTGAACAACTACAAAACAACTACAAAAATTCATACGTTTTGACAGTCAAATGATTGGCCTGACTGTACTGTTCAATATATAATGCAGTGCAGGTGCATTCTGTGAAGCAGTGAAATCATTAGTTTTCATCATCACACATTTAACTAGCAATGTAAACACAAGATGCTAATCTATATTTATGAGGCAGCGGCAAAACACCACCACTTCCCTGGAAACAGGATTAGCTTGCATCTGTGAGTGAAAAACAAAACCCAAACCCAAACCCATCAAAAACAATCACTGGTGTTTTCCACGAGCAACAAATACACCTTTTTCTATAAAAGTGTCTGCAAATTTGTGTCCTTGTATGCCAGACTGCTTTAATAGTGGAACAGCCTCTGCTCTGTAAAAATGTTGGGTTTGCCACAGAAGGCTTAACAGGAAGGTAGGGAGGAAATTATCTAATGACAACTCTTTAATCCCTGTTTGAATGCTGAAGAGCAAAACCAAGTCGAAGTGAAGCCAGGCCCATCCTTTCCAGGCATGTAGGAAGGAACAGAAGGGCATCCTGGTTTATCTGAACCCAGCCCCAGCACCACAACAAGCAGGAATGGCACAGCATCCCTTACGTGTACTCCATGTCCTGGCAGCGGCGGTTGGCTTGCACGATCTCCTCCTCCTCCTGCCAGCCCCGCACCTCCAGCGCCGTCTCGCCATAGCTGCCATTGCGTGAGTGGCTTGGGGCTGAGGCATCCCTGGAAAAGAGGTTCACCACGGTGAGTCAGGCTCCTGAGACTGTGAGGGTGGCTTCTGCAAGTAAGATTGAAACTTGCAAAGAAAAACCCCAAACCCATGTTCAAAGAGCAAACCAGCAACAGCTGTCTGTCAAGTGGATGTCTGCCTGGCACTGGGGCATCCTGCAGGCTACTCTTAGCTTGGGCTGGGTCATTAATGCCATTAATTTAACTGGGTTAAAGGAACGGAAGCATGGGTGACCCACACAGGGCTAACAGCCACCCAGAAGGATAGGATCAGACATCAGAGGGACTCACCAGATCCCAAGTCAACAAGACTACATCACGAACCAGTAACAAAGCTTTACACTTTGGAAGTTGAAAAACAACACAGGAATTTCTGCCTAGACTGGTGTGCAAAAGGAAAGTCCATCCTGAGTCACACACTGAACACATTTCAAAGGGAAAACTCTTTTTAGGATGTTTTCTGGGGATTTGGTTCCTAAGAAACTCGGGTGAGAAGTTAACTATCCCATCCTCCTGATCACTGGGAAGTGTCACTGCCTTTTGTGGTTTTGGCCACCATGCTTTGACACAGACAAACTGGAGACAGATAGTCCAGACATATGCAGTGCGAATGGGAAAGGGTTTACACTAGCGCATGTCAGGAATGGCTGAGGGGAGAAGCTAGTTCAGACAAGGAAAAATACAACAGGGAATATCTGCCTTCCAATATTTACAAGGCTGTTTGAACACCAACAGTGGTTTGTTGTTCATCCTGTATGCCTGGGAAGGACAAGAATCAATGGAGGTAATTTGCAGTGAAGAAGTTTAGCTTAGCAATCAGGAAAAACATTTTAGTTTGAAGATTAATGAAGTGGTGAAAGGGGGTATTTAGGCAACAAAATTTCCCTTATTACAGGTTTTTAAAACTAGGTTAAACAACCTTGTTGCACGCCATGGGATGGGTGCAGCCATATGCCAAGTCCCTGTTCACTCCGCTGGGGTACTGAGAGGAGCTGCCTTACCTGTGCTGTGTAATTTGGCACCTTGAGACTGCCAGAGGACATTGCTTCAATCTGATGCCTAGATTTGATGAACTTTTGGACCCAGCCAGAAGGATGAATCCTGTCAATCAACTATTCTATTTTACTGGCATGACACCCTGGAGAAGTGCATTAACCCTGGCAGTGCAGGGAAAGGCAAGCAACATCCAGCCTTAAGAAAACAACCATCCTGTATAATTTTGCCATGCTTTCCATGGTGAACAGAGCTGCCTGCTTGCAGCAAGGTCGTCTTACCTCTCCGTTGCAGCTGTGGCTGCAGCATTCATGGCGAAGTGCCGGATCGTGCTCTCCTCCAGATACTTCTGCTCCCACTTGGTCATGTCAGCTTCCAAGGCCAGGATCCTCTCCTCCTTCTCCCGCACCAGCTCCATGAGGGCTGGGGCATTATGCTCCGGAAGGCTGCTTGCCTGGTAGCTGCCCTGCCTCTGCCAGTGGAAACAGTGATAGATATTCATGCCCTGCCGAGCATGGCATGCTGAGCCTTTTTTCCTCAGTTTTCTGGCACATACAAAGATGTCCCCGTGTCTTTTGACAGGTGGAAATCCCAGGCTAAACCCCTTAACTTGCAGGAGAACAGGCGAGGTGACCATATGTGCAGCCCTAGTACGTGCTTCCCCAGACCATGCTAACAGAAGCAGGGATTTGGCTGCTACTCTGGATGTGTAGAGATTTCCTGGGATACCCCAAGCCAGGGGAAAAAGTAGGGAAAAAAGTTGGTAGGAAAAGAAGCAATGAAGCTTTAAAAGATATTCTTGCTGGGACTTCATACCCATGGCTGGGCAGTGCTTAGTATGGACAGGCAGTTATTACCAGAGGGTTTATAAATTAAAGCTGAAAAAAAAAGCGCCTTGTGACCTAGTTACATGTACCCTGTTTAAAGCAGCATCTGGGAAAATATCCCAGCCATGCATTTAAGCGTGTCCCTTCTGGCACATTCGTTGTCTCGTGCCCTCAGGGGATGCTTTCTGTGGTGTAACAGCTAACTTTCTAACTAGAGGGGCAGAAGCTCCCCAGGCACCTGTGGGGTGGCTCCCAAGGGATGCTGACAAGCAGCAATGGGTGCATAACTCTTTCCATCTATGCTGCTGCAAAAAAGTGCTTGTCCAGGCAGGATTTATTCCACCCAGTTACAGCACTTAATTAAGTCACCTAAGCAGCATGGGTAGCTACCCTGAGCTCTTCTCACTGCTGATAGAGAGCAGAGGCGGAGGAAGATCCAGTTCTTGGCTCAGCAGACAGGTAAGTGCACACTGAGGGGAGAGGCATGAATCTCTGGAAGAACTCAGCAGAAAGAAATTAATTCTAAAGTAAAAAATGCAAGAGATCTGTTATACTCGACGGTGAACAGTATTGTGCTAAAGTGGAAACCATGTCTCAGGAGCACTGGCTTTTCACTCATGCTGCACCTTCAAGTTCCACTGGCAAAGCTTTACCATTGAAACTAGAGATACCAGGGAAGCCTTTGCCTTTGGTGCAGTAAGATGGAAGATGCAGTAAGTTTGGAAGATGCTTTCTGGAAATGGAGTGGCCCTTGGGAACAAGGGCTGTGACTCTGCTCCTGCAAAAATACTGTCAAACCTCTGTCAGGAAGGTAGTATTTTGGAATTGTGGTTCTGATCTACAAATGGTATCTTGGGACATCACAGTGCTTGTCATCTTCTGCGTCAAAACATCTGCCAGCCCTGCACACTGAGCCTGCAGTGCTGACTTTGTTTATTGGTCCCAATTCATGCGTCAGTGATAAGGAAGGTTTGCCATTTGGACTCAGCAAGCCAGGGACAGAAGAGATTCTGGCTCATTGTCTCCTTGTGTGCTGGGTCCCTTCTGCTGACTCTGGTAAAAATGAGAAAAGAAAATCTCCTTTTTTTCTCTGCAATGATAAAATGTTTCAGTAGCTACAACTTTGGTTACTCAGAGAAGACAGCTCTGAAACTAAAAGCTGGGGTATTTGATGCCATGTGATTTTCTGCATTGTGGTTAATAAAAAAACAGTATTGATAACAATAGCAAAAATACCCCAAAGTTTTCTCTGAATGGGTGATTAAGTTAAAACTTACTAGATAGAAAGGGTGCAGGCATTTGAAAACTATGTCAATCCAAAAGCTAATTGCTAATTATAGTACCGAAAAAATTTTAAAATTAAACAATCTGTAAGGAATACAGAGGAATTTTCTGCCAAAATGAACAGACACAGCCTGAACTCCCAAGACAAGGATTTCAGCAACAGTCCATCCCTGTTATTTAATGTATTAATTTGTCTCTGTATCCCAGCCTTTCTTAGTTCTAGTTTTACCTTCACTTGAATTTGAATTGTATTTTTCTCAGATGTTCTTTTCTCAAATGGCATTAGCATGTCACATTCCATTCCTTTGTTAAATTGGAAGAGAGCTGGCTCAGGGAGAACTGAGAAGACTTGAACACCAAGCTCATGGTGGATTGGGCAAGAAAGACTTGAAATACTTCTATGGCAGCAAGAAAGAGTAGAGATGAATGAGAAGCGTCTGCAGAGAGTAGAAGCAGCAGTGATACCTTGGGAAAGGTGCTGTGGGACCTACCCTGCCCTGGGTCTGCCAGAAGGAAGGGATGCTCTCAGGTCTGGCTGCCTCATGACTCTGCAAACCACTGACACTGACCCTGACCGTAAAGCTATTTCCCAATGGCATCCTGCCAGCAGGATCAGCCCCTCTGCTTTCTGGCAGAACAAGCTCTGTGAAACAGCTGCTTTGGTGTCCACTAATGGCTTATAAATAAGGAAAGGTTATAGTAGCAGATGCATGCGATGACAGATACAAGTGAGCCCTTCAGGAGTTCCAAGAGCACCATGCTTTGCTTATGTTGCTGGTTTTTCCCCAAGCTGTAGTTTGATACATTTAGCATATCTACTCACTCTCCTCCAGAGTCAATGCCCATGTATTTGGTACTTGGTGCAGGCTGCAGCCCGGAAATTCTCCCTGCAACCTCCTCATTGTTTTTTGTTTTTTTCCTTTTCAAGATGACTGGACTTTGTGACTTAGGGATTAAGATGCTATAACAAAGGAGTAATGGCGCATAAAACACAAGCATAACTACACCCTGTAAGGACACAGGGCTGCTGAAAAACAAGGGGACACACACAGAAATACAAATCTATACTCCTAGCCCATTCTGGACTGGACTGATATATAAATAATTTATTGTTTGAAGATGACATCACTTGGCTCCAGATCTGTCAAGTGTCTGTGAACCACGTACATGAAGCTTCATACAAAATAAATACAGACCTGGGTCTAGTTCCTACCAGATCCCATATCATCTTACTTGGCCTTTTCAATGAAACATCAGCTAAAACTTTTGGAGTGAATCTCATGTGTACCACACCTTTACTCTCCTCCTTCTGTGTGGAGTTGGTTTTTGCACAATCTGCCATTGCTAGCGAGAGAAACCTGGAAGGACATTTTCTCCTGCCTGTCCTTGGGCAGGGGAGCCAGGATACCTCAGCCCAACAGCAGGCAGGGCTCAACTATATCCAGAGCCCTACAGCAGAACAGCCCTATCCTCTGCTGAAGATAGGAATAAGAATCATAGAGTGGTTTGGGTTGGAAGGGACCTTCAAAGATCATCTAAAACCAGCCCTCCTGTCATGAGCAGGGAAAACTTCACAAGCTCAAAGCCCCATCCAAAATGACCTTCAACACTTCCAACGATCCACAACCCTATACAAAAGAATGGTTTAGGAGGAAAGCCCAACAATCCAAATCCAAAGACACGGTTTCACCTGGCAGGGCTGCAAGTGACCATCTCTGTTAAAATCAACACCAAAGGCCCCGTGCTGGAGTCCTGCCCATATCACCCTGTTCTCACCTGCTGCATCCTCAGCGAGTCCAGCTCTCGCTCCAGGCGTGTGCGCAGCCGCCGCTCCATCTGCTCCCTCTTCTCACAGGCTGCCTGCAGCTGTGTCAGCGCCTGCTGCAGCTTTTCCACCTTCTCCACATAGGCCTGCTTCCTGCGCAGCTGTGGGGTACAGGGGGTCAGTCTGGAGGGCACTGTACCCTGCCCTGGGCTGCTGGGACCCCTGTTAACTTGCAGGCACACACTGGGCTTCAGCATGGCTTTGGTAATTTGCTTCCAAGAGTTTCTCTAGGGAAAGGATGGTGTCTCTTTGATGGGCAGGGAATGTACACAGAAGGCATTGCTGGGGCAGAGCTACCCTCATCAGAAGGAATGCTGCCCCAGATCTTCCACCCACTGGGGATCTGCTAACCATGAACCTCCCAGGCTATTTATAAGCAAGAGCTGTCATGTTGGTGGACACTCTTTGGGAAAACACACAGGATGGATACAGTTAAGAGGAGTCCCCATGGGTTTTACTGACTGCTGACACTTGGCACAGTGCCTGCACCCAAATAGAGGGGCTCTTTCTTCACTCCTGCATATTTGCTCAACACAGGTGAAACAAGTGGAGTGCCAGCATCCAGAAATGTTCCACCTACTCTATCCTGCTCACAGGTTTGTCCATGCTGATCTGTAGATGGGATGTCCCGGCAGCTAAAGCCAGGCCCTCTTTATGTCTATAATGCAATTACTGAAGGGCTAAACATGACACAAGGATTTTGCAATGCAGGGTTTTCCAGCCAGAGATTGCTCAAGCAGCATACCCCAAAAGGGGTATGAATTCCTCTTCTGTCACCCTGAATCCATCCATGTCACAGGTGAAGGGAAATACAGACTTGTTCACAGCAAAAGCATAGCTTGGTCTAAACAAACCTCCCTAACACCTAGCACCAACAACTGGTAGAGTGACCTCCTTAGTCCTGTTGCAATCTAGGCTAATGCTTACAACTCCCTGGGCTTTCCATGAAAATTAATGAGATTATAATCCCCAGTAGTCTCTGGCAGCAGCATGAAGACTGCATTCCTCAGGAGCTCATGACTTGGCAAGACCCACACAGCAGAGACTTCTTGTTGAATGTGCTATTTTGGCAGTAGGAAGGTGTTTGTGTCACCTCCAACCACACCAGCATGGATAGGAGGGTTAGGGAGTGCTCCCATGGTCTCTCTTTGGCAGCAGACCTCATCTGCTCTCCCACGTCTTGCCAAATGCTGCAGGGTCCTGTATCACAACTTGGCTTTGGAGCAGCCCTGTAGGCCCCAGAGTTCACACTCACACACCTCTGGGTGTGTGGGCGAAGCAATGCTCACATGCCCACCACCTTCGAAAACAATTTTGCAGGAGATATGCAACAAGACAGTTCTCTTATTCATAAGTTTATAGGGAGGCTCTCAAGCCAATTCTGACTTTTCTATTTTGCATGTAGATTCATAAAGAAAAACAAAAAAAATCACCAATGCATTTAAAACACAAAGTATAAAACGTTGTAATTCAAATTAACTTGGGTTGCCAGTGAAGCATGGATCCATAAGGGAGGAGTGACTACAATCAGAGACATGTTAACACTAAGGTCCAACACCTCACAGGCACACAGACTCCAAAAAATCCCAGAACTGGATGGCAATGGAGAGGTACAAATCCATCCTCCTGCTGCATGGTAGGATCAACTGTACATAAAACCTGGCACATATCTGTATAAGCTGTTTACAAAATCACCCAGGGGTAGCAATTACACGATCTATCCCTGCAAACTACTTCACAGCTTATTTTCCTTTACTGCCAGAAAACCTTTACCCTAATACCTAATCTGGCTTTCTCTTATGCAATTTAAGCAAATTACTTCTTGTTCTGTTTCCAAACTGTGATCTACTAGAGCAAGAAGCATTTAATTAAACAATTCACTTCCTCAGTAGATCAGCAAACTTGTCTGAAAACACTGCCCTTGTTCTGGGGATTAAGAAAATAAAGATGAAGAAGAGCTAAGGCTAAAAGAGGATCATCCAAACAAATAAATCTGAGTAAAGATGAGTGGGTCTTGATAAATATCCATGCTAGAAATGTAACTCTGGTTTGAACAATTGAATTCTATAGAGATTTGAATGAAAGACTAAGAGATGGAGAATCCACTATCACTCTAAGTAGATTGTTTCAGTGCTAATTACTCTTAACTCTTTCTTTTCAGCCTGATTTGCTCAGCTTCAGCCTCCAAACGCTGCATCTCATTATTTCCTCTTACGTTAAACAGCAATGATTAATCTCTCTGCCAGCAATCTCTTCTTCCTCTATCCCTGGATGGATGAAGGGAGAACAGTGGATATTGTCTGCTTCAACTTCAGCAAGACTTTTGACATTGTCTCTCACAACACCCTCATGGGTAAACACGGGAACTGTGGGTGAGTGGGTAGTGAGGAGGATGAGAATTGGCTGAACAGCACATCCCAGAGGGTGACACATGGTCTGGTTGGAGGCTTGTCACTAATGGCGTTCCCCAAGGTTCAATATTGGGCCTAGCACTGTTAAACCTATTAACCAATTACTTGGGTGAAGGGGCAGATGGCTCCTCAGCGTGCTCCCTGCAGACACAAAATTGGGAGGAGTTGCTGATACCCCATGGGGATATGCAGCCCTCCAGAAGGACCTCAACAGGATGGAGAGACGGGCAGAGAGGAACCATCTGAAATTCAACAGGGGCAAATGCAGAGCCCTGCTCCTGGGGAGAAATAACCCCATACTCCAGGACAGGGTGGGGGCTGACCTGCTGGAAAGCAGCTCTGCAGAGAAGGACCTGGGGGTTCTTTACTCTGTGGGTGACTGAGCACTGGAACAGACTGACCAGAGAGGTTGTGGAGTCTCCCTCACTGTAGATAATCAAGAACCATCTGGACACAATCCTGTGCCATGTGCTGTAGGACAACCCTGCTTGAGCAGGGAGGTTGGACCAGATGACCCACTGTGCTCCCTTCTAATCTTACCTATTCTGTGATTCATGTTCATGTGCACAGATCGAAGCTCAGACAAGTTTTCACTTTAATTCTTCCCAGCAAAGAACAGCTTCTGGACCCCAAATAAATTGTACAGCTGCTTTTTGAGCCCTCTCCAGTTATTCAGTTTTCTATTCAAAGCATGGAACAGACACATGATTCCAGCAGCAGTCTGCTAAATGACATGTGGTGATAATACCACCTACACATTTTGAATTAGATCCTTCTACTAGCAGGCACTCAGGATAATGCAGATTTACATAGAACAGTATCTTATGTTAACTCAACTTAGTAGCTACTGCTTATTTCTCAAGGCTTGATTTAAAACGCTGTTAATTACATGCTGGTGTTAGAAGAAATCTGGGCGGATTTACAGAGCAGTGCATGAGCTAGAGCTCTGCTAACAATAATAGCAGTCATTTTGATTTGACTGAATTTGTGTTTTCCTCAACATATTCCGAATTATAGTAAAAATCCCTGGTTTAAAAGGAAGGTTTAATACTACTACTTATCTCCTGCCTGTGTCTAATTATGATCCAGAGACACTGGAAACTGTTGAAAAGGTGCTCTGATTCAGCATGAAACAGGACAAAAGGGGAAGTGAGTGCTGGAGATTGGGCACATGCTGGCAGCCTCAGGTTAACTGCACTTCACCCCAGCTGCCTGACACTGCCTTGAACAATTAAAACACAGCAGCTGAGCTAAAATTCATTTGAACTGCCCCTAGAATGAAAAAGTAAGTTAAAAGATACTAGATCAGCACGGGTTTGTCAGACTGAGGACTCTGATATACTCTGGCAAATACCATGGTATCACTTTCATATATGTCACCTCTGACATCTACCATGCCCCAGGCAAGAATTTACCACCTTCATAACACCTGCCATGCCCTGGGCAGCGTAGGAGTTCCCTAGAGGGGAACATCTAACCTCCCCTCAGCTCTACCAGTCCACAATCCAGGATCAAGCAGAAATACATTTCTGTTGGATGACTAGACTAAAACCTGATTACTGCCAAGCTCTTAGACCCCTCAGGCTGCATATATATGTACTACAATACAGCAGGCACAAGGTAGGTTCTTGAACCACCTGCCTGGCAATCACTGTATATGCTTCTGCTTTCACTAGTCTCTACTCAGCAAGTCAGTGTTACCTACCAGTACCACACTGACAGTCTGCGAACCAGACACAAGCTAAACACTATTTCTTCCCATCCCCTGCATGATGCCATGAGTGTAGAAGCAGGCATTGCCACCTATAACATTATTTTATTCAGCCCTTTGTAATGAAATGCAAATGGAAAACCTCAGGTTGCCTCTCAGCCAAAGAGTGTTAAGTGAATTATGTACAGATAAAAGATATGCTGGTTCCTGCAGCTAGCCCAAAAGGGACTGCCCCAAATACACCCACATAGTGAGCAGGCTTTAGTCTAACTAACAAAGGAGTAGTTAAACTTAATGTGATCTTCTTGCTGCTAAGTGCATCCAGCTGAGGAAATGGAGTTTTTAAAATGTTTCTAAACATGGAGTTAGAATGGGCCAATGGTCAGGTACAAACCAGAATGCCTTCGGCACCCACTTTAAATCTTCCAGACTCTAAGTAACCATTGGTTAGCCAAACAGGGAGTCTACCATTGTCATTTTATTGTCACTAAAAAACATTAAAAAATCACAGAGGTCAATTCTCCATCTCTCCAAGTTAATGAATTAACTTAAATTAATTGCAAGTATTTGGGAAAAGCTTTCTCGGCTTCCCACAAGACCCCTTGTATCCCCTGCTCCCCTGGCCAGCTCTGGGAGGGGCGCAAATGAGGTGGGAAATGAGGCTCTGAAGGGGAACAGAGCTGCCTAAGATCATGTCAACAGTCTGTGCCAGAGCCTGAACCTCTACCAAATCTGCTAGAGCAGAGGTTCATCAACAGCCTTCCTGTCGCCAATGACCTGGCCACTCAGGTAGTAAAGACCACGCTCCTTTTACTTCCCATAAAACATTCTTCCTCTGTTGGTCCCAGGGACAGAGATTTTAGAGGTCTAAAAGGTCAAGAAGGTCTGTTTTGACAGTTTTGTCCGATCTGCTAGAATGAATAGACTTTCAAATAGTTACTAGATCCACAACTCCTGATTTGAAGGTCCTTCAGGAATACAATCAATTGAGACTTTCTTCAGCAGTGATGGAGAACTGATAATGTTGCTCTTAGTTATAGTTAAAATTGAGCATTACTTCCACTTTGAATTTATCTAGTTTCAGGTTCCAACTACTAGGTATTGTTCTGTCTGTCAGTTTAAAGAGCCCCATGTGCCTGGGATTTCTATTCCTATCTGAATATCTATTTTCCCTATCAGGCTTATATGATTACTGCTTAAAGACCTCCTGAGAGTTTCACAGTATGATAGGTTCTCTTCAGCTCTCAAATAAAACCTGTAGCTCTAAATCCTGGTCAGTCAGTCTGCTTCCAGCCAGATATTTTTAGATGTGAATTCACCAAACCCTGTACTGCTGTGTTGCTGTGCATCTCAAAAGTATCCTGGTATTCCTTGGTGAGAAATAGGATGCGCTAACACCACATGGCTCTATCACAGTCCCAGGCTAGTGAGTAGTCAGTTTTTTATTCAGTTTTTCTGTTAAATCCTACCATTACCTCAGCTACCAGCTAGTTGAATTTGATCTTGTTCCTGGTTACATGTTAAAGACTTTGCTCTAGACACATCTATTTGATTGCTTGTTTGGCTCAGTATTGTGTAACTACACATTTTGTCTATAAAAGGAAAAGTGCATGGAAAACAGGAAGACTTAGCACCCTGTGGGTAGAAGAGAATCAGGACTCGGATGGAGAAAGGTCTAACCATTAGCCATATCTATCCTCAGAGCACAGAAATATTGTCCATGCCTCACCTCCTCTTCCAGCTTGATAACCTTGGCTTGTGCATTGTTTAAGGCCTGGTCAAGGATTTCGATGTGCCTCCGCTGGTCCTCATTGGCTGAACGCACAGCTGCCAGCTCCATCTCCAACTTTTCCTTCTCCTTCAAGTGCTCTTTGTCTGAAAGAAAGACAAGAACAAGAGCCACTCCATGAGGACAGCTCACAGGCCAGGCCATACACCAGAGGTCACATCCCAAGAGAAACAAAAATCGTGAAAAGCAGCAGCGAGTAGGGCCTTTACAACACAGCAGGCAAGGAGCTTCTACTGCCAGGGCTCAGCCCCTCAGTGCCCAGCGTTACACCAGCAGCAGAGACAAGTGGCAGCTTGGGCTGCATCTGCACTAGCAGAGCTTGTGGCCCCCAGCACTGCCTCACAGCTTTCCATTCGGCCAAACTGCTAGCACATCACTCAGCAGAATTTTGGCTTGCACCAACAGCCCATTTTTTACACAACACCCTACATCAAGAGCTGCTTATAGCTGCCAGCTTCAATGTTGCTGCCTTCTGTAATAACCCAAGAAACCTCAGCCCCATGGATGTGGGCTGTGCTATGCCTCATGCTTTTTATTTGCAAGGATGGCAATCATGACATACAGAAAATGTGAATAAGCCAAATAGTAAACACAAATCTGTGCTGGACAGCCTGAAAATAGAAAGAGGGGAAAACGGTAATGAAGAATATGATAGGAGGCCTCTGTACACACTTTCTCTGACCATGCAGAGAAAAGGGAGACTATGGGAGCCATTTCAGGCCTATGGGGACCCTGGGTGACCTTCCTTAAGTTCTGCAGGACTTAAGGATCCAACGACTAATGCTCCCCTTCTGTTAAGCATCACAAGCAAGACTAAAGCACATAGATAACCTCTGTGCTGAAAAATCATCCCTTTTTTGGGTAAGATTTAAAACAACATTAAAAAAATAAACAACTGGCTAAATTCAGTCAGCTCTGCTCGCATCTTTGTCTTCAGTAACAAATTGCAGGCCCACCATTGACTTTTCTGGCAAGCTGCCTGGGGAAATGCTTGGCTCCATCTGCTTCTGCCCTGACAGTGCTGAGAAGCCTTTTCTGGGAACACAAGTGTCACAGGCCAATCACTTGATCCCTGATGTTAGAACACAAACAGTTAATGACTGGAGTGAGCGGGGGATCGAGGTTTCTTTCAGTGACACCTGAAATTTCAAAATCTGGCCTTTCTGAATGACAACAAAAATAGGTACTTGGAAATCCTCCAGTAAGCAAAATTTCCTCGAAAAATTTATTTGGCATCAATTAAATGTTTTGATTTTTAAAACATAGCATTACATAATTTATTACTTTTTAACTGAAGTGAAAAGTTGCTTCAAAAACACTGAAACATGAGAAATCTGCCCCAAATATCCAGCCCATGCCACCCAAATGTGACCACTCAAGCTGGAAGACCAGCCATCCACCTTCCCCCAAGCAAGATCAGAAAATTTCATATGGCCAAAGCCATTCCATTCCACACCTGAACTACCCCTAGCAGGGCAGGTGGGATGAGAACAGGTTTAATTCATGCACCATCAGCAGGTGCCTGCAGTAAGGTGAGATGTACACAAGCTGAGCCATGTGCAACAAGGCAAAAGCGGACGAGGCAAAACCCACCCAGCTATCTTCTCATTTATCCTAAAAGGAGGAACTCAGCACCTCATAAAAACTCCTGGAAGCAATACCATCATGCTGGTTACTGCAAAGCCCACAAGCAAAGCCCAGTGTGGACACTGCACCACTGCCTGCCTCCACGAGACATCTTGGTACAATGGTGGCCTTCTTCTTCCCTTGTTGGCAAGGGATTTTATATTAGACATGCAGACCTCTTCCTTCAATGCAAAAATATTTACTTCAATCAGATTAGCCAGAAGGAACAGCAATATCTACTGTAGAAAAGTGTAAATCTGGGCAAATTATCAGGGAGCTAATGTCATTAGAGGGTAAGGAAGCTGGAAGACGAATGCTATTTCAGACCTGCACTCCATCACCTCATGCTGGGACCACACGTGCTCTGCTCTGGACTTGAAACCTGTGTTTCATGTTACATATGAGGATAACACATAGCAAAACAGGAGTTGGGATCTTAATTTTCAACTTCCATGCATGGAACTTGGAAGTCCTCAGCCTACCCTATTGTATTGTGCTTTCTATCCCACCAAAAGAGGATCAATTACACAAACATACAAAATAATCAGCACTAGAGAGCTGGCAAGGAAAATTTCCTGAACAGCTCTTAACACTTCTCCATGTCAGCTTCATCCTGTAAAATCCTGGAGGTACATTTTATAAGTACTTGACTTGCATTAATTTTAGTGAAGAATGACTTAGTTGAACATACCTTAAATTCTCTTAAAGTGCAAACAAGGTATCCTTAGAGTCTAAAAACACTGTTTTACTGCACTACCCTTGCATATACCTTTTTAACTAAAGGACTCGAATTAATAACTATTTCTATGTTCTGCTGGGTCACTGCCATGGCCCATTACAGAACAGTTCCCAAAAGGCTTCACTGTTGCAGCTCACAGTTGTAATCTCACAGCTTTCTATACACTGCCTCTGACTATTGTACCTCCACACTCTGTGCATATTACACCTGTACTCTGGCTGGGTAGAAGAAAGGGGATAAAGCAAGGGGGCTGCTTCAGTGCTTCTCAAACACGCCTTCTGACTTGCCAGGCTGGGCAAGTGCATCAGAAGTAGACAAGTCTTGAATCTGCTTTGAAATGGAAACTTTAGACAAAAAAATACAGGCATGAGATGACACAGATGTGTCTGAGATGTGACTCCCACATTAGCACACATTACATCCGAGTATCAACTTATTTGACCAATTTAATGATCATCTCAATATATCCCAAGCTGATTTTTGCCTTGCTCTGATGCTGCAGAGTGGCAACATGGACATATTTAAAGACAGTCCTTCCTACTACAAAATGACTACTGTTGGCAGAAGAAAATGTATCAAATTACGGGAGCCAGAGACTAATTTGGCTGCAGGAGATTTCCTGCAAACAAGAGTGGTTCCCATACCACATCCCTTGCAGCACTTCCAATAATTTCTCTTATGCGGGTTTTCATTTCCCAACGGTGGCTCTTCACTCACAGCTGTTAATTCCACAGATGCTTTCCAGCAACCATGCCTTTCCTCAGTGAAACCTGAGGGATTTCTTTAGCCTCTTGTCAGTCTTGCAGCTCCTGACTTGGCAAGTGTGTGGAGGAGCTCTGCCACCCACCACCCCTGGTCACAGTGTACACCATGGCAGCTGCTGCCAGTCACCCTTGGACCAGCTGATGTACCAGGATGGGGCACAAGAGTCACCTCTTCTGCTCACCTAGATCGAGCTGTGTCCCAGCCAACTCCAGTGGCCCAACCCTCCTAAACAGCCATGGCTGAAACAGGGGATCAAGCGCAGGATGGGCCCCCATGCTCTGACAGTGTCCCCACACTGACTGTCAGAAGGAATCTGAAGTGAGGACAGGACCTTGTTGCCTGCTCTGAAGACCTTTCAGCAGCTGGTATCCACCCCATAATACTAAGCAAAATAACTGAATCAGTATTTACACCAAGCAGCCAAACAGGAGAAGGTTTCTCACAGCTTTACGAAATTCTCTGCACATTAAATAGGGCCAGGTTGCCAGGCCCAGACATTGATGTTTCCCTCCAGAGGAGCAGCAGAGCTACTGTCCATCTGCCCAAGCCTCACTCAGTCCTCTGCAGCTGTGCTTTGATGCTGACAAAGCTTAGCCAAGGGAGGCCTGGAGCAGCAATGCAGATTATTTCCTGATTATTTCCGGTCTGGAAATGGGAACATTTCTTTGCCTGGGATATCTGGGACAGAGATATAGGCACAAGTTCACGATACATGAACTGAGTGCTCTCACGAAGTGTAAGGCTCTATTAACACACTGCTAAAACTGTCCACACATCCCCACGAAATAATGCAGAGCCACATGGATGGGCACAGGCCTCAATCTGTGTCAGACACCTGAAAAAACAGTGCTCCCACAGTTCAGAAATCCCCCACAAAAAACACACAAAATTCTCACACTCCACCAAAACATATTTTTCCCAAGATATGACATTGTAAGCTGCCTCTCAGCCCTATGCCCCTGAAACCATCCTCAATCTTCCTGCCTCTTCCTTTCCACAGCATTTCTCAGCCTCCTCCTGTCTCTTCTCCTGCCTGTACAGGCCCATATGCCTTCATCAGTCACTGCTTCATGGCTTTCCTTAAAAAAGCCCTTTTCCCTGACAAAACATCACATAATTATCTTGAAACGAATATGGTGTATTTTCCAGCCCCCAATAGAACAGCAGCATTTCTCCTAGGCGCAAATACCTAGCACTCAATACTTAGAGGCATGTGGCCTGGCTTTGTCTATTATTGCAAAGAATAAGATTTTTTTGTCACCTGTAGTCTCAATCTCAGTGTATGACTGCTCTGTACTGTTGCACTGCTAGTGGAAAGCTCTGTGAACAACTGAGCAATGATCCTTGAACATCCTGTCTTGCCAGATTTCTTTTTCAGGGAGTTTTTCCCCTTCTTGGAGTCTTACCATAGAAAAACTGATATTCAGTATTACCAGCCTCAAGAATCTTATCTTTCTTTCTTCAGCTCATCACCACAGTAGCTTAAAAAATGACAAAATTTAGGAAACTGGTGATGTTGGAGTCTTCTTATATAACTTGGGTCATGTTTCCCAGCTGTCTTCCACAAACATAGGGACTAGAAATCCGCTTTTGCTTTCCTAATGAAAATTAAGATTTGCATTTACTAACCTGAATTTACTTAAATACCTGCTACTCTTAGGAAAAAACCAAAATATCACTTTCACAACAAACTTCTTCTCTTCTTCTAAAAATTACTATTTCAATCTCAGTGCATATAAAGCAGCTAAAACCCAGTTTCCTTCTCAATTTTCTGCCTGTGCACCCCCTTAAAAGACATGAGGAAGATACAAACTGTGCTTGCAAAAACCCCCAGGTCAGGAGTGAGGCACAACCAAACCTCAGTCAGAGACTGACCCTGTGGAAGACTCAGAAGCACATAAAAATCCGTGTATAAATGCAGTCAGCAACGGAGGACTTCCAAGCAAAACCTTTTATGGACTGAGAGGGGTGTTTCAGGCAGACACCCTGATATCCAGGTCAGTACTGTGCATGTCCCAGCAGCCCAAAGAACATGACTGAAGAGGACCTGCTTTACATGTGCCCATTTTTCTATTCTTGGAAGCACTCTGCATTGCATTAGTAACATTTAGCTCTCTGGCCTAGCCAGGAGACACTCCAAGCATCCAGACCTTCTTACGTGATAGGATCCAAAAAGCTATATTTGTTTGTAAGCTGTGAATTGATTGCAGCAATATGCTGAGTGCACAGCACAAAGTTTCACTGCTAGATACTTATCAGTAGAAGCACAGAGCATGTTTATGTACTGGAAAAGAACTCAAATTGAGTACCTCTTGGGGATTTAACTCCTAATTGTAGCTAATAGCATATAGCAACACTGCCAGGCTGTCTCTACATGAAGAGAGCAGACTCCAGTCTGCAATTTCCACTGAGCAGCTTATCCCATCTGAACTCTTCCCGAGGATGACAAGATTTATCCAGCAATGCCATTTCCTTAAGAGATCATCCCGTTGGATTTGCAGCAGTATCTACACACCTTTAAGCTATTTGCTAATATGGCAAAGCTAACACGTCATGGAAAAGATCACTGGATTATTTTCTGTTTTGTGTACACATGTACCAAACAATCAGCCCTGCTGGCATCCCTGCTGCTGGGGGGAGCCAGGAGAAGGCTCTCCAGCATTTGGAGCAGCTGCTGGACATTACAGGGCTGGTTGTGAGGCATGTTGAATAGTGCCAAACTCTGCAGTGCTAATGGAGGTGGATGGTTCTCCACTGCAGTTGCAGCTTATCTCCCAAGGAAGCTCTTGGTGCAATAAAAATACAAGGAGGGTCTGTACACAGCAATAAGCTTCACTGGGATTTAAGCTCACAAGATATTGCACGGCTTCCAGGTGGCAAAGCCCCTCTGGAAGCACGCTGAAGATGCTTAGGATACAAAAGAAGCCACACACTGCCAGATAGCATCCAGCTGCTCAGGTTGGATGGTCACACATTCATCAGTGTATGGCAAGGAAATCAGCAGCACTCTGGCCAGTCAGCATGGGAGCCTACAATGTTCTGGGAATGGATGCTTCCATAGCAATAGAAGCTGTAAAATCTTTGTCACTTCAGTCCTTTGTAAAAAGCATGATTGAGCTCTGCTCTTTCTGCTGTTAGTCAAACCATGGCACTGACAACTAGTCAGCAAAGCTCACTGTGGGCTTTTCCCAGCCAAGAGAAAAGAATCTGGCTTCTCTAAAAAGCATGCATCCCTAGGGATTATCTCCGCAAGCAACACTTCACAATTTCAGATAAATATTTGTCAAAAATAAGCTAAGTTGTGTTACCATTAACTCCCACTGCTTGGTTCTGGTGCTCAGATAGAAATAACCCTACCCTAAACAATCCAGTCTGCAGCTTAAACAAGAATATGTGATGAATTAGCTGAGTAAAAGCAAGGCACAAGCAGAACAACAATTAAAACCAAAGTATTCACCTCCACTCCACCACGTATATGTGTGCACATATATATGCATATATATATTTATATATATCTGCATCTGCCAAACAGATAAGCACAGTACTCACTCTGAGTGGCATAAAGGCCCTCTGTTGCCTTATCCTCGTGCCCATCGAAGTCTCTGCTGGCCAGCTGCCTATTGGCTGTCTCCAGTCGTTCTGCAAAAAACAGGAAATACTTCAAGCATAAATATATGTATATAAAATTGTAGGCAAACCAAGAAAATAAGACGCTTGCCAGCAGAGCAGTATAAATAGACTCTCTGAAGGAGGATATTAAAATGGAGGCTGACACATACATAAAAGATGAGGCCTTTGACCTCTTCCATGAAGCTGTGTTATTCAGATTCGCAGAAACTGGGAGGAAAGCCTCTGCCATTCACAGCTGACATGCCCAGGCAATCCTCTCTCACACTACTCAAAATGCACAAGACATCTGCAATCTGAAGTACCCAGCTTTGCAAGAGGATGGCTTCTTTCCTGCAGTGAAGAGTTGCCCTTGGTGCAGCAAGACATCCTGGGGAAAGGCAGCCCCCAGCCCAGTGACACCACTCCTTGGGGATGCCCTGGGAAAGAAGGCATTTTCTGTAGCCAAGGACAGTTCCCCTGGGAAGGTCCTGCCTTCAGAAACTTCCCCCCTCCAAAAAGACCACGACCCATCTTGCACCATTGCAAAAATCATAAGTCAGCTTGCAGAAGGCATCTCACTGTATAAACAGTGAGTAACAAAGTACCCCCCCATCAGGAACCTGGATGGGCAATAGTTATCCAACATATCCTTCATTTCCTTTCTCAAAAGGACACCCTTGATTTTAAGTTTCTTAAAAAGAGATACCCTTTGATACTCGTTACTGGTCTGTGAAGGCACTGACCTTGGGGATTTATGGGTAACACAGTAATGTAATGTTCTACATTACAATTTGCTCTTCAGCTCTTCAGGAGTGGACAGAATACTGTGATTGGTGGCCTTGCTGTCAAATCCGTATTTTCAAGTGCTCAACGCAAAGGCAGCATCTGGAGTTAATTCTTAAACTTTGCCAGAAGGTCTTTTTGCCACCGGAGGTTGACAGCAGGTTGTCTAATGCCAATGAGCAGGGCCTTATTATGTGTTGCTAAATATTGTATGAAGCCACTCCTCCAAAGCCTGCTGCTCTGGAGCTTGTAAGTGAAACATCAGGCCAAACAAAAGGGGAAATAATCACAAGCAACTGTAACGTACCACGGAGATCCCTGTTGAAGTCATGAAGTCTCCTAATTTCTCCTTCAAGTTTGTTTCTCATCGCTTTGTCCAGGGACTCCCTCTTAGTGGTGGTCTTGACCAAACCCTCATAAGCTTCTGAAATCCTCTGAATCTCAATTTCAAACTGAAAGGAGAGAGAGCTCCTGTTAAAGCCCTGTAGGAATGTGTCCCATCCCAGTGTTCGCTCAGCACATTCCAGTAAGACACAAGCGGTCAGGGCAGTGCTCATGTCCAGTGTCACACCAGTCCCCAATTCTGCAATGACCAATCTCCCTGGCAGAGGATAACATGAAGCCCCAGCAATGCTCGTGGCTCCTGCAGTGGGGACCCTTGTAAACACCCTGTGGGGCAGCTCACCATGTCACAATGTCCCAGAACACCCCATTGGCAGCTCCCAAATAAGCTTGAGGTGGACTAGACTCGATGGAACTGCTTGTTCGCCTTTAGTCTATGACCAAGGTGACTGCTTTAAAGACATCCAAGAGGAGAAGAAACAAGGAATGATGTACTTGTGTGGGCTGCATTCTCTCCTAGAGAGTGCAGGAGGCAACATATATTATTCAACAGGTCCCTGATCCAGAACTTATCTCTGAGCTTTGAATGCCGCCAAAAGTATTTTAGGCTCAGCTCTGGCTCATGTCGCTTTTAAACTACCATGATCCATTCCTTTCCATCCTTGACTGAAGACTGCTTTATACAAGAGAAACTATGACAGTACCAATTGTTTTGGATTTTCAATCTTCTTAACTTCATCTCCTTGAAATCTGGCAAACTGCAGACTTGGTATGCAGAGGAATCCCTTAGTGGTGAACTTGCATCTTAAGACCTGAGCCCAAAAGACTGACAGAAGAATAGTCCTGGGTAGAGTTTTGCTGTTCAGCTCAATCCATCCAACCCTTTTAATAAGATAATGTCATGTTAAGTGATACAGCTTTGGTAAAATCATTGCTGCAGAGATGATCAGTGCTGATGTGGGAATCTGTTCTTGCATGCCTGGTCCTTGTGTTTGTGGAGAAAAGCTTGATAATATGCACAGGCTGGAAAACCAAAAGACATATGCAGCCTCCTATGTACCTTTCTAAATCTGGCGGTTTTTTGGCCTCTTCAGTCACGGATGGGACAGATTCATGATCTTTGAAGCCAGGGTGTGAGGTCACCTCCACTTGCTGAAGAGTTAGCAGTAAGCTTCAATAATGATTTTCCAGCTGCAGTACTTGCAGAATGAAAGCTTCAGGGACTCTGAAGCTGTCACCCCACTGGATGTGCAGGAAACTGCAGCCAAGCTCCAGCAGCCTGGATCTGCACTTCTCACAATGCTGGAGCCACTCTGTCAAGATACAGCCCATGGGCAGGCAGCACCTCCAAACCACACACGACAGAAAGCCTGGCAGAGCCATGATGGGGAAAACAGATTGCCTTCCCCAATTTCTGCTTCCAGCTTGTTCAGAAGCACAAAAGCTGAAACAAATGGGGAGATTCAGACTAGCCATGAGAAGGTGTTTCTTTTCTGAGTGGGTGGTCAAACCCTGGAGCAGGTTTCCTAGAGACATGATCAATGCCCCAAGCCTGTCAGTGCTTTAGAGGCATTTGAACAATGCCCTTAGCAAGATGCTTTAATTTGATTCACTCTGAATTGTTCAGGGAGTTGGTAAGCCACTGTCTGCAGGAGAAGATGCTTTCTCCAGAGAGCTCCTACCACAGCCAAGCAGATTTGCCAGCACAAAAGCGGGTTTCCACAGCCTAACAGTCTGGCCCAGTGCTGCTTGGCCCTCTGTATATGCTGGTATTTCCCAAAACACATCACCGCATAGCCTTCAGCCCTGAAGGCAAAAACTTGCTGTAGCAAGTGCTCCATCAGCACTGAACAAAATTAAAGCAGAGCAGAAGAACAGCCATAAATTGTGTTGGCGTTTCTCAACAGCTCTGGGATTTCCTTCTCCTTCTTCCATAAAGAAGAAAAAAAAAAACAATTCAGCCTTTTCTCTGCCTCATAGCTCATGGAGCCAACCCACTCAAACAACCCACACATGTGGCATGGGGAAGAGCCAGCCCAGCCCGGCAATTAATTTTCAGCAAGGTAACACCACTCAGAAAAGGGAAAATCATGCAAAAAGCTCAAAATTAAATGCACGGAATTCCTCTTCCAACTCTTTTTAGGTAAGAAAACAAGGCAACTCATCAAACACAGCAGGGATTCATCACCATCTTGTACCTCTCTACAAAAAAAAGTTCACACACAGCTGAGAATGTGACCATCCTCAGAACTGATCTGTTTGTACAAATGCCTAGGGAGTCCTACAAGTCACATTGACTTTCCCTAACTTCTCCTATTCTGTAACAAATAAAAGTGATGGGAAGGTGGTGCTACCTAGAATAAAATTGTTACCCACAAACAAGAAGTACTCCCTCCTGACCTTTCCACTTGCAATAAGAGGGAAGAGTTTTCACATCCAAAGTACGTAATTTAACTCAGTCACATTTTCAGAGGCAATGTTTGTGGGAACGGAGGAAGACCTGCCCTGACCTTGTGTTCAAACACAGCAAAAGCAGCATGGGAGGGATGCCATGTGTTAGAGATTTGGTTTCCTGAAGAAAGAATGCACTTGAGTGTGTGTTTCACTTTAATACTCCGCTTACATTCCCCCAAAGTCAATGGGACTCAAGTCCACACTTTATTGACCAAAGTGAGACTTCAGCCCATGCTTGAATACCTTTCTGTTGGTGTCTGATGCAATAGACTTGCAGGGCATCCAAGATAAAGAGAGAGCCATTTCCAAGAGTGAAAGAAACCAGAATATTTATAGGGCATTACACTTAAATACCTTTCACTGAACAACGCAGCTTTTGTAAAATTAATAGCTGGAATATTTCTTTTTGCCCACAAAGGCCACAGGGAAGTCAGTATTAAAGTTTTTGCAGATTTCTTGGTGAATAGTTCATGTTGCTGCGAAAATTTTTTAACTAATTTTAGAAAATTCTGTGAACATACTCAACACATCTTGTTGCAGAGAAGGAGGCAGAAAAGACAGCAGCTACAAAACATCTGGTCTTTTTTCTGTTCTGTTTGAAAAGTTTGTCACAAATTTCTCCCAAAGCTGAGGCTGGGACATGGTCTCTCAGAGCTGCTGCTTCTTCTGTGAAGGGTGTCTCCAAGAACACTCTGATCTGCACAGCATACCAAAAAACTGAGCTCCTATATAGACTCCTAAATTCAGAGAGAAAAGACCTGTAGTCTAAGCTCATTTGTGTATAAGTGGTGGGAAGACATAAATGAAATAGTAATGCAGGATCCTAAATAAGTTATTTGGTCTGAGCCCTTGGGACCCAAAGCTAGCAGATCTGGGGGGCATCTCTGATTTGTCTTCAGTGAGCCTCAGTTTTAAGCAACTTCTATTTCATTTGATACAACTCTTTATCTTCTCACCCCACGCAGTGTGCAAGACATCACCCTTCTCCCACTGATAAAACCTGCATGCTTATAGAAAAGAAAGAGCATGCAGAATCTCTCAGAAAAATGGGGTTTGAGCAAAATCTTTACCAAATGGTTCTTTCGGATAAGGGGGCAGTGCTTTCAGAACCAACATGTTCACATGGATGTCTAATATAATTTCTTAGAAACTCAAGGAGCAGTAACTGAAAGCCTCTAAGACAACCCATTTCCAAACAATGGACAACCCCACTGACAGCTGTTACACTTCCAAAGAGTGTGGAGCACCACATGAGCTTATTGAGGTGGACAAGACTGCTTAGGACAGATGAGAACGTGCTCTTCATACGGTTCTCACCTGCATCTCTAACCCCTGTGTAGATGGCGCAGGACCCCGCTGCACCAGGAACACACTGCCCATGGGAGACTTCCAGGGAAAGCTCCAGTGAGGCCAGCATAGAAGGATGGAAGGAGAAAATATCTAGTTGAGAGATATCTGATGGGCTGCCCTGTCTCATCCTTCTGTAAGACCACCATGGAGAGACAGTGGTTAGAGATGGCCAGTGGTGAATCTCCATTGCAGTGACACAACTATGAAGAACAGCTGCCCAAGGGCAGAAGCACCAAGATGGTTATCCTGGCCAGGCCCCACCCCAATCTCCACACCTACCTTCTGCAGCTTGTCTGCCTTCTCATAGTACCCCTCCAGCTCCTGGCGCAGCACATGGTTCTCCTCGGAGAGCATCTCTACCATCTGCTGCGCCCGCTCCACGATGGCAAAGGCGTCGGGTGTCAGCTGCTGGCCCGGCAGCGTCGGGGTCTGGGAAGTTGCAGGAGCCGGCAGTGGGGGCAAGGAGCCTGGGAGCAGAGGGCCAGCGGTGGCCTGCGAGGACATGGGGCTGTGCTGCTGGGCCGGCGGCGGCGGGAAGGGCGGCTGGCATTGTCGGCTGTGGGAAAGCACACATGGGCCAAGTGTTAGAGCCGCACGCCCTCGAAATGCTTACGGGAGCTTTCACCTAATGACTGCGTGGTTTATTAATAGTGTTATAACTGGACAGTCACGGCTCCTAAATACCAACAGTCGCAGCAGAGACTGGGTAAATTGTCTCCTTGCGTGCTCTTGACAGCGATGTACACATCTGGTATGAACAGATAAAGGAAGCACTGACTCAAAACCACCATTTTTGCCTAGGTAGGCAGCTAATACTGCAGCAGCAGCCAGCCTCTCCCTGCCTTCCCTTCCCACAAACGCCATGGCTGAGAAGCATAAGCCTGCAGGCTTGACGAAAACACAAGGCACGTATTACTCACCCTTCAAACACCACTCCCTACCCAGAGCAAGACCAGGAGATCAGCTGAGTGGGGAGGCAAGAGGAAGTGATGTGAACAAAGCAGAATCCCTGAGTGGCTTTAGCAAGTGGAAGAGCGAAGTGCTGCTGCAGAACTGCTGGAGGCACAACCCCGTTCAATTACAGTGAGCCATGAAAGCCATCTTCCAGTGGGAAACCTCATTGTGTCACTCCCCGATTAAGGGTATCTATCACTCACCAGACTCATATCAGGGAAGAATAAGGAGTGAGCTGGTAGTGGATCTGCTTGTGAGTGAGGCTTGCTGTCAGCAGGCAGCCCTTTAATACACCTGTATCACAATTTGCAATGGCTGGAAGATAATCCAGGAGGATGTCTCAGCAGTGAGGGTAAGCCTGCAGCTAACAGCCAGGTCGAATCAGAGTCCTTCACCTGACCCATCTCTATCTCTCCATCCATTGCACAGGCAGCCCTTGAATCATCAGCAAGGGGAAGCAGCCCCAGGCAAAACCTTGCTGTGCATAGGCTGAGCCACTCCTCAGCCCTAATGCCAAAGTTCTGAAATTTCTACACTGATCTTGTTAAAGAGACTCAACCCAGACCATGTGGTACCTCAGCATCAGGGCCCAGTTTGGCTGGAAAATAAGCCAGCTGCTAGACCTTACCTAAGTTTGCAATCAAGCACCTTCTGGGATTTGTATTTAAACGTAACTACAAGCTATTAGGCCTGTTGTTGATATTACCTTTATTTCTGTACCCTATACAAGGCACGAGACATAATGAACAGACATATCTACCCCACTGGGCCTCAAAGATCCATGAATGCTTTTTCATAGACAGACAATTTCGTGCTATATAAATACATAGTAATTATGGTTACTGCTGTCTTCAGCACCTACACAGCTTCTCAAAACAGGGTTTTCAAAAGCCTTCAGTGTTGGCCTAATTCTACTGACAATAACCCACCACTTACTTCAACTGCAGCAGAACAAAGCTGAAAAGTGAAGGCAATTTTAAAATCCTGCCCTAGAAAATGAACAGCACTGCTCTAACAAACTTGTCCCTGCCAAGCCACACGACAGCAACACAAGCCAGCAATTCAGCCTTAATCTTCTATCCAAACTAGAGTGAAAGTAAATCGGGCTCCGCAGGCCCCCAGACACAGCATACACACAGTCCCACACTCTCATCCCAGCTTTGCCCAATGCATCCATTCTGGCACAGAAAGGTACTGAAATGGAGGAAACACCAAACACAAGCACCCTGCTAACCTGGTCAGAAGTACAGACCAGTGTCCCTGGGAAGAACATCCCAACAGTCAGCATTGAGGAAAGCTGTGCTGAGCTCACTCTTGAGATGGCTTTTACCTGCCTAGCATAGACATGCTCTAAGGCTGTGTCTCTCCTGTAAATTAAACATCCATGGAGGCAGCTCAAGAGCACAGGAGAGGTGCCATTCCCCCTGGGCAGCTCCCAAGGCCAGAAGGGTTTGCTCTTAGTCCCAGGCATATTAGTTCTCTGGAAGAGGTGCAGGCTAATAACTAAGGAGCTGAATGTCTACTGAAAGAGGATAAAACTTCCCAAAAGACAGGAAAACAGGGAAGTGCTGTGTGACACTTCACAACAAAACACACAGGAATTCATAGAATCACAGAATGGTTTGGGTAGGAGGTGATCTTTAAAACCAATCTAGTCCAACTACCTTACCAAAGGCTTGGACACCTTCCACTAGATGAGGCTTCTCAGGATCCAACTAACCTGGTCTTGAACACTTCCTATGACAGAGCACCCAGAATTCTCTGAGCAACCTGTTGCAGTGCCTCACTACCCTCAGCATACAAAATTTCTTCCTTATATCTAATCTAAATCTACCCTCTTCCAGTTCAAAGCTATTTCCTTTTGTTCCACATCTACAGGCCTGCTTCAGCTTTTTATAAGCCTCCTTTAAGTATTAGAAGGCTGCAGTAGGATGTCTCTGGATCCTTCTCTTCTCTGGGCTGAAGAACTCCAATTCTCAGTCTCTCTTCATAGAAGAGGTGCTCCATCCTTCTGATCATGGGTATAGCTCTCATACTACCTCCACAGTTCCCCTTTCCTTCTGGTGCTCCAGTATGAAAACCTGGCAAGGGACCTGATGCCCGTCATGAGACTTGAATATTCTTTTGCTCAAAAATCTGAACAATAAATAACATCATGAATGAGGGATGTCACTCAAAGTGCAAAGGATGCTCCACAAGTGAATGTGAACTCAGACAAGCACGCAACACCTCCTCAATGCTGCTGACAGCCACTTTGTGCTCACATGTTTTACCACAGCAATTAATTCACTTAAGTGTGAGCTTGTTCGTCTTTATCAAAAGAAAAGGTATGATTAGTTTTATGCAAGTAAAACCCCAACTGTCTGGGTACAGCTACACCTCTACAAAGACACTTAGTAGCAAGTTGAAAATTTGGAAGATTTGCTGCAGATCTAGATTTTCTCACTTCTTTATGGGAATAGTGTAGAGCAATAGAATTAAATTGATCTCTGAATCTGAACCAGTGGAGATACAGCAATTTTTCTTTTTCATTATGAAGCACAGCAATCTTTGTCCATAGATACACCCTTTAGAACCTTGCATGAATTTTTGACAGCGTACTTTTGGGAAATCTTAGCCTTTCATCAATCTTTTCTGGTCACTTTAGTCTGTCTAGCTTTACACTACAGAGGAAGGAAACACCACAGAGATCTCTATTTTCTTGAACTGCAAATGATTTTTTGAACTACTAAAGATTTACACCCTATAGCAGCTGCCAGCCACCAGAGTCTCAGCAGCCATGGCCACAGGAGAGATTCTCCAGTGTTTTCCAGCTTGGAAACCGAACAGGTACAACTGACTTTACACCTCTTGAAGCACAGCTGTTCAACAAAATTAATGTTTCTAACTTTCTTTTTACTCATTCAATCTGTCCCAATTTAGTTTTGACTTATCCAACTGCAAAATCTGTGAGTACATATGCAATAAAATAAACACAGCAACTCACATTTTAACAAATCAGCATTTGCAAAAATAGGAATGTTATAACATCAGCTTAGTTCCTATCCAAATTCTCATGTAAAGCTCCAAAGAAACGTAGCAATCAGGATTATCCTGAGGTCCTTTGGGCTTAGTAAAGAATGACATTCTCACAATGCTTCTACTGTATTTTAAATGTTGATCTTACTCTGCATTAGAGCAGGTTAAAATCTTTCAGCCAAAAACCATCCTTCTTAAAAGCATGCGACAGCGGAACATTAAGCGTTTTGGCTCTCTGCAACATTTCAGCTACATAAACAAAAACATTTTTTTTGTTGACATTATTGTAGAAGTAGGGCTCCCATAAGCTTCTGCAATGTATTGTAAAGGAAGAAAAAGAGGAAAAAAATTAAGGAAAGGAGCTTTTTGAATAAAGAGCACCAGTAGGCAGTGAGGCTTTCAAGAGCTACTGTACTGGGGTCACCAAACACACTCTCTTTTCACAGATATACCTTGTGATACATATATAATAGCTTACTACCTATAGATTGCAATACAACGTCTTCAGCAAAATACTTGACAGCAGACCTCACTTTTATAAGAAATCCCTCAAGATGTTGGGGCTGCCCCAAATTTAGGCATGGTCTAAATACTCCTCTTATACTGGACCACCTAGGAGCAAGAATTACCAAGGCAGAGGAATCTGAGGAGAATTTCTAACTTTATGCAGGAATAAGAAACCTGGAAAGGAAAATTAATGATAAAATCCACTTGCTGTTGATGACCAGGAAATCATAAATACAAAAGAGCTGTTGCTGGATAAAGCAGCACAGTATTAGTAATAACATGAAAATGGCTGTAAGTGTTCTGGAAAGGAAATTCCACCTCAGCCTTGCTACAGGTACAGCAAAGCTCTCCTCTGTCTAGGGATGGAAAGGGGCCGGTGTAGGACGGACTTTGTTTCCAACACTCCATGGCATTTACATTCATAATTAAAATGCCCTCCTCTAACCTATTTAGCTCATCTTTCTCTGTCTTCCTTTGCCTCTAGGACAGACTGGCCTATTTCATCTTTCAAAGACTCTCCCAAGGAACTTTATCTCACAACTTCATGCATCTTCTGTGGATGCTCTGGCTGAGTCAGCGATGAGAATAAGGCGTTTCTGAGGTGCAGCTCTTTGAAGTTGCCTTAGGCTTTTACCTTACAATGAGAGTAAAAAAATGTGTGAAATGTGCTTATTCCTGCCCATTGACTGGAAGCCTTCAGTCTGGATACTAACCTCAGACCAGGTTTCATTATGATTTCTGCAGTCACAAAGCAGACTTCAAATGCTATTCTGTCTCACTGTGAATAACATGGAAGAAACAGTATTATGACCATGCAGGAAAAAAACAGGATCCTGGGAAAGTCAACAAGCCCAGTCTGATGGTCATGGAGCAATGAAAATTATAATCTAAAAAGACACGTGCTCTATCAAACATACCCTCGGAAGTTAAGAGAGGGCCAGGATATTGTATTTCCTCACAGAGATCTACACTCAGAACAGATTCTCAGCATAAGGAAAAGGTGCCTTCCTCAACCACAGCACTTCTAGAGGAACCAGCTGGGATAATAACAGAGAAGGCTAAGGGGAAACGACAAGGCATCACACCAAGCTGTGGAAACAGTTTCATTTCTCTTCCATTTATTTTAATGTAAGGCATATTATACCAGAAGGAGAGGATACAAAGCAAAGCTCCTCTGCAGGGCTGCCAGCATTCACGTCAGATGGAAGCGCAGCCTCCAACCCACACTCATGCTTGGGTTATCCTTGCAGAGAAAAGCCAAGACAAGTCAGTTTGGGTGTAACATCCTTCAGCTTGTCCACACTGCCAGCAAACCTGCCTGCCTTGGGCTATCTCAGGGAAGAAAACGAGATCCTTGTGTCCTGTCAGCAGCCGCCAGCATGGCTGAAATACCAACAGGTTGTCTGAAAACAGCAGCAATATGTGTGGGGGGAATAAATACACAAATAACTGGAGAAGCAGCAGACTATTTCAGCAGTTAATTATAGACTTCTACATCCTGGCAGGGTGGAATTTTGTGAGGCACATAAAAATGGGATGTATTTAAAAACAGCCCAGATTTATTCTTTTCATTGATTCTGCATGCTGACTTTCAATATTCATGGATTAAATCAGAATGAAAAGGTGTCTGCATGATTGTCTTCTGCACGTACCATAAATTAATTCCCCTCAGTAAGAAGCAGAGTTTCCAGTTCAAGGCTTCATTTGCATAATACATGCTTTTTATTAATAGTGCAGAGAAAGAAATCATTCTGAATAAAAGACACCAGGATCTGACAAGAGCCACTGGGATCAATGAAGAGGATTCATTGCACTGAGTGGTCTAGGTCACTGCTTAAGCAGGACATGGAGAAACAATACTGACTTGAGCTGGTCCAAGTTCATCCATCCAGGAATAAATACAGCAAGCTAAAGTACAAGAGTGGAAAATACTGTCCTGGGCTGTGACAACCTTCACATGCCTGACTGGATAACAAGCTGTATGGGGAGATCCCAGGGTGCCAACTGCAAGTGTTAATGAGCTACGTAAACAAAGAACACTGAGTCAAATCAGAGGTGTTACTACACCTGATTAGCCTCTGGTCCAGCTGGTACTGTACCAGTGTTCAGGCTGGCTTTCCACAGTGAAAAAAAGGGGATTTTGACAATAGAGGAATAAATACAGGGCTCCAGGCTCCATCTGTTAAATGTATTAAGGGACTGATAGCACAGGTCTCCTCACTGTATCTGACGAAGATTTTGCAAAATCCCTGGTTACTAGAAAATACAGGCTGAAACTAAAATGGGGATCCACGCCAAAGATGGCAATTAGCTAGTGGAACAAGGCTGTAAAGGCCATGATGGATTCTCCAGATGGAGACTGTTATACGCACCAGGACTGAATGTTTCACAAACTGGAATTAATTCACGGCATTGTGCAAAAAACTAAATTAGATTAGTTCCAAGCCCTTTTACCTAACAAACTGTGACTTTCTGAACCTGCACCTAAGGAAAGTTAGCAAAGACACCATTCAGGAATAGCTGTACATCTAGGAAAGGAAACGTTTTCTAAAGATTATTATACTTGGCCAACTTAAAGCATTCAGAAGTTGTGAGTCAGGGCCCCAAGCATCAAGCAACTGGCTAAAAAGTACTGGTATTTTAAAAGGAAAAAATTGGTTCACTTTTATTTGCCTTCTGGTTGTTTTGTCCTTTAAGCTTCGAGGTTCAAGCTCTGCTCTCCAATTTTGATATCCATAAAACAGAAGTCACTAAATCTGATTTATATAAATGCTGAGACTACCCCTACATGTTATGACTCTAGGAGTTCTTCAGTACAACACCAATTACCTTGACATTTACAATAAATTTCAAGATTTCACCCTGATGATTATAAAGGCAGTGTTTCCTTTAAAACCAGTCATGTGCAAAAGAAAAAGTCAAACCAAAAAAGGAAGTTAAGCAGCAGCTACAGTTATTCCATTTATCCTTCAACAGCTCCCTGCCAGCATTGGTCCATTTCCAGCTATGCTTCCCTTGTCAAAGAAGGACTGTGGGGAAGTGGGAGCTCAGTGACTCTTTAGGTCTATTCCATTCTTGGTGAGTGCTTTTTCTGGATCGATGCACTCCGTGTTTCTCCTCTTTTCTGGAACACAGAGGCCTTATGCATGGTCCCTGTCCAGAGGACATCAGGATGGATGGGCTGGGGAACTGATATGACCAAGGCAGAAGGAAGAATATGCTGGGGTCTCCCAGACCCCAGAATATGAGATTCCTGTCTGACCATGAGCAAAGTTCTGTATCCACCAGCTTCTTTCCCAGACACTCCTGGTGAGATGAAAGCTGAAATTCCTCACCTCACTTGTTCCTCTAACATAAAAACCAGCCTCTCCAAACCCTACTCCTACTGTTAACCTTATGAAAGCAGGTAGTCTACTATCTCACCCTCTTCTGTCAAGGTTCTCCATCCCAGACAGATGCCTGGCAGTGAGCCTCCCCAGAGCCCAGGTAAGGGGAGAAGCATTGAGCAAGTGCAGTCACAGAAAGGTTTGTGCTTGAGAGCAACCCAGGACTGTAACACAGCACTCCTCCCACCCTGCACCCCACTCCTCCAGCAGGGCTCAGACAGTGACTGCTGCCCAGACAAATCCTCTAGTAAAGACAGGGCTGACATTCCTGAACAAGTAACCTGCCTTTATCCTCTCCAAACACTGAAATATTTGGTGCAGAAACCACTTCATGAAATTGCATTTTAACCATCCCAGACAAGGGCAAGCCCATCCTGACATGCAGCCCAAGATGCACACAAGGATGCACTGGAGCACAGCCACTGCAGATAGAGAGATGGCAAGTGATGAATAGGCACAGAGGGACTACAGTCACCTCCTAACTGCTTTTGTCAACCAAATCTTCCTGGTGACAGGACCATACAGGGATCCTACAGACCATGGGACCAGTTATACACTGGGATAAGCACAGAATAAACTAAGTGAGTTTATTTCCTGGATTTTAGTGACAGCAGTTCATAATAATTGAGAAAAATCCCAAGTAATTAATATTTCAGTGTGCCGAAGGAAACTGGCAGGTCAACATTCCTGTGTTAAAAAATATAGAGAAGCCTGAGATGAGGATGAAGACCATCACTTTGCTGAAACCCAGAGGCTCACTCTCTGACATCTGAAGACAGCCAAATGTTCCTCCATCACTGACAGGAAACTCCCACAAAATCCAGGCATCATGTGAAGGGAGCCAAGAATGACCTGAAATTAACCACCTGTACATCAGGATCCAGAAATGCCTGAAATAAAGCTCAAGAGACACCACCCACCTTAGAGCAAACCTAGCTTTGGTGAAATAACCTCCAGCCATGCCAACCTCCATAACATACATCTGTACAAGCTTGCTGGCATAGCCAGCAGGGACATATGCAGACTGAGAAGTATTAAGGCCCTTGCTGAGTTGCAAGAAAGACACCAACGAAGACTTTTTAAGTAAGTGTGCAAAACTCTGTCATGCTGCCAGTCCTCTGCTGCACTGCATATCCCTCCTCCCCATACCTGACAGGAGGGAGATTCCTCCAGCATTATACAAAGAAAACAGCACACAGGGGTAGCAGACATCTCCCCTACAGTGTGATTTGGGGGTAAACAATGCTGCCTTGCCCAGAACAAGTAGTGACCACCATCACAAGCCAGTGGATTTCTCCCCACAGCTGCTGGGGTGATCCAGACTTTGTTGAGGACTGGCATGGAAATCTATGCTGAATCAAGGGGGTTTCTCAGCATTAACCTTGCTGAACTGGGAAAAGCTCTGGAAGTGGCCCCAAAGGGTTTCCCCACTTAACCCCAGTGATGTTCCCAGTTAGCTGAAGCACTGCATGCAGCACCCAGCTCCACTAACTTGCACAGACTCAGAATGCTCTGTGTGGCTATCGAACCAGCGTTTTCCAAGAGTGATAAAATGCCCAAACCAGCTCCTTTTCTGTGGGGATGAATCTACTCAGGCTGAAGATGTTTGTTAGCACAATAAACAACTGCAGGAAAACATGGCCTCAGTTGCCTTCACATCCGCATAGGTCTTTCTTTGTATAAACAGGCATTTTTGCTGAGGTCTTAACAATACCATCTTGCTCTGAAAAAATTGCATAACCTCCATACAATGGCCATGCATGTAGCTGTAGAAGGACTCAGCACAGGCCTGTCGCTTGTCACAGTCACCTTGCCCCTGTCACTGAAACTGCACTTTGGGTTTCCACCTGTCTTGACACAAAACCCATCCTTTCTGCAAACATGGAAAAGCAGAGCATTCCCTCCTGCATTTCATGCCTTACACATTTTGGACAGAAAGAGCAGGTCAGTTGTACCTGTGCTGTAGTAAAACAACTGTGTGCAACTCAAGATGATGCCAACAAAATCTGTGAGGATTCTGGGCTCAGTAAAGACCCAATGAGGCAGCTTGAAACATGGAAACTGCTCACATTCACACCAAAGGACTTCAGACTTCCAAACCCAACAAAGTAACTGTCTGAGAGGTCAAAGAAGCAGGGATGAGATGGAAAAATACTTGCATTTAGGTACAGCAAGGAAAAGCAGCCTTTAACACTCCACCTCATCCCTGAAGGCAGGACCCGCACCACTCTCAGGGATCAACGCACAGCCAGCAAACACTGGATTATTTTTAATGGGCTTGGAATAAACCTTTGCTCACAGGAAGGCCTGGCATGAGGGGCCCAGTACCGTGAAAGCCCCACGTGAGCTCTGTGAGAAGATTTAAGCACCACATAAATGGAATATAAGCTTTCTAGAGTCCTTGTGGGAGATGCAGGTGCCTCCAGCAGCCGGGCCTGCCATGCCAGCCACAGGATTTCACATCCTCACAGAAGGCAGGGTGCGATGTCCCCACAGCAGGGTGTCATGTCCCCACTGCGTGCCTGGAGCTCACAGCTCACTCTGGCCACGTCTACACGAGGCCCAAGCCCCACAGACACCAGCTCCTCCTGGGCAGGACCAGGCAACCCTGCAGAGCCACCCCAAAGGCCATTACCTGCTGACCCCGTACTCTGGGGGTGGCTGGTAGCGGACGAGGGCCAGCTCTGCCCGGGCGGGCTGGGGGGCGGCGTAGGCGGCCTTGAGAACATCTTGTGATGGTTGTTCGCCATAGAAGAGCCCGTGCTCCTGGGCCTTGCTGCTTGGGGCTGCTGCCTTGCCTTTGTAGGGGTACTCGGGAGGTGGGCCCCGTGGGTCCGTGGCCTTGCTGGCTTGTGGGGCTGCCTTGAAACCCTTCCCACCTCCTGGGGCTGGGGGGTGCTGCTTGGCCCCGTTCCTCTCCAGTGAGAGCTGCATGATCCTCTCACTCAGCGAGCGGACGTGGCCCTGCTTCAGCTCCTTCAGCGCCTCATCCTTATGTGCCTGCCCGCTGTTGGCCCGGTTCACTGTGGGCCTCCCCTCCGTCCTGGACTTCTGGCTGGAGGAGCCATAAAATCCCGGTGTGGCAGCGGTGGCTGGTGGTGCGGGCTGGCCACGGAAAAACTGAGACTGGGCCTTGGCTTCCTCATAGGTAGGGAGCTCCTCGGTGCTGTGCGGGGGCTGCGGGGCCCGAGGCTGCTTCTCCATGGCAGCACCGTCCCCCTGGTGCTCCTGCCCCTGTGGTTCCTGCCGCCCTGACGGCTGGACCATTGGCAGGTCTTCGGGAGCAAGGTTTTCTGCGGAAGAGAGAGTGCTGGCAGTGCTGTTGGAGGGGCCGGCGCTGCCCGTCGCCTGGTGCTGTATGGCCAGCAGGTTCATGCTCTCGCTGGGGTTGCCATACCTCAGCCGCTCCTGGATCAGGCGCTGCAGGACGGTGCCGGCTGCCACCTCCTCCGCCCCTCGCATCTCCGCCTCTGGCACACGGCGGAAGCTGGGTGGGCGCAGGGTGCAGAGGGTCTCGTCGGCTGGGCAGGGAGAGAGAGGTGGCCATTAGCTCTGCTGTCCAGGAAATCTAATTCCCCCTGCTGTTTCTTCCCTTCCTACGTCCCACAGCGGTGATCCCATGCCCAGGATGCACCCTATGGGCAGTGTCTGGTTGGGATTCCCATGGCAGCACAGGGGACACGGCTGGATGCCAACAAAGGAGACAGAGCACTGCTCATCCTCCACCCCTAAACCCTAATTCTGTTTGGCAGTTACCTCTAAGAACATATTCCAGTCCCCTCCCTGGCTTCCCCCTCCATAATATTCCATGTGTCCCATAACCACAGCTCTGAACCTCCCTCTAAGTCAACAAGGGACATTCCATGTCACAGGGAAATTTGGTATTTTCTAACTAGGATAGAAGAGGATATAGGATAGGATATAGGATAGGATAGGATAGGATAGGATATAGGATAGGATAGGATAGGATAGGATACAGGATAGGATATAGGATAGGATAGGATAGGATAGGATAGGATAGGATAGGATAGGATAGAGGATAGAGGAGCCTACAATGGTTATCTCATCCCACTGCCTGACCAATTCAAAGCTCGCAAAAAGTTAAAGCATTTTATTATGGGCCTTGTCCAAATGCCTCTTTAAACTCTGACAGGCTTGGGGCATTGACTGCCTCTCTAGGAAGCCTGTTTCAGTGCTTGACCACTCCCTGGAGATGGCTCCCACAAGTTACAGAGGCAGCCTGCATGGCAATACCAACTGCTCTATTTTTGATGACCAAAGGTGTAAGTGTACTGTGTGCCATGACAAAATAAAATGTAAAATATGTCACAGAAAAATTGTGAAATAGAACTGAAAATGAAATAGTCCTAAAGATCTGAGAATAATCTGTGCTCTGGCATCTTCCTCTAAAACTGCAATTTCCCTTCTGGCTGAAAACACTACTTCTAAGGGAGTCAATACTAACTGTTGTAATTTTGCTAGGTCAACACAAGGAAGGCATTATGGTCATAGACGTAATGCCAGCATTTTTTTAAAAAGCACAGACAGATTAGTTACACAACCCTAACACAGGCTACTGAAGTCATTCAGCGTCAATGGCACCATCTTTGCACTATATATGCAGTGGAGCTTGCCTGGAACTAAGCATCTAGAAGCACTTGAACAAAGCTCTCAGGCATACGGTGTGATTCTTAGGGTGTCCTGCATAGGGCCAGGAGTTGGACTTGATGATCCCAATGGGCCCCTTCAACTCTGCATATTCTATGATTTAACCATGGATGAGACCTTTGGAATCCCTCCCTCCCTCCTGGAGCCCTCCTTCCACCCAAGAAGTACTGTAAGATGTCTATCTGAACACTGTCTGAGCTCAGAGGAACGTTCCTGAAAGACTCCAGTGCAGACAAAAGTGAGAAGAGTCTTCCAGTGTCCCTAGGCAAGAAGGAGGTGCTTTCTGCAGTTTGGTTTCTTGAGGTCACTCTTGGCAACTTTCTCTCTCCTGCTGTTCCCAATTCTCAGAGGAGTTTGTCATGACTTACATTTGTTTTTTGGCATTTGAAAGCAGTTTAAAAGCAAACTTTCTCTTGAGGTCTGTCATTTCCCTGAGGTTTCATCAGTTACTGCATCCTGGGGGATAACTTATATACAACATGGATGCCCCAAAGGGAAAGAAAAGTCTTTGACTCTAACGATGATAAGAGGTCTTTTCGCTGATATTTCTGTGGCAAAGCCTGAAACGTCAATGTGAGGCTCATGAGGGAGAGAAGATTCCCTGGCTGTTTCATTCCACATCTGCTCTAGGAGACACACCACTCCTGCCTTCCCTGAAACAATCTGCCTGCCAGCCTCACCTGCTGGGGTTTGCAGCCTGGCCACCAGCTCTCAGAAGGTCTGTCAGGTTCTCAGGATGGTGTTTGGGCCAGGAAGATGCACAGACACACAGTGCATCTCCATCTACCTGTCTGCTCAACAGCAAAGTATGCAGCTGCTTTATATGTCCCTGCAGTTACAGCAAACTCCTTCTGCTTTGTTCACGTTATCAGAGCACACGGAAGCCTTACCACATTGGACATTTTTGCAGACAAGCAATAATGTCTCCCTAACACACCAGAAAGCTTACAGTCTAGGTTGTTAGACAACACCAGAGAAAAGCCTAAGGAAAGGGGATAAAGCCAACATCACTCAGTCAAGGCAATTTTTTATAATACATCAGGATTTCCACTTCCGTGCCTAATACTGAAGTCCAGAAGGATTGATCACAGTGACCTTTCCACAGTGCCTATGGTCTTGCTCCATCAGCAAAAGAGCCATGGAAATTGGTCCAGCTGTGCAGTGAAACGCAACTGTATCCTGAAGGACAAGTGGAAATTATGTACCCTCCACAAATACAGGTGAAAAGTGATGGTGGGTCACAATACACAAGTCAAAGATAACTTTGACTCTACGAAGGAAGAGAAGCTGACTCTCAACTCTCTAAATATTACTTGCAAATGGTTTAAACTGCTCGATTTATACTTTGGGAAAAATCTGGAAGTAAATACAGTAGGTTCATACAGAAGTGTGGCCGTGCACTTACCAGCTTTTTCTTTGGCACTGATCACTTCAGCCGTTAGTGGGGACACTTCATGCCTGCCAGCAAACAACTGGTGATCCTGGTAAAGAAAGCCAGCTTCTTCCAGCACTGGGACAGGGCTGGTAGGCTTGTAACAAACAGATGTGGAGCCTGTAAGAAAGAATAACAGAGTGCCAGTAAAGAAACCGCATGAATGACAAAACATGAAGCCATGACTTATGATAGTAGACCAAAAGAATTTCTTGAGCATGGCTAGGTGCTGAGAAGCCCTTACGAGGCCAGTGAGCAAACCATCTCTTCAGTCTGCACTTCCCAAATAACACATTAGCTCTGAGGAACAAGAGGCAACATACCAAGTCACCAGCGCTGTTCCATGCATTGGCCCAGTCTGGCCTACAAGGTCCTCAATCCAGGTACAAAGAAAGGCTTGTAAGAGCTAACAGTGACAAGTCACAAGCTCACAAATCAAGGCATAGCCTCAGGACATGAAACCAATAGAGTCAGCATAAAACTGAACAAGGGAGTGGGTAAAAAGAAGAAAAGGTGAGGACACAGCCACACATTAAATAGGGCTATAGTCTGGGAAAGGCCTTACCACAAAATCTGCTCATGAATAATAGCTTAGCAATACAGAAAATTGCTGAGACATAAAATACAACCAGTGCTATCAAGGGAGAGAGTTTATAAATCATTTTGTCCAGATGTTCTTAATATGGTAAGGAGCGGATGTAGCTGGAGGGCCATGGGAATTTGTGTTGCAGACCCACAGTATCCCACAGATACTGACGGCTGGACTGTGCTGGTTTTGCTAGGACAGAGTTAATTTTCTTCTCAGTAGCTAGTGTGGGGCTATGTTTTGGATTTGTGCTGGAAACATTGTTGATAACACAGAGATGTTTTAGTCTCTGCTGAGCAGCGCTCACACAGCATTAAGGCCTTTTCTGCTTGCAACTTGGCAAACAACAAGGCTCGTCCTAAATCTGTTCTCAGAGGTGCTTGTTTTAACAAGCTGATACAAAATGCCTAACAGCAGTGTTAAGCCAGGAATGACATTGGCTTGACCCTATATTTCAAGCCACAATCGACATTGGCATAATCCTACAATTCAAGAAAGATACAGACGGTACAGGGTCCAAAGGAGAGCCACAAAGATCATCAGTGGGCTGTAGAACCTGTTGTGTGAGGAAGGGCTGAAGGAGTTAGGTCCTTTCTCCCCGGAGAAGAGCAGGCTGTGAGGGAGCTCTCATTACAGTCTTGCAGCATTTAAAGGGAGGCTACAGAGAGGAAAGAGGCTCTCTTTTCACAAGGACCTACAGTGAGAAGGGGCAGCATGCACAAGTTGCACTAAGAGATGTTTTATCTTGAAATGAAACTTCTTACAATGAAAACAATCACTAACTGAACAACCTCCCCAGGGATGTGGCAGACTCCCCATCACTGGAGGTTTTCAGTATGTGATTAGACACTGTCCTAGATAATCTCATCTAAATTTTCTCCTTCCCTCAAGAAGTTAGATGAGATGATCTGTGAGATCCCTTCCAGCCTGGTCTATTCTACAACTTTATGATTTTTTACTTTCTCACTTTTTCTGAGAACTTACTCATTTTTGTAAAGAGAGGCTCTTTGAGGTTCAAACTTTGGAAATTAGCATCTCCTGGCTGCAAGTTCCCTGGCACAACAGGCACACAGCAGGCTCACTCTCCACTCACCCACTGGCTGTCACATGTTTTAGGCTAAGGGAATGGCCATCAACTTCTAGCACCAGCCACTGCCAAGGACTTGCTGGAGCAGGAGGCAGAGTGCTCAAAGTGGCACTGGTGATGCATCCAGCCATCCCTGTGGGGCAGGAAGTCCACAAGCACAGGGATCTGCAGCACCCCACTCTGCAGGAAAAACAGCCATCCGCGAATGACTGGATTTATTAATCCTGACTGCTTGGTTTGTACTCAGCTAACTGCATGCTCCCTGCATATATTACATCGCTAACCCCATGCAACTGCACGGAGCAAGGCAGCAGGGGGATAACAAGGGGGTAGGATCCAGCCTGCCATTTCTACAGGCATGAAGATACTAATTTCTTCTGTGCCAAGACGAGAGGAAATAGGCATTTCTGCAAAATGTTAATGAATTCATCACTTTACCATTCATATTATGCATGAATGTGTATGGCAGTTATCTATATTTAGAGAGCAAGAGGGAAAGATGGCTTGCTTGAGTTGATCTAAGCCATATATGTTTGTGAAAACAAGCATAGCAGACTGGTCTGTAAATTGTGCTGATGCTGATACAAACCTAAGAAAAATCTCAAGTACACTAATTCCCAAAATTACTGGCCTATTCTGGTAGAGAATAGGATTAAAGACACCCTTCATTGCTCCTCCACACACAGTCCTGCCTTGGAATTTGGAATCCTGTATGTAACCAGTGCATTTCAAACACAAGCTTGTTTTATGAATAAAAAGTAGATTGAGGTCAAGCAAAGAAAACCTGCACATCCAAGGAAGAAGACAAGCAGCTTCAAGGATTATAGGCAACCTGGGCAGCCAGCAGATTCTGGATTGGCCCCACCACTCGCCAAAGAGAATTCAAAGGAAACAAACTGTTAGTAAAACCGTATTTTTGCATGGTTTCAAATTTTACAAGATGGAGAACAAAGACATGGCTTCTTCTTTAACAGGAGCAGAAATTCTCACCCAAACACTCGGTCCTTGGTTGTTGTGGCAAAGCAATATTCTACTGAAATCAGGAATGGTAAATGCCAGCATCTGCCAAACTGCTCAGTTTCTGATCTCTGTTATATCAGAGTCAAAATCAAGTAGCCCCAATGCAGGCAGAAACTACTGGACTGCGCTGCACCCACGTTGATGTTTTATCATCATAAAATGATGTAATGATGTTTTATGATGTTAAAAATGACGTAACAATATTTTATGTTCATTCACAGTAGGTTTTAATAAAACGTCAGCTATAACTGACACAGAAAACCAGTTTCTGTGTAACACAGAAACACTTGCCAAGAGATCAGTACTTGGCAGACAGCCACAATCCAGATCAGATGGGCAATAAGGCACCACTTGAAGGCTTAGTGGAACCTCACAAGCCATTTGGAGCAAGGCTGATTTCCTTCTCCCCTTGCTGTCACTGAAACCTTCCAAATCCCAGCTCCCTTCTCTGAAGGAAAGGCTTTTTTATATCCAGCTCTGACATGGTGCAAGGCACCCATCCAATGGTCAGGCACTTGTTCCTTTCCCAGAGCTCCTCATTCCTCTACAATGCTCGCCAGAAGAGCCATTTTCATCCCTATAACTGATTCCTGGTGCCAGAGCACTGGTGCCCAGCAGCCAGGAGCAAGAAGCCAGTTGAGGGCAACCTAGGATGAATATCATCATCCCGGCAGGGGCATGTCCCTGGGGAATGGCTTTTTACCCAAGCTAGACACAAACCACAGCTGCTGCAGCTGCTGCCCCATATTCCGGGACAGCCACTGCCAAGAAGAACCAAGTTCATCATGTCTGTAGGTGCCTGCAGGCAGCTGCCAGCTGTGCTGAGCCCTCTCCTCTCTCCCTCCCAAAGCCAGCCCAATCCCCTCAGCCCCAGAATTCCAGGATGCAGCCCAGTCCATAGACATCATGCCTCCAATTGCCATGTATCTAGTGTTTCTTATGGCCAGCCCTGCAAGACACGATCATATTTCTGGCCTGGTTCAGTCCTTGCTAAATTGGCTAGCTGCTCCAGGCCTTCATTTCTGCATCTCCACTGACTCTCCTACATCTAAGTGACTGCCTGACACAAATTCGTTTTCCTTTTCTTTTAGATAAGCATGCATTTCACTGTACAGAAGCAGCCATATTATCCTGGAGGTTACTGCACAGCAGTGCAATTCATTTGAAGATTCAGAATTATTTAAATGAATCAGTTGCTAAGATTAACACCAGACAGTCAGCCAGGACCCAGAGACAGTGGAGCAACACTTAAATATTTCCTTTTTCTGATGTGGCTTCAATCTGGTTTTGAAAAGGATCTTAAGTAAACCACACAGGAAGCTCAGTGCTGTGACATGAGAGGAAAGCCATGTTTTTAAAGCAGTAACAGCATCCCCAAGAAACAAATTTACAAAAACAGTCAGAGAAGATGGCTTTCTTACAGCCAAACTGTACTACTACCCTCATCTTCAGTAAAACACGAAAAGATGCCAGTTGTGAAAACACAGCTTCCTGCTATTTACAGGCAACACCTCAAGGCAGAACCCAGGTAATGAGTTTCTGCATCACACCCCACTGCCCACCCAGGTAATATAATGTGGCTGCCCACAGCACAGCCCATGCTGCTGGCACGTATGAACTCCTCCTCTACCATCCAAAAGCCACCCAGCAAAACTAAACCACAGAGCTGACCTCCAAAAAATCCTCTTTCAATCTGTTCCCTACTGACAGAGTGGTTCAAAAGAGACTAAGGTGTTGCATATATCATCTGAAATTAAAAAGTAAGTAAGGCAGCTTTACATTTTCCTATAAACCCTGCCACAGTATGTAAGGGGAGTCCAAAAATGACAGAACAAAAATTACATCGTTTCCAAACCCACATCTGTCCTTCTGTATCACAGCCGTGCCAAAAAGGAGTATAAATACCTTATTCCACATTTAAAATCTTTTCTCTGCCCTGTTGCTGCATAAAAATCTCAGGTCAAAAAAGGAAGAGAATTATTTAAGGGAAATAACTAAAGGACAGTAAAGCATTCCAAGGTTCCAGGGGCTGTACAAAGGTTGTGCCACGAATTGCCCAGGGTGGACCAATCAGTCCCTGCAGTGGGTCACAGGGACCCCCTGTCAAGGTCGGACACCCCTCCATGTCCATCCTGGTCCATGAACTCTACTTTCTCTCCTAAGCATTGGCCCAGTCTTGAGAACAGGGATTTCCATACCCCTGCCACACAGCCATGCCACTCTCCCAAAGCTGGGAGGAAGACTTGAGCTTCCTTTGGCACAGAAAAAAACAATTCACGTGTCTTGCTTCTTGGTTTAGGTCTAAAAATTGGACTACTCACAATGTCACAAGTGATGCTTTTGCTACCTCCAGCAGCACTGGGATTCTTTTGCAGCCAGAGCTCTGATGAAGTGCAGGGGCTCAGGCAGGCACTGGTGACTGCTTTCCATCAGCAGCTCCCCAGTCAATGCACAAGTTTTCTAGGTCGCTTCTGGGGTGGCTGACTCATCCTCACACCCCATAATTTTGCTTGTGAACCTTGCATCTGCTGCCAGGGCTCCTGAGCCCTGCAAGGACTGAACAAGCATCACTAGTATTATTTTCACAGGAGCAGAGCAGTATCTTGCAGGACAAAAATCCAACACATGTAATGCACACCAGATGTGAGTGAGCAGCATCTCTCATTTCCCACATGAAAGCGAGAGAAGCTGCACCCCTGTGCCTGGCAGGATTATCAGACCGAGATACACCTCCACAACTCACCGCTCTGGAGAAAGAAATCCTCAACCCAGTATCAGCTCCAGGATCCTCATTCTGTTATTCCCTTGCTCAAGGAGAGTTACTGGAGTCACCCACTCTAGGTACTGTCATTTCACTTTCCAGAAAGTGCATTGTCCAAGAAAGCACAAGCAAGACTAATGGGAATAGGCAACAGAGGCAGCCAAACCCCGTCTCTCACAAAGAATTGTGCTAACATGTCCAAATTTAACTGCCTACAAGGATGAACATTCTCCATGAAACTTCAGCCTCACATGCTTATTTTCATATATGCTTCCCTTCAGCAAAAACCAAAGCAGGGGAGAAAAAAAACCTATGAGAGAAGCAAAGCAAATGTGCTTTGAAAGCAGCTCCCAAACCTGGCATGAGATCAGATGGATACAGGAAAGAGTGGAGCCAAGCCAGTCTCCCCAGGAGATCCCCTCAGATGCCCACACTTCTCCGCCTTCCCGATGGAAATCAGGTGTGCTGGCGTGTAGGGGCAAACCGTGCCCATCACCACTCTTTCATCTCAGATGCTAACAGGTTTTATAATGCTAGAATAACATGCGGGTTTTTTCCCCCGACCCAGGCTCACCCCATAGGAGAGGCAGGATGCAGGCAGAATATTCTCATCACACCTCCAGGTGCCAAACAGTTACCAGGGCATTAACCCGATGGAGTAAGAGATGCATATTCCTTAGGCAGCTGTGCTAGGCTTTGCAAAAATATGTGCATTATATGGTCTCTCTGTACTATACACATTTGCCTTCACAGCTACAACATTGAGTCTACAAATATAGCCAGCCTAAATTTATTCGAAGAATTGAATCAATAATTGAAGCTCCTGCTTTGATCAAAGTGCCAGTGGCACAATGACGACTCATGTCAGACATGTTGCTCTGAGATGAAAGGATAAGTATTATTCAGAGCTGAAAGTAGGGGAAGAAACTCCCAGTGAAAGAGTGAAATACAAAGGCTGACATGGAGCTTGCGAGTGAGACAACACTTCTGCTACAGCCACTCCGCTTGTCAGCCCAGCAACTGTCTGCAGACATTTTCACTACACTATAAATTCTGATTTCCAAGCAATAAAAAAACCTCCAAGATAAAAATTCATCATATAAATTCTTAGGGAAGGAAATCTTCTTCCACTGGGGGAAAAAAGCAAAATCATCAATCAGCTGCAACATACAGATAAGACACTTGTAGAGCAGGAGTTTAAGCCATGATAAATTTTGCTGTACTTACTGCCTTTAAAAATGATCACGTTACAGAAAAGCACTGGCATGATCCGTGTCCCTTGGATATTTAAGCCCTTCCATTAATTAACCAGAAGTGAAATAGGACCTAGGTCTGTGGATCATTCAGTCTTAGTTCCTTGTTACTTCAAGCAACTATGTTAAAAAATTCTCTTCTTGAACTGAATAAACAGCATCTTAAAGAAGAGGAATTTTTTCACCCCATTTGAAGGAGGTTTTGGGATCTCTCTTTCTCAGACACACACAAATATTCCTCTTGGTTCCCACTCACAGTCACGGACATTGCTCTTTATCCATCTTTTTTTTTTTTTTTTTTTTTTTTGCCAGTGGTGTCCTTTAGGTTAAATAGCTTTCTCCCTGAGTCATTCCCACAAACTTGCAGCGTACAAAGGAGCCCGGGATAAGGACAGAACAAAAATAGTACAAAGGCTGTACAGTACTCTCTAACTGAAAAGGCGGGCATTGAACTCTATCATACGGATTTCTAGAGTTTTTTCCATTTTTTTAACACAAGCAACAAACCATCCTAAGGATCCACTGTGTGAAGAACTGCTTGTGATAACCCTACACACTAAGCAGAGTCTTTGCACAATTCGTAAGTGGCATAACTTAAAGCAAAAAGAAATTAAACCTTCTTCCCACCAGAATATATATTACAATTATTATTCCATTATTAAATCATTATATGCAATTTATATTCAGCCACTTTCAAAATGCAGAGATGTAATAAAGGTGTTATACACAGAGGTGTTAACAAGATAATTGCCTGTAGTTCTTGCTCCCAGATGGTTCAGCTCAGATGTAGAGCAGAGAAAATCACAGCAACAGCCACCGGTGTGGAGCCATCATATCAAAACCAGCCTCAAAATGGTGCTGGTCACAAGCAGAGGGACGCATCTCAGGGGATGGGACATGTTACTAGCAGGGTCCCTCTGTCCATCCCAGGCAGCCACCACAGGGAAGAATTTCACTAAAAGCACTTTAAACCATTAAATCATTCATTAAATTAAATTAACGATGTCATTATTTTTCAGCCTGAGACTTGATCACTGGAGTTACTGTTGTCTAAAGCACATTTATATTTGTGTGACACAGCATGGTGAGAGCAGATAATCCCAAGTGCTGCTCAATGATTTAACCCCGTGCTATGCGTCCTTGAGACGTGGCATGCCCCTGTAGATCACCCCTCTCCTCGGCTGGTGCTGCCTTGACGTGTGCTGCCATTGCCTGGTTTGCACAAAACAGACGTGACTTCAAGATGTGGGGCAGACGTGCATCAGGAAAACCATAGCCACACACCGTGGTGGGACACATCTGACCTGGACAAGGCCACTGAAATCCAGCAAACATGGCAGGGATACACCTTACTGTGTGGCCAAACTCTACTCTCACATGTACCAATCCAAGCCTGGAGCAGTTTTACCAGCTTCTACAGATTTACTTGAAACTTACACCCACAGTAGCATCTCACCTACTCAAAAAGTCACTAGAAGGACCAAAAATGGACATACGCATTTCCTAAATGCAACATTTGAATAGAAAAGTTGCCCTGAGAATTTATATTTTTTTAGAGGTGATGTTGTTTTTGCTACTATTATTTTCTACTTCTGCCCTGAGTGGAAGGCAGGCCATTCCATTTAAAAATTCAGGACACAAACGGGGACCAGATTACATCTATCCCAAAGCTGCCAAGAAGCAATTGCTGTATGAAACCAAAAATCCTCCTGGGATTTTTCTCCAATCCACAAAATATTCACGAGCACTAAACTTTCCACTGGGACTATTACACTAGCAGATAGTCTGTGTGTGAAAATCCAAGTATGCAGCCATCCTCCTAATGGTTACCAGGACAAGAAGGCTGTACAGGGCACACACTCCTGCCTTAGCACCAAATAACATTTATACCGATCTGGCCTTTAAAGAGAGTTACATGCCTATCAGTGAGGAAAAAAAAGGCACTGTGGACTCAGGCTTTCGTTTCCTGAAGGAAAGCTGCAATGGTCAGCAGTAACATCTCTGTATAATCCTGAAACACTCGTGTGCAGAGTCTGGCTGTGCCTGACCCTTCCCGGGCTGCTGCTGGGATCACTTTCAACCCCCTTAGGTGTGTCTTTGCTGGAGAAATGCAAAGCCTTTGGCTCTGTGCTGGTGTTTCCTCACAGAGGAGCTCTTGCAAGGAGCTATATCTGTGCATCCATCCCTCCATCCAGGGACAAATGCGCAGAGGGTTTGGTCCAGATCGCTGTGGGAGGCCAGGACTTGGAAACTGCCCTCATGCTGTCACCAATCCTGCAGATATTTGGACTTAGGAGAGGCCACAGGTGCTCTTTTGTATTGAAGCTGCCCTCCTCCAGCAGATAAGTGCTTTCCAAAAGAAGAGGAAAAGCAAAGAGTTTCCCCTGCCAAATGCTGACAGAGGGAAAAGGGGAGCAATGGACATCAAGACAGATGAGAATGGACATGCAGGTGACTGAAGGGTTCCCACACAGCCTGGGGAAACTGGGAAGCCCAGCCTAGCAACACTGTGGGGCACATACCTCTCCTATTTAGCCACCTAAAACCAGCCTCCCCGAATTCATCCCCTCACACCACTGCTCCAGTAGTGGCTGCAGATGAGGAAGGCACAGAGCCTCCATGCAGGGCCATACCAAGCACCTAGCACAGCCTCAGAGATGGTTTTACTGTGGGCTCCTGCCCACCCAATATTCCCTGCCCTCACCACTTAGATATTTCTTGATAAGGTATTTGTAGAACCCTTGGAAAAGCTTTTCTGGCCATTAGAAATGACTATGTATATACACATACATATGTATAAAAGTAAATCTATACATATGGTCTATATTTTATTTATATATAATATATACAGCTATATGTCTATAAAAATACACAAATATATATCGACATATATTTATATATATATTTAATATCTATATATAACTATATACATGCACACCTGTTAGCACGAATGGCGCTGCAAGCTAGCTGTGCTCAGAAAAATTCGCTGGACTCATGTTCACTGCCATCCTTCTCTCAGGAAGCTTTTAGGCTTATTTCCATACATAAAAAGATGTAACCTGAACTCAGTGGATGCCGGAGAAGGGCCTTGCAAACCCTCAGCCATCAGATCCTCATCTTTGGCGGCAGCTGCCCACAGCTCTCGGGATGCTCGCACAGCACCAGGAAAGAGAAAAAAACAAACTCTTTCCATCGAAAGAGGAAAAAGCCCAGGCAGCGACCTTCCTGTACTTAAAGCTATGAATCACAAAACCTGGCAGGAGGATTCGGGTTAAATTCACGTCGTGGTTTTTTTTTTCCTTTCGATGCTGACTTTTTTTTTTTTAAACCAGAGTTTATCTTTGTTCCCTACATGGGTAGGAAGGTTAAATATAAAAAAAAGTTCCGTCTCACGGTCCCCCTATAACAACAACGTGAGAAAGCTCTCCCCCGGTGTGGGAGGCCCCTCCTGCATGTCCCCATGCACCCGCGGGACAGGACAGCACGGGGCCGGTGTCCCTGCTGGGTGTTCCGGGGCCGCTCCGAGTGACAGCCCGGCGCTGGGGACCCGCGGGGATCGCTGCTGCGGAAACGGCAGCGGCCGCTCCGAGCGCCGCTGGAAACATTCCCCGTGCTCCCGGCCGGCGCTTCGCTCCTCCGGGGAGCGCCGGGGCGGCGGACCCCCGGCGCGTTCCTCCTTTCCCAATATACTGAGGACACCCCGCTCAGACCGGGGCTGTTTCGGGGCTCGCCCCGCGCAACTCTGCCTTCCCGGAGCGGGGAAGATTCCCGGGAGCGGAGAAGCGGGAGGAGCGGCGGCCGCCGGGCCGGCGGCTCGGGTCTAAGGGAGCGGCGGGCCGGCTTAGCGCGGACTCGGCCCCGCTCCCGCACCGCCTGCGGGTTCGGCACAGCCCGGGGGAGCGGCGGGGTGCGCCGGGTCCGGGAGCCGGCGGAAGGCTGCCCAGGCCTTCCCGCATCCTCCCGGGAGGGCGGCGGGACACGGCAGCACTCACGGGCGGGCATGAGAAGCGACATCCCGCAGCGGCACCCCGCACACCCCGGCGCACACGTGGGCACGGGCACCCGCACCCCCGCGCACAGACACACGTGTGCGCAAACATGCACGCACGGACACAGACACGCACCCGCGCGGGGACACACGGACACCGTCCCCCTTCCCCGCCCGTACCTCCGGCTCCGCGCCCCGCCGTCCCCGGCAGCACCGCTGCCATCCGCGCCGCTCCCCGCCGCCGCCGGGCGCGCTCCGCCGGCCGCCGCGGGCCGGGCCGGGGCGGGGACAGCCGGGGGCGGGGGCAGCCGACGGGGCGGGGCCGGGGGCGGGCCGGGCACCTCCCGGAGCGGGGCGGCCCTGCCCGCCCCTCTGCCCCTCCTGTCGGGGATGTGCGGGGGGCACGTTCCGGGTAGCCTCTCACCCTGGGCTGGAGGCTCGCAGCACCCCCCGGAGCCACTGAAGACACCTGGGTGCGCCCGGGGTGAGCCTGTGTGACTGCACGGCTGCCCCGCCTCGTGGCTGGGGATGCTCGGGATCTAAATCCCGACCTAGGTACCGGCACAGGCTCCCTGGTACCTTGCGGGACTCTTCGTGGGGGTTACGCCGAGTCCCAAGCCTGTGAATTAACCCTGGGCATCCCCCTCGTCTCCTAGAGCTCTAGCTTCTCCCTGTGCATGGAGGAGCCGATGGCTGTTCGGGGTTTGACTGGGGATATAATTTCGTTCATAAACTCAGCTGCCCGTTCCTAAACTCAGAGCCCCGTTCCTGATCAGAGCCCCTTGCCCTGCTGCCCACCTGCTCCATCACACGTTTTTCTGGTTTGGCACACCAGCTCCACGGGATGAATGTTCATTAGGGCTGGAGTGACCCACTGCTCCATCTCCCCAGACCACTCCAGCCCTGCTGCCAAGGGTTTGACGGAGAGGACATGGCAGAATAGCTCCTCTGGTGTTTGCACAGCACTTCATTCCCATCCCTCCATCCATGTGGGCACAGACTCAGTTGGACAGTCCCAACGCACCCTATTCCCAGCACTGCCCCATAGCGTACGAATCTTTTGTGATGAGTGCACTGCTTGGGTTTCCCCACCTCAGTGCTTCAACCTCTTTCAGTCCAGCAAGCTGCCCAGTATACTAGGATTGTCCATTGTATTTGTACTTCTTTCTCCCAGGGGCTGATGGTGGCTTCTCCCTCCTCAATTCTGTGCCAAAGGCAGGTAGGAAGAAATGCAGCAACAGGCTGCAGAAGAAACCACTCACTGTCACCACAGCCCCATAAAGGGGCACAGCAAGACAGGAGCTGGCCCAGTGCCGTGGCCACAGGACTGGATGGATGCAGAGAGGACTCCCAGCAGCTCCAGGCACTGGGAGTGTGCTGTGGTTCACAGCAGTCTGAGGCATCACAAAACACAGCTTTGCTTAAAGTTCGGGCTTTGCTCAGATGCAAGACACAGGGAAGCTATAGGGTATGGGAACAGGCAAAGAAGGAGAAACTGGTGGTGAAATCGGATTCCTCAGTTCCTGCATCTGTGCATCTCCCAGGACAGAAGTTACCCCAGAACAATGTTTGCCATGTGAGCTGAGCATCCTCGGAGGTGCCCTTCCCTCATGCCTGTGTGCAAGGCAAGGTGCCAGTCAGGTGCTGTCCCTGCAATGTCTCTATAAAGTTTTGGAACTGAAGCATCTTTTACCTGTCTCCCTGAAGTTGCCTAATACAGGCTGAGGCTATGCTCAAAGAGGGGAGCAGAGAATTGCAAATATGCTGCTTTTTGAGAAGAGAACCATCACATCTTTGACCTCTTCAGGAGAAAAAACTACAAGCCAATGCTTAGGGTACCAGACTTGGATTGGAGATAGATGTTCAGTTCCTTTGTCATCTGCAGATGCCCTGAGTATGTGGGAGAAGATTAAGCCCAAACTCAGGTTTTTGAATGCCTAAATCCTCTGCAAAAGGGAACCTGGACAATAGAGTTAGACACTTCAGTCCACAAGAGGAATTTGCCTTGGATTTTTCAGATTTTCTTACCTCCCCCAGAGAGGTTAGCTTTGCTTATAAGCACAGGTGAACCATGAACCAACTCAGTTGTAAAATGAAGGTGAAATTTTGCCCTTGCTTGTTAAGTGCCTGTTCACTGTGGCAGATGAAGTGGGATGAAGGCACTGCTGTCCAGTGAGTCCACTGAGTCCAGTTCAAAGTGGCAATTCAAGCACTACTTTTTGTCATCTTCCAGCTTTATCATTTGGTTGGGCAAAATGGGACACATTATTTTGGTAATTCTGCTTCCCATTCTGTGTCATAGGGGCCTGGGAGCAATCTGGCTGTACTGCCCTTGGCCAAGCAGATCCAATCTGTTCAAGGGCTTATTTTGTTTCTCATTCTGGCCCCAGAGTTTGTACTCCCCTTTCACCTATTGCTGTATGGTGATCAGTGGTGATTTTGGTGCTAGAAAAACAAATGTATCAAGAAAAATATTATCTGCCATCTTGTCTTTCAGCAGAATTGCAAGGACCTGGTGAACCATGCTGTTATGTTCCCAAGGAAAAGACTTTTTTTTCCTGCTGAAGTTAAAGTATTATTTCAATTTTCTCTCATGCTATTAATTTTCTGGTGTGTGTTTCTACATGATTTTCAAATTCTTTTTTTCTGTTCAATTCCATTTTGATTTGATAAACTGTTAAGTGGCCACAAAGGATGGCAGATTGGAGAGGGAGTTCCCTAACCCCTTGTGGTTTGATATGTCTGATAACCTCTGGGGAGCTCTATCTGTCCAGGAGGGCAAGGCAACTGCCACTCAAGCTTCTCCTCTTTGCAGCTCCAATATTTTAATACATTTCATATGTACTTAGTAATTTGTTTATTTATATGTTTTATTAAAATATATTGTTCCCTCAATTTGGGAATAGCTCCAGTATTTTAATATTTTTTGTGTGTTTGTTTGTTTTATGTCTTCTTCTAAGGAATTTGGGGAAGGAAAGAAGTTAATTTTTCATCCCTTTTGGTTCTAACCTGCTCATCCAGGACCAAGTACCACCAGAACTCCAGTTTTAAGGTCAGCAGATATGACATGATGGTGGTATCTCTTTTCAGGATATGACTCTTTTCACTGCCTCCCTCCTGCTTCTCCCTGGTAGCCATGGATTCAGGAGACCCACATTATCCACACATCCCATGTCTCTTATACCCTGCTAGGGAAAACAAATGCCTCTCATGGATATCCCAAGCATTTTGGTAAGCTACATGGGAAGGAAGAAGCATTTCCAGGTGCCACCATGGCTTGGTCCATAGCAGCCCCCTGCATCACTCAGCATCCCTGCACCATCCCAAACACCTGCTGGCTGGGGAGCTCTGAGCAATTGCTACTGGCAGACCTGGGGCTGGACCCCTGAGGCCCTGCAGCAGGGATGTAGCCATCCCAAACCACGAGCACACACGGGTATTGATGCTCGTTACATTTGCAGCCAACCACGCGTGTAATCCCAGAGATTCCAAATGCTGCAGGCAAACAAATAATTGTCCCACTCCGCCTGACACTGCAGCAACCCCATATGCCTGCACACAATTCCACTTCTTGCTGTCACTGCTGCTTTTAGCAGTGGCTGATGGGCAGCCAGAGGGTTCCAGCCCCATTAACACCACCACTGGGGATGGCACAAATTGCTGCCCTGCAATGCAGAGACCACAGCAAGAGCTGAATCAAGGAATCAGAATACACTGCACAGAAACTTCCACCCAGGCAAATTTAGAAAATAAAAGCCACAAAGCCTTTGACATAAAAGATGTCCTTACCATACCTCAGGTGGAGAACACTCTCTCTCTTCTTGATAGTCACAGGCTTTACCTGCCCTGCAGAGACTTGTAGCTACTGGGCAGAGGCAGACCCTCTTACAGCATTGGAGCACCACTTTCTAAATCATATCTGCTGAAGGGTTTTGAGTAATCTTGTCACCTGGCAGCCAGTAAACTCAGTTCCAGTAAACGTGGAGCCTCAAAGAAACCCATCCTGCTAAATAATTAGCCACTGTTATGATTTCTACCACGAGAACTGTGCACATTTATCAGATTGCCTCTGATACACATTTCATAGGCAGCATTGTATTTGGAGGCAGCAGAAATATCTCTGCACATCTGTTTTTCCAGTTTTGCCAAAGAGCTTTCATTTTTCTCTAATAACTTGACCTCTTTGGTTTCTGGCAGAAGACAGCTAAGCAGAGCACTCGCTCTCTGGATTCGCTCCAGTATGGGATGAGGTCAGGACAACAAAGAAAAAGAAAAAAACAGCTGGATGGTTATGAAGCAGTGGGAAGAAACAGGGCAGGGACCAGGGCTTCGTCTTTCCTTCCCTTTTATATCCAATGGGATTTTGTTTCTGGGCATGTTTATTCCCCAGGCAGACAGTATCACCAAAGCAGTATTTCCTGCAAGCTGCTGCTGTGGGGAACCTCCTCCAGCAGCTGACCATGCCCAGGGTGCACTTATAAATAGAACAGCCAGCTAATTCCTTCTCTGGTCGGCTGTCAGGAAATGTGAGGCACAGATCCTAGGGGTTTCCACTGATATATTGCATCTCCCATACATATTCATCTTGATTTTGGCAGGGTGAGGTTCATACCCCCACTCCCTCTTTATTTTTCCTTTTCATCACATTCTCATTACTCTATCCAGGGCTTTCTGTGCTGGGGGTTTCCACCTGCATTTTTTATTCAGTCTGCTTCCTTTTTTTCTGATCTTGAATTATATCATCTTTAAGCAGCAAGTAGAAGAAATACCAGTGGGGTGGGAAGGAGGTAGAAAAGAGAGGAGGGATGAGGAAATGGAAAATGGGGAGAAGATATGCCAAGCACGGGAGAGACAGAAAAGCAGTCTGCATATGTTCCTCTGTTGGGATAGTTTTTCTCTCTCTGATCTCACTTTCTCCATAGCCAGAAATTCCACCTCAGGATTTGCCAAGGCGAAAATGTAGCATTTCTCTGCTGGGCCACAAAGCAAGTGTGAAATGTTCTGTTTTAATCATTTACAGAACGAAAGGAACACAACAGTCACCATCTGATTCATATCTGCTGAAATCTAGCAGCTAAAGCTGTGGGAGAGGAGATGAAGAAAGGAAAGGGTGGTGTTTTTTTTTTCCTCTTGGTTAGTCACTGTTGACCTAAGACAAGAAGGACCACATTGGATTATTGCAAAGTTTAAGAGCTCCTAGTGTCCACTCCAATAGATGACCACAGAGAAAATACATAGAACATTACAAGTGCTGTTTCCTCTAGTACATGATCCCATTTCCCTTCCTGAGACAGAGGTTTTAGCTGAGTCATCAAGTTTGAGACCCCTTCATAGACCTTTCACGATGTTTTCTAATCACTTTTTGAGCCCATTCATACTTTCTGGAATTCTGTGGCAGCAAGCTGCACAAGGAATTATGTGCTGAGTGAAGACGTACTTCCTTTGGGCTGTTTTAAGCCTTTCCCTCTTTCACAGAATCTCAGACTGGCTGAGATCAGACAGGGCCCTGCAGTTCATCTGTTCTAACCACCCTGCTCAGGCAGGACCACCTAGAGCCTGCTCCCCAGAACCATGTCCAGACGGCTTTGGAATAACTCCAAGGATGGAAAGTCCACAACCTCCCTGAGAAATATGTGCCAGTGCTGGGTCACTGTCACAGAAAAAACTGTTTCCTGATATTCAGAGAGAACCTCCTGTGTTTCTGTTTGTGCCCATTGCCTCTGGTCCTGGCACTGGGCACCACTGAAAAGAGTCTGATTACAGACTCTTTACAATCTCCCTGCAGGTATTTATACACAGTGATGAGAGGCCCTAGAGCCATTCCTTCTCTATGCTGATGAGACCCAGCTCTCTCAACCTGTGCTCACAGGAGAAGTGCCACAGTCCCTTCATCACCCTTGTGGCTCTTTGCTGGACTACATTCACTATGTTCACGTTTCTCTTGCACTTATTTATTTCTATGTCATTTGTAATTCTTGTACTGTTACTGTACCTTCCTTCAAGCATCTCTTTTCCACCTAATTCAGCTGTATTTTACTCAGAGCCTGCTTTCATGGAAGCTGCTCTCTCCCTCACTGGGTACTTCTCCAGGGAACGTCAGAAATGTTCTTACTGCACAAGGTACAGGTGAGCCATGCACTGGCTTATACAGCAGCAGACCACAGAGAGGTTTTCAAAGGTCAGGCACGGCAAAGCAGAGCACAAATCTTTAAGACAAGGAGAGAAAGAAGAGCTAGGAAGGGATTTCCCATTAATTGTTAATTCCATCATGGGAAACTTTGGAATCACTACAATTTTGCAAGCATGTAGAAAACGAGAGTATGAGTAAGATCCAGCACAGATTCAGCAAGAACAGAGCTGTCAGAATCATCTGACCTGCAATGAGGTGACAAACCTGGTAGATGAATGAGAAGGTGCAGATGCTGTGTTGGTGTATAACCGCGACTTCTGGTGCTGTGTCATATGGTGTCACTATATGCAAGATAGGAACACCCAGGCTACAATAAAATACGAAAAGATGGATGCATGACTGGTCAAAACTTTTCTTAGAGGTCAGTTACTGATGGTATGATGTGATGCAAAAAACCTCTCATGAATCTGGTCCCAATCAACATTTCCGCAAATAACGCAGAATCCAAGCACAGCTTTTTATATTTGCAGTTGACAGCAAGCTGGGACAAACTGACAGAAAGCTGGACACAGGACTAGAGGTCAAGGAAGACATGATGACCAGGAAAAAAAGGATACACTCCACTGATTGTCCATTGGATTCTCCCTTCAGCCCCTGCAGAGTGAGCAAGAAACTCTCTGTCTGACCCATGGAAGGCCTTTTCCCTGCTTATGCCTGCCTTTGGCTTAAATGATGGAAATCTAATTAGACACTGAGGAAACACTTCTAGGGTAGCACAGCACTGGGGTGAGTTGCCTGGGAAGGCTGCTAGGATGAGCTGGCCCTGCACACAGGGTGATGGGTGAATGGGAGCCACTATCCCTGCCTCCCGGCAGAAGTGGGGTTTATCTGTCTTCCTGAAGTCCTGCTCAGACCTGCCTTTCTGTGATTTTTATCCTGGTGATGCTTTGTCACAATATTGATGTTTTGCCTCAGCATGTTGTTATTATAATACTCCTTTACCTGCTGCTCCTCTACTAAAAATTCCTGCTTTTCAGGTGGCTGGTTTGACCAGGGCTGGGTATTTTTGAGCTGGTATTCTTTGGTTACACAATCACTTCACACCATAAATCCAAGGCGCTGCTGGGATGGTCTTGTCCTCTACCTCTCCAACCTGTGCTTGGTTATACTGCCTGTCTTACCCGGCACTACAAACCAGACAGCTGTGCCTGACTTAGGTCAGGGGGCTGATCCAGCTGAAAACTCACCAGCTGGAAGGAAGGCAAGAGGAGAAATCATATTTCCATTACTTGTTCTGCTATCTCCTTTGTCTGTCTCCTATATCCTTTGTCTGTCTTGTCTACCTTTGATGGTGTAATCATGTCTTGGGCAATGTTTGGAAAGCATAGTGGAATTGTAAGGTGATATAAGCACTGGTTTAGATAATCTTTTCCAGACTGAGGGATGTCTAAACTCTTGTGCAGAGGAAAGTAGCATCCAAGGAGTTCCTTCTAAAATTGACCACAACATGCTATTTGGGACAGGGAGCTTTTTCTTTGTCACTAAATACTAAGATCTAGAGGATTTGCCAAGGTTAGGAGAAGTGGACACATGCCACTGAGGAAAGACTCCATTCAAGGAATAAGAGAAGGAAAACCAAGAGGATAAAAGGAGCTGGTCTAAGTTCTGTCACAGAAAATGCGTTTTAAAGTTATTTGACATGTTTTAACTACAATCAGGTAAAGAATGAGGCAGCCAAAGAAGGCTCTTGGCTTTATTCCCATTTTCTGTTAAGATACTCCTCGAGGTGAATGCATGTCAGATCAGTCTCTATCCTGACACCAAGTGGAGAGAGCTCACATGGACTACTTTAAAATGTGATCAAGTGTATATTCTCACTGGCAGTGAGGACAACCACTCGATGTGCCACCCATTCTAGAACCAGTGTGGCACCTACCAGTTTTTAAGCATTTTTGTATTTCTAGGTATTTTTTTCAAGAACATATCTCCTAGCAGCTGAAACATACATTGGAGATAGTTATACTTGATTAAAAACACTCTATTGGCTCCTGCAGTTTTACCCTCCTATCCCAAGTTTACACCAGTGCCATACGTGGTGAATACCCACTGGGTGCATGTGAATCATCTTTACAGGGGTCAAGGTGGGTTTCAAGAGTGGCAAGGTAGTCACAGAATCACAGAAACGTTGAGTTCAGCAGGGACATCTGGAGTTCATCTGGTCCAATCCCTTGCTGAAGCAGGGCTACCTACAGCCCATTTCCCAGGTCACATCTAGAGAACTTGAGTGTCTCCAAGTATGGAGAAAATGAAGAGGAGGGTGCCTTTTCTTTGAGAGGAAGGGCCAGTGCTCAATCATGTCAAGGTGATGCACATTGCAGTGTGCCAGAGCAGTCCCACCATGCTGCCAAAGAGCAAGGCAGGGTACCTAGTCATGAGACTGGCATATCTCATTTCACACTTTTCAGCAGGGGTTTGGAGCTGGTCAGTTGTGGACTCTTCAGTATGAGAGAGATGTGGAGCTCCTGGAGCAGATACAGTGTAGGGCTACAAAGAGGATTAAGAGACTGGACCATCCCTCTTACAAGGGTTGGCTGAGGGCCTGTTCAGTCTTGTTCAGAAGAGATGACTGAGAGGTGACCTTATCAGTGTCTGTGAGTATCTGAAGAGAGGGTCTCAAGAGGATGAAGCCAGGCTCTGCTCAATGGAGCCAAGCAATAGGACAAGCTGCAACAGGCAGAAACTGATGCACAGGAAGTTCCACCTGAATATGAGGAAAAACTTCTTTACTGTGTGGGTCATCAAGCACTGGGACAGACTGCTCAGAGAGATTGGGGGATCTCCCTCACCAGAGATATTTTGGAACTATCTGGATGCAACTCTGTGCAACTGATGGCACTTGAGCAGGGAGGCTGGACCAGATGACCCCACTGTGGTCCCTTCCATCCTTACCCATTTCGTGATTCTGTTATTTTCCCCTTTCCATGTACATCAGACCTCCAGTGCTGGGTGGCCAGAAGCCCTCCTTCAGAAGATTCTCATCTTGCAGCTCAAGTCCTCACTACACCTTACCTAGAACACCTCTAACTTATCCTGAGAATCACACCTCTTTTGACCTTGGCCCTGGGATTAAGGGGAGATCACTGCCATGA